>VSDK01025210.1:154875-182188 GCA_009767595.1 Symbiodinium kawagutii
ACCATATACTACCTATATACTATCTATTAATTGTTTTTGTACTATAAAAGCACTACTTGTATACTACCAATGTGCTGACTATATACTAGATATCTACCTACGTACTACCTATATACTATTTATATATTACTTAAACACTTATCTACATACTACTATACTATATACCACCATATACTACCTATATACTATCTATTGATTGTTTTTTTACTATCAAAACACTGCTTGTATACTGCCTATGTGCTGTCTATGTATTAGATATCTACCTACGTACTACCTATATACTATTCATAAACTACTTATACACTGCTCATATACTACCCCCCTACCCCCACTCCCCCCACCCCAACCCCCCCCACCCCACCACACCACACCACAGGGGGGGGAGGGGGGGACCATGACCATGACCAGGGGGGGAGGGGGGGGCTGGCTGGTTAATGATAGGGGAAGCAGGGGGACTAAGGGTTTTGACCCACTGCCAAATTACTATCGTATGACCGAACTCAGAGATTTCTCCACACAAGGCGTACTCACAACGGCAATAGCTGACTGGCTCTGACCAACTCTGAAGACTTGTGACTTGGCACACTGTCAGTCTGTCAGTGCACTGTGCCCACCAGCTCACGGGTAAATTCTGAGGAGCAAACAATAGACTAATTGGTTTGCAAATTCCTAAATTGAAATAATCCGCGTATGTATATATAAATATATTACATATATATATATATATTTCATACATATATATATGGCAGTGGGTCAAAACCCTGTACCCCTGGTTCCCATCTCATTAACCAGTGTTTTCCCTATTATTGTTGGTTATCATCCCTCATTATTGGTTGGTTAATATTGACCCATAGCTATATATAGCTGGTATATCCTCTATAGTTGCTAGTTATTATCCCCTATTATTAACCATTAACCAGGTAGTTAACCATTGGTTGGTTGGTTAATATTGACCCATAGCCATATCTATACTTGCCGTAGCTGTATGTACATGTCCAAGCAGGAGCCCTGGGAGCGGCGACCTCAACTACGACCTAGTTCCGAACATGGCCTACGTACGGGTCCCGGTCCAGTTGATTGCCGCATGGCATGGACACCTAACCGACCTTGAAATCATGGGCAACATGAGGGTGCGTATTTATAAACCACCATCAGATGACCATAAATTCGAGTGATATGCCCCCAAATATACCGAGAACCAACTGTTAAGCATATAACGGGTAATATCAAACAACCCGGGTGTTAACCTCTGTTTGTGGCTACATATCGTCAGGTGCTCGCTGATACTGGTTACCTCTTATGGAACAATATATACAGTAGCCGTCATGCCTACGAACCATTGTCAACCATCAGTAGGTATAAACGGCCATCATTGATCATTGATCAGCATCGCTTGACATGTTTAGCCATTAAGAAGCATCTCCGACCATCGTTAAGCATCATTCAGCATTAATAGTCATAAATTTACTGATAACCATGAAGAACCTTTAAACATCCGCACTAAGCATCGAGACTTGCTATTACCCATACAATTAACCACCATTGATTTGTCATCATTCATCATGAATAACAATTAACAGCCATTAATCATCAATTCATCACCATGGCTAGCCATAGTGAACCATCATTCGTCATTAAGTAATAATGATTGCTAGCCATAACAAACCATCATTAACCATTAACCATCATTAAGCATCGTCAATCATCAAAGTCATGGTCTTGACCATTAAGTTTCAAGGAGGAATAAAAAGGAATATTAAGCAGCTACCATTAATCATCAGAATCATAATCATAACCATCTATCATCACAAATCATACTCAGTTAATCACCATGTCATTAGCAATCATATCATTAGCATAGTTAACCATCATAACCATAATTATAGTATCAATAACCATCATAATCATAACCATTAATAATCATCAATCAGTGAACCCATCAATGTTTGGCTGCTGGGTCTCCAAGCATGCCCTTGACCATAGGGTCCGCGGGCAGTTCGCCCAATGCGGTGCACATAGTCCTGGACGCCGTGAGTCAAATGGTGTGGGGTGTGACCCACCAATGGTGGTGATCAACGGTGGTAACCAACCAATAATAGCTGGTAAATATGGTTAATAATAGGGGATGATGATTAATTAACAATTATAGGGGCTTTATACCAACTATATGGCTATGGATCAATATTAACCAACCAATTTCATGGGGGATATTAACCAACCATTTTATAGGGAAAATGTGATGGTTAATGATGGGGAACCAGGGGGACTAGCCGGGTGAACTGACCCACTGCCACTGCCATGTTGGGATGACTTGGACCGCCACATGTTTTTTGCCAAAGTCGTGGATCATTCTGAGGACTAAAACCATAGGTACCAACACGTGCCAACCATATCGCTAAGTGGACAAACCCAACATAATATAGGCATTGTTAGCATGAAATGACAATGATAAGATCTGATGACTATTACTGCAATTGATGCTTGATAAACCTATGATCATCAACCACCACGAACCATCATTGATGGCATTGCTACCACATGGTTTGGTTGACGTCATTGCGCATGTTGGTATGCTTATTCATACATACACACATTTGATGATACATGTGTGCAATGAAATGGCGGTGCAGCCTGATCAAATCGCAAAAACATGGGCAAGATGCTCACTGCCTGTTCGACAGCGTTCGCCCGGTTTCAAGGCATTTCTACCGCAGGACCGTAGTGAACAGCAAGTCCTTCTCCAAACCTGTCAAGTAAGGTTAATTGATGGTTCTTGATTGCTGGCTGATAGCTGATCTGGTTGGTGGTTTCGGCCTCTATGAAAAACATTCGTCAACCAACCAATTGTTAATGGACGGTAGGGAAAATCAAAAATGTTTAAAGCCACCAACGAGTGATGGTTTTGTGATTGTTCATTGATGGTTGACAGCCATCTCCCTTTACAACTTCCGGGTGGCTGTGAGTTGATCCAAAACGTCCCAAGCTGGTTGACATCAGAAATTGATTACCTGCCCTGGAAATCACTATGATGGGTACCAAGTAGAAGATAGTGGAAGTGGGTATATCAGGGAAGTACCTGCAACACCCATCCTATGGTTACCAGCTGAATGCAAATCATGTTGCTTATTAGAGAGAGAAGATCCGTTGCCAGCAGATGTTAGTAGCAGGATTCATCCAGGATGGTGTAAGCACCTCCACAATCCCACGCCCAGTTCTGTAACGCACCGTCGAACCTCGATATCCCCCATGTCGTAGATCACAACCTCGGGGGGCCGGCAGATATCGAAAACAACAATCCCATAGGGCTGAGCTCGCGCTCCCAAGGCCAGTAACCTTCCAGTGCAAAACGACACGTGTTACAACCATCGTAGGAAAGCGCAATGATAGGTACTCTCCGTGGGTAATTTGAAAATCATCTCATTCTTCATGAGGAATCATGAGTTTATGCGTATGCAACTACAACCGTGTACACTTGCAAATATACATCTCTTGCGCTTGTATACTTGTCTTATATCATATATGCATGATTATACATGCTTTCCCACTCTTATTCTTGGTTGTTATCCCCTATTATTGGTTGGTAAAGTGCTTGACCCATAGCCATATATGGGTATACTCACAATATATGATATACCATGCTATTATCCCACTCATATCATCCTATTATCATTGGAGACCACTTAGTGGTCAAGATACTAGTATGATATAATATCATTAGTGACCCTAGCTATTATCAGTGACGCTAGCTATTAACAATAGTGGTTGACCTTAGCTATTAACATCACTACCAACCAACCAAAGGGAAAGTGCAAAATGTCAATCAAACCACCAATCAGTGGCTAATACTAGTAGCTATCTTAAGTAGCTATATATCAATGCTACATATTTTGTATTGTCACTCAGTTATACTGTAATATAAACTCCTATGCAACCCCTATAGTTGCTAACCACCATTCACCACCACTATTCACCACCATTAACAACACAACACTATCAGTGGTTAATTACTACTTCAATGGGATAATTACTACTATCGGTGTTTAATTACCCCATGAACAACACCACCATTACTGTAATCTACTACATTACCCCATTAACAATCACCATTACCCCATTAACACTATTCAACACCATTACTATTCAACACCATTAACCACTACTATTCACCATTATGTTCACGTCCCATCTTCCAGTCGTCACTCAGTTCCCCGGGAAACGGCAGATCCTCTCGCGCCCCTTGCCGGTCAGTGTCGTAGGGTCCCAGGTCTCCCCACGTGGGAAATGCCCGGAATGTCCAGGCCCCGTCCCATGACGTCGGTGGTCACAAGCAGTTGGATTTCACCGTTGCGGAAGGCCTGGGGCTGAAGCCAATCCACCGGGGTGGGCTCCAGGCGGTAGGCCAGGTACAGCTAGGTGGTTCATCATGGCGAATATTAGCTGGTTTCATAGGGGTTAGTTGATGGTTCATTGATGGTTTCTAGGGTTAAGATGCTGGTTTCATAGGGGTGAGTTGATGGTTCATTGATGGTTTCTAGGGTTAGTTGATGGTTTAATAGTGGTGGTTTAATATTTGGTGGTTGATAGGGGTTGGTTAATCCATGGTGAATATCCGTACTTGATGATATAGTAGTGGTTGATAATGGTCAATCACCAACTGGGGAGAGCCAGTTTTAGGGATGGTTTAAGTGGTGGTTCATAATGGTTAATGGTTGGTTCAGTGGTGGTTCATGGTTGATAGGGGTTGGTCAATAGTTTTAATTGCTAAGTGGTGGTTGATAGTGGTTGGCCATTCATGGTTAATATCCCCAGCTGGTTGATAGTTAATAGTGGTTGATAATGGCAAATCACCAACTAAGGTTGATCAATAGATTTAGTTGTTTGACAATCAGTTAGATCGTGGTGAATTATGGTATAACCAACGAATCATAGGATGAGGTATGATTATATATGGGGTATGATATTTTTGTGATGTGGTACGAAATACCAACTGACACTCTGGGCACATGATGAGGTATGTATAATTACGCATGACTAACAAAGTATCCACAACAAGCTTGTGATTGGCTATGTCAAGAAACAGTTGGCCGCAGGTGCCGACCGCACAGGGTCTTTTGCGACGGTGGCAGCAAGCCAACTTGTGATTATCTGCGGACCAGGATCGCCACTATAAATATGGATGTAGCTTCAGTAACCACTATTAAACCAACCATGATATTAACCACTAATCAAGTAGGGATATTAACCATGATCAACCAACCACTATCAACCACGGGCACCAATTAACAACTCACAAGTGCAGAGGTGCCAGAGTCGTCGGAGGCGTTCCTTTCATAGTTTTGGTATGTTTTGGTGGAAAAACCTACGGACCGGTACAACACAGCCCTCGCAATATTCAATACAAAGATAAGGATGTGGTTACTAATTACGCGCCAATAATTTATATGCTGTCTCTTGTGTCAAAACGATGAAGGATAATTCACGCTTAGTCTCCCATGGAGAAAATTGTGTTGCTATAATTGCGGGGTCTGTGCGCCGGCTTGACACAGAATTCAGGGTAGCTAAATGGAGAAGTATGCCACAGCCATTTACCAGCTGAAATTTTGCCATGGTGAAGAACCTATCAGCCAATAAGTAATATCCTAGTAACAACTATCAACCAGTTCGTTATTGCTCATTGCTGCTGATAATTGATGCCTAAACCATGATTATCCACTATGAATGGTTGTCAACCTCTGGTAAGCATCGGTTGGTGTACCATTACATGGGTGTTTCTCAAAATAGGAACCCCCAAAAAATAGTTGGTTTTGTATTATAAGTGGTTGATAAACTGGATGACAACTGGGGGGTCGGTCATTTTAAGAAGCCACCATGTAACCGTGGTAAATGACCATATAACCAACCACATAGTCATTTATAGGTAATAAACCGACCATTTTGGGAGGTCCCCATCTTAAGAATCCACCACGACTGGTATGGTTTAACCATGATTGTTGGTAATCATCCCCTCTCTTAACCCCCCAACAGTTGCTTATCCCCTATGAATTCCTACTAACCATTGTATTCCCCTATCATCCATAATTATAGTAGTTAATTGTCCCCTATTATTGACCATTCAATCCCTATTATTAACCATTTGAATCCCTGTAGAACTCCCCACTGTTAACCATATTGGGAGGATCCATTCTTAACCATATCATGACCCATATAGTTGGTATACCCTCCATTGATCACTAACCATTGTTAGTTATTATTGGAGTTATAAACCAAATTAACCCATTATCATCAATTATCCCTATTATTATTAACCATCATTAACCCCTATTCTTAACCATGCAACCCACCATATGGAGTTTTTAATCTATTAACCACTATAACCCCTAGCTATAAATGGTGGTTTCTCAAAATGGGGGTCCCCGAAAATCACCTGCTGATAATCTAAAACAAACTATTTGGGGATGATTAGGAGGGTCCCCTATTCTGAGAAACCATCAAATGGCAGTGGGTCAAAACCCCGTACCCCTGGTTCCCCACCATTGACCATTGTTTTCCCTATTATTGTTGGTGGAAATCCTCCATGAACTTGGTTGGTTAATATTGACCCATAGCCAAATGGAGTTATAAACCACCAGAAATTTGCATCGCTGGTCCCCATGAAACGGTCGCAGCCATGCCGCTGCGCCTCCAAGGTCGTCAGCCGTGAGTCTTGGCTCTTGCCACCGTGCCTATGGCCCGCCCGCACGCCACCGTGGTGGTTAATATCAGCTCGGTTGGTTAATTGGTAGTCAATTGGTGGTCAGTTGGTAGTCAAATAGTGGTCAATTGATGGTTCATTGGTGCTTCATTGGTGCTTAATTGATAAGTTGATGATCTGGTGCTCAATTGGTGGTTCATTGATGGTCAATTGGTGGTCAATGGGTGGTTCATTGGCGATTAATTGATAAGATGATGATCTGGTGCTCAATTGGTGGTTCATTGATGGTCAATTGGTGGTCAATGGGTGGTTCATTGGCGATTAATTGATAAGATGATGATCTGGTGCTCAATTGGTGGTTCATTGATGGTCAATTGGTGGTCAATTGGTGGTTCATGGGTGGTTGGGTGGTGATTGATTGATAAGTTGATGATCTGGTGCTCAATTGGTGGTCAATTGATGGTCAATTGATGGTCAATTGGTGGTCAATTGGTGGTTCATTGGTGCTTCATTGGTGCTTAATTGATAAGTTGATGATCTGGTGCTCAATTGGTGGTTCATTGATGGTCAATTGGTGGTCAATTGGTGGTTCATTGGCGATTAATTGATAAAATGATGATCTGGTGCTCAATTGGTGGTTCATTGATGGTCAATTGGTGGTCAATTGGTGGTTCATTGGCGATTAATTGATAAAATGATGATCTGGTGCTCAATTGGTGGTTCATTGATGGTCAATTGGTGGTCAATTGGTGGTTCATTGGTGCTTCATTGGTGATTAATTGATAAGTTGATGATCTGATGCTCAATTGGTGGTTCATTGATGGTTAATTGGTGGTTATTGATGGTAAATTGATAAGTTGATCATTTGAGTGACGGGTTGACTGATGGGTTAAGCACAATCCATTACAACAGTCAATATTGCCGCTTAGCCCATAAGTGAATGGTTGACTGATGGTTGACCGTCGATGCTTAAAGGTGCTTTATTGATGGCTGAAGGGTGGTGGTTGATTCAAGATCAACCATGGTTGATGAGGATGGTTGTTGATAGTTGATTGCTGGAGAATCACGGTCACTTGATGGTTAATTCATGATTATATAATCAGGGTGAATATTATTTCAGTGGCTGATGGCTTTAAAGCTTTATACTTTACGTTACTTGATGGCTCTTGATGGCTTTAAAGCTTTAATAACGGTTACTGACGGGCTAATGATGGCCAAATCATGGTCAGATGACGGCTCATGGATGGTTAAGAATGGCAAATGATGGCTACTTTTTGTCGAGAACCATGCTGAGGAACGGTCAAGTCATAATGAATACATCGTTGGTTGATGGTTGATTGATGATCTATCATGGTTGATACTGATGGTTGTTGATGGTTAGTTGTGGTGGATGACGGTTACGAACGCATGGTCAATAATATTGGCGAATGATGTTTATGAATGGTTGATGACAGGAATCACGAAGGATGGCCGTGGATCACTTTGGCCGTGGTAGCTGTAGTGAACAGCCCAAAATTGAACAAATCGCTCTTGTTACAACCAACCAGGCCCATGAGTCAGGTTTGCAAAATCGATACCCCCATCATTAACAATCGTTTTCCCTATCGTCTTGTTGGTTGTTGTCCCCATTACTTGGTAGTTTAAAGCCTTGACCCATAACCAGAACAGCAACAACGGGTACCAGGTGTGCAGCAGTGCACATTCGCTTCAGCTCCGAGCTGCATCACATTGGCACGGAATCCTTCGCTCTTCAAACGTTTGGCCAACGTGTCCGCCAAATCTCAGGCCGCCCGGAGAAATGGGCCAAGTCAAAACGTTCAGAATTACAGGGTGTGAATAATGGTTAATAAAAGTTAATCATGGCGTGACCGAAACCAGTAAACGAAAACAAAACGAGAGGCTGTCCTTTCACCAATCGAAACCCCTGCATCGGATCAAGGATCAGGAACATGCAGCCCTGGGATTGAGCCTTCGCCAACCGGACTACTCACATGGCTGTGGATCGCCCCATATCGCCCCTGAGCTGCTATCAGTTGTTCACATCCCGGGTTCATGAACAAACTAGTCGAAGGGCTGGATGTTCACCTACCCGTGGTTTTGGGATGGTCACAGCTTGGACCCACAGCGGCATCCAGCCCCATAAGCCAGCCGCACACCTCCTGCAAACGGCCAACGACAAATCAGAAGTTACGTCCCCCATATTTGGTTGTTTTCACGCTTACATGTAATCATGACATACCCATGCTGGTTTGTATACAAAAACAAATATATATATATATATCTTTATACATATGTATGTGGGAAGGGTGATCTGATATTGTACATAAAAATACCTATATATATATCCAAATATAGATATTTATACATATATATGTGGAAATATATTTGCATATATCTATGCATATACATATATATTGTCAGCGACCCCCTCTAGGGCCAACGTTTTGAATATGTTCAAGTACGTTTGTCATTGCTACAGCTGATGACAATAGTAATGTTACTGAAAACATTGCCAAAAACGGGCCAAATTGCATGTAACCAAATATTGCCTATACATACGAAAAAATATGTCCCAAACAAAAAATAAATTATTTGATGGCCAAATGTTGGCCATGGAGCAAGATGCGTTTTGACCTGCAAACCAAACAATTTTAAAAACATTGTTTCTGATTAATTGTGAAATAATTTGGGGAAAAAATGTTTTCGATCCAAAACCAATACCAACCTCAGGAAACCCAACAAATACAAAAAAAACATTTTTGAAATAAAAAATGGTTTGACCCCAAAGTTTCGGTATTTGTTTTTGTCAGATTTTTTTGGTTTAATTGAAAGGGCGTTTGGTTCTTCAACTTTGGGGGTCCAAAACATGTTGTTGATATAGGAGCCAGAAAAACGAAGAAAAAAAAATTGATCCAAGACCAAAAAACAAAAACCCAAAAAACAATATGTTTCCTCGGCATTTTGTCCAAACCCCAAAACCAAAAAAACTAACGCCGCTTCAAAATTCAAAGCAACCACCCCCAAAAAAAACACACACAACCAAAAACCCAAACTTTGGTGTGGAACCAGTTCTTCTAATTCAGGGATTGTTAATAAGTCTTTTGTAAATTGTTTTGGGTTGGAATCAAAAACCATTTTTTCCCTACGGTTTTCTTGGTTCTTATATATATATATATATATAAAAATATATATATATATATCAATTTTTTCCTCAATATTTTCGTTCCCCTACAACCAAAAAACGGAGCACGTTTTCAAGGAAGCCCGAAAAAAACATTTCCAAAAACCAAGAAAAGCAAACCTTTGGGCGACGCCATTTTTTTCTATTTCAAAAAAATGGTTTATGGCTTTTGTCAAGCTATTGACGGTTCGTGCGCTTCATAATGTTTAGTCTGAACCACATATTTCCCAAGCCAAAGTTGCTGCGCTCATTTTTTACCAGGACAACCAGCGCAAATAGCGCACGATGGTGCAAAAAGTTTCACCTAAGTTGCTGAGCTTTCTGGCCCAAACCCACAAAATTTCACGCTACCTTACAAGTGATTTATTTGCTATCAGCCTTGCAATTTTGAAGCCTTGTTAAGTAGGGAAATGAATTTCCAAGTAATAAATAAAGTGGCTCCTACTCGCCACTCCACAGCCCAACTGCCATATTAGTTTTCTTCAGGCACTAATAATTTACTACAATCTTACTACTATTATTCACAGAGTTGCTGCCATGATTTGCCTGATTGTACGGCGTGGCTGCTCTGCCGCAGGTGGGTGCTGAGTTCAGTCAAGAGTCTTGGTGGTCTTGTGGTTGCTAGCGGTAGGTGTTATCATCATGTGGCGGCTTTGGTTTCATGCCAGGTGGTTTGCACGCGCTGGAATTGTAGTACTTTTACCAGACGTATGCTTATTTGTTTCGTACTCATGTAGTGTCTTTGCTTGCGTTCAAGGTGGCTTGCATGCGCTGGACTTCAGGATTTCGAAGGTTGCCGTGTTCTCGTCAACCCTCTGTTTGGAATAAACCCAGGCCCATGCTTATCACACGACGGGATGTCAAGACTAACTGCTTCAAGATGAACCTACGGAACCGCGGTGTCATCCTTGCATGTTGGCGCAGAGATGAACAAAGAAACGAGTGGAAGAGTCGTTCGGTTGTTCTGAAACATGAGCTAACCACGCCTCACAATGGAACCGTCGCGCAAACAACAGCAAGTGTTCAGAACAGAACGTTAGGCACGGATGCGTGCACGTCACACTGCAGGACTAGAGGCCACTACAATAACCCTTACGTTCTCAACCATTATTAACCACCATTAATCCCTATTACAAACCATTACTAACCATTATAATCCCTGATACTAACCATTATTAGCCATTACGAACCATTATAATCCCTGATATTAACCGTCGTTAACCACTATAATCCCTAATGTTAACCATTCATGACCACTATCAGCCACTAGTAACTCTCAAGCACTAACGCCCAGCGCTGGTCTTCACTTGGGCTCTCCGACTCCAGAGGCGCTGCTGGAGGCCGGCTCCAGCAAAAAGCCGAAGGGATCTCGGGCAGCCATGGATGTTGGATTGACACGAGATCTATTGACACATAGAGCACCTCTGTCAGACAGCTTCTCCACTTTGTCAGCCAATTGTGCTCCTAAATCGCTCAGAAGCATCCTCTGAGCTCCAATCGCAGCAATCAGGCTTTGCATCGGCAACCTTTCCTCGTCGTCGTCTCCCAAACAAGGCAAGACCTGTTGCAAAGCGCTGCTGTGCTCGTAAAACAATATGGAAATAAAACCAAAGCAAAAATTATACCAGCGTAGACTTCTGGTACTTTTACGGGGCTTAGGCTTATTCTTTAGCTCGGCACCCACTTACGGGAGGTCGCGCTGGCGGCATTGTGCCACCAGCACGACCTCCCCTGCGGAACCGGCGGGCAAGTGCCGTGCAAGCTGAAGCGGCACAGCGTGCCTTCGTTCGTCAGCAGGACGACCTTGCAAGAAGAGGTTTCAGGTTTGTTGACAGACAAGAAACGTGCCCGCCTGGTTGAACCGGGCCACGTGGGTCCAGCTGACGGTCGCCCCCATCCAGGTGAAGAACTCACCGACGCCTCAAGTATGGACGTGGAAAAGTCATTTGCGTCGATGCGTCTGGTTGGCTTAAGTTCTTTCCTGAGGAATCTACGGACGATTGGCTCTGCACCTTCAGTGGCAGCATACAGCGCCGCATTCAAGTTTAAATGTTTTTCAGTTCTGACATCAGAATGCTTTCCTTATTGTGTTCTATCCTGATGGTCTAAGGACACTACGGGCGGTTCCCTCCGCAGCAACTGCTGGAGTCGCTGGCTGAGCAGCGGTGGCCGGGCCTTCAGTCACCGTTGTCAAACCTTGGAAAATGGTTGGGCGTGTTTTTCTGGCCTTTTTTCAAGTCTGGCATCTGAGTTTTTCAATTCTGTGTTCATTCGTTCAGGAAGCTACGGGTGACCGTTGGCGTCAGGGCCGGCGCCGGAGCGTTCATCACGGTCACACCTTGGACGAAATATAAAATTGAGTGTACAATGTCTGATCGATCGTATTCATGAAACTGATTGCGCAATATCTGATGATAGATGACATCTCAGTCGTCTGCTTTGGTCTGGTGCAGTTCCTGCCAAACACGCACCCAGGTTGTTGAACACGGCTGCCAAGACGAAGTACTGGCATGCCTTCCAAGCAGGAACGATGTAAAACGTCAAACATGACCAAAACACAACCCAACCCCAGTTAGCATCACGATCGCTCCCTGGCCATCTCGGCCGTCGCCGTTTTGATCATCGTCTTCCATCGCCGCAGCCAGCACGAAAAACAAAAAGAACATAAAGAACAACATGATGTTCCTTCCAAGCAGGAACGATGTAAAGTTTGAAATGCTAGGAAGAACAAAAACATGTCCCCAACCGAAGTCATCAAAACAATCGTGGTTCGAGGTATTTGCCGCTGAACGGCGTACCTCCGTGAAGTGTGTCTCCTGGCAGGCAAAACACAAGTGAACAACCGCAGATGCGGCAATCTATGCGTGCAAAAATATTGTCAACAAAGCTGTAACGAAGCAACAAAGCAAATACAGGTACTCAAGAGGTTCCGCATTGAGGAGGGGTTCAGTTGCTGCAGCCAAGTAACTGAAACCCTCAGCAAAACGAGGAAACCAAGTCAGGCTCAGCGGAGGGATGTAAGGGGGGGAGGGGAAGGAGGAAGCAACTAAACAAACACACAAAAAAGAGAACAACAAGAGCAACGCAAAAGAACCAAAAACCAAACACAACCACAGGGAACAAGGTGGCAAACCGAGACAAAAACAAACTGGGGGAGGCAAGCACGAGGGACGACGAAACAAAAGGCCAAAGCAAAAACAAAAAAGAAACAAAGCAAAAAAGCCACAAAGGACGGCCCCTTTGTGGAATACCCCAAGGAGACGGCCCTCCAAGGGAACAAGGCCAACGGGGACAGCCCCCGCGGCAACTTAACAGTCGGCAGCATGTCACACCAAAAGCATCTCCAACCACCTGGCCATCGCACCCACCCTGCAGTCCTTTAGTTGTCAATACGTTGACGGCTCCGGGATTCACGTGCGTCACCCCCTTCCATTTCCCGCTTAGGGGAGCGACGACCTTTACCCGGACCTTTTTCCGGGACAGGCAAACCCAACCCCTGCAAGACACCTCTAACAGGACCGGGGGTGTTTGGACGAGCAGGGCGAACACCTACATCGTGAGACTTACCCAAAATGCACTTGAACTCGTCAGACAGAAGTTTCGCACGCAGGAAACAGGCCGTCTCACTGTTCCGGAACAAGACAAGTACCGGGAGAACTTCGTCACTGTCGGACCTCTGGTCAAACACCTGGACACTTTCCACACACCGTGGGAGAGCTTGCATGGTACTAACATCATCTGGTGTAATGGCTTCTTGCATTTGAGCACCATTAGTGATAAACTGCAACAGGGCACCAGCAAACTGTTCGCGAAAGGGAAGAGGACGCTCAACTGGTCGCTCGCTGACGGGGAGACGACTGTTTGTTTGCCAGGTCTTCCACTTTTCCAAGAATTGCTGTTTGGCAGCTCCCTTCCAAAAAGTAATGATAGAGCGTTGGGCGTTTGCACTTTGAACCCGGTGGGCGGTTTGTAAGGCAAGACGAGAGGTGCTTTCAAGGAGCGTGCGATTGGTAGTGACTTGACGGGACAGGTCATCCAACTGCCGCTGGACATCTCGACTCCCTTCAGCACTGTCACGGTCACGGTCACAGTCACGGTCACGATTGTCGCCGCGAGGAGCCATCGCATTGCACGCGCGCGTTACGTGGACCCAGCAGGACAAACTCAGGACCTAGTTTGAGGCTAATACACATGACGGCGAAGGCGATGAAGTGAAAAGGCATGGGCTTGAAAGAAGACCGGCGCACTGTTTGCAGGACAATGCGGGCAGGTGATAGGCAAGGTGAGTGAACTAACTGGGTGCTCGTGGTTAATATGCATTCTAGCACTGTCCTTACCAGGGAAATAGGCTTGACAAACACAACAAATAAAAGGAGCAGCTTGTGGACGATGTAAAGGCAAGTGTTTTGTTAACCCTGTTTCCAAATCAAAACTACGGGGACAGTGAGGACAGTTCCAAGTACGATCCCGATACGAACCTTCTTTGTGTTGAATCATTAGGTGACGGGTAAGCCCTCCTTTAGAGGTGTACCTTTGAGGGCAACCAGGAATAGGACATACAAAGTCACCTTCGCCCACTCGTTGCTTTTTGGCTGCCCAATATTTTACCACAGGGCGATCTGCTTCCGCGGGGCTACTGGCTGCTTCACTGGGAGGGAGGAAGTAGGCAGGGGTCCGTACACCTTTGGCAGTAAGCCGACGCTTCGCTGGGATGGCGGGGAATGGAGACACGTCATGAGGGGGAGTTTGCTGTTTAAGAGTCAACCGTTGAGCGGTGCCGACAACTAAGGTTAAAAGTTGAACGTCAGACATGCTAAGAAACCATGGTTCCCAATCCGATTTATTAGTAACTAGTTGAACAGTAACTTCGCCTGGGTCCATTTCAAGCCACCGGGGACCTAGTAGAGAGTCAGCAGCATCACAAACCGGATTCCATGGCCGCCCTGCGTCATTAAGTTGAGCTTCCCAAGCTAAGAACCCTTCGGTAGAAAATTTTACGGGTTCCAGAAATTTTTCAGCAATCTGTAGTTCCCATTTCCAACCTTTACGCCTAACTGCCAGAGGTTGGTTAGAGATGGCCTCGAACTCAGCAGAACGATCTGGGGGTTGACGGTGTGCTCGAGGTTTGTACGGGTAAAACCAACAAGCCACAGACCGATTCCGTTTCTTCCACTCCTTTCCCTCATCCAAAATAGCCATCTGAACCCACCCAGCCAGTGGCACCGAGATAAGTGACAGACTTTCAACCATAGCATCTCGTAACCGTTTACCAGAATGTTTTCCAACATGCCTATGGATTCCAACGGATTCCGGCAGAAAGGAAAACAGAGCCTGTTTAGGTAACCGAGTGTTATCCATTCTGGCTACGTGACCCATCCACCGTAAACGAATTTGATGAAGGAGTTCATCACCTGTGGGAACACCCAACCAAGCCATAACTGAAGTATTGTTAAGACCATCCCGCTGTTGCGCCCATCTGGTGACACCTGAAATTTTTCGCGAACACATCATGTGAAAAACTCGCAGTTTCCTTTTCATAGGGTAATCTATAGTCCAGGTTTCCGCCCCATAAAACAGAACCGACAAAACACAAGCCCTGCACACCTGGATCTTAGTAAACAAAGACAACTGCTTAACATCCCATACAGGCGAGGCAAGGCGCCAAAACGCTTTGCGAGCTTGATCCAACCGATGCAAAATATCTGGATGGCAGTTCAATTGCCAATCAATATGAGATCCCAAATATTTTACCGCTCCATTGAATTGTGCAGTTTCACCCTCAGGCGCAGTGGGATCCAGGGGACCGTCCTGCGCAATAAGGGAAGCAAAGGCTTCCGTTTTCGCCATGGACATTGTAAGTCCCCACCGAGTGAAATGAGCATTCAAGTCCTGGTGCAGTTTCTGTAAACGATTAAGTGAGTCTGCAATCATTGCCAAATCGTCCGCATAACCGAGTTCCTGAAAGGACCACGGCTGATGTATAGAGTACTTGGTAAGATTATTTTGACGACGTAACAAACCGTCAATACGAGTGAACCATTGCGTCCTAGGACCCGCAAGTTGCATCCAAGATTCCATGACCGCTCCAAAGAAGATATTAAACAGCAATGGGGCTAAACAGCAGCCCTGCCCCAAACCGGTAGTAAGATTAAAAGGTTCAGACAACACGCCTTCACTAGAAATACTACATTGTTTGTCGGAGTAATAGAGCTTGATAAGGTCCAACAAATCAAAACAATCGCCCCAGGGCCATCTTCGCCACGGTCTTTGCCGCCATCTTCGCTGCCGGCGCCGTCTTCGTTTGCGGAGTCCACGGCGGCAGCAAACCAGAAGAACAACATGATCCAAGAAAGGGGAAAAAGAGCGAAGGAGACTTAACGCTCTCTTGACCTAGCAAAACGAATTGAAACCCTGGCAAGGATGACCACCCCCGATGGTTTCGAAATGGAAAAATGTGCTGCTACTGCTATTGCCGCAAAGATGCGAAAACGCATTCATTGTTTGTTTGACTATATTTACATCACATATATCTATTTATATATATATATATATATCTTGCCACCTGCTTCTACTTCTACTACCATCGCTTCTACCGCTACCAATGACTATTATCGTTACTTTGCTGACACCTACTCTTGCTAAAAGTGGTAGCTGCTGCAATCGTTTCTGATATTCAGTCCCCCGCGAAGCAAAGGCAAGCTACTCCAACTTCTGTTCTATTTTGTAAGATAGGCCTTGCACTGGCCAGTAGCAGTTCATACACCGTTGAACCCCTTGCACGCACCTCACTACATTGCATTGCATTGCATCCATGCATAAATACATGTACATATTATTGCATTATACATATAGAATTACATATCAATTGATTTCGTGGCAACTAGCGAGTCCTGGGTAACACCCCCCCCCCCCACCCACACCCACCCACACTGCAAGCGCCAACCCCTCCCCTCCCCCCTTCCGAGGCCCCTTCCCCCTGAACCAATAAACAGTAATAAACACGATAATCGTAATACTCAACAAAAACCAACTTCGGGGAACAATTTTTGAGAGACTATGAATTGAATACTCCATCTCGCCATCTCGCCGCCCTTGGTAGAAAAAGGCTGATAAAAGCAACCTTACGCCATGGTTGGAGAACCTAAGATACTGCTGCGGTTCCCCAAGATTTGCTAAGCAACCTTTAGCCAAAGATGGGCCCCAAATCCCCAAGTTGAGAAGAAAAGACTGACTTGTTTGCAAATTGATTCCTGATGCTTCCCAAATCCCAAAAAAAGAATATGACATTCTTTTGCATTGCGCTTGGGGGACAACCAAAAAGATACCACTACTATAGCTTCATTAAAGCATGCCGGTGATTGGTCGAGAATAATTTGGTATTGTTCACCATGTTCCAAATATTTCGCATACAACACTACACATACATGTATGCTATCACATACTCATCTATAAAATATCAATTGAATGCATATTTAATAGTCTTCAGGCAATATTCTTCAAGTACTACTGTTCCTTGTTTCTTTCCCACATTTCCAAAGACGGTATTGGTTTGGGACACACCTGTCACATACGATGTTGATTCAGGGACGCCACTATCATCCACCATCCATGGATCACCAACCAATCATGGCCATTGTCGCCATTACGGCGCAACCCTTCACAGTCCAGCAACTTTTGCGGCTGACGAAGACCAGCGTCTTGTGTGACTCATCCGACTGAGCGCGCGGAAACCGCGACGCGGTGCGTTTCTCTCCTGTTCCGCCAATTTTCTGCTAGCCAAGACCTGTGAAGCAACAAACTGAACATCTGATCATGACATGCTGTTTTTGTTTTCAGTTGGGATTGTTAAGTCTATACTGTTATATCTGTTGATTAAGTTTTGTCCCTGAATTATCACCCAAAAGTACAGGGCCTATGGACCAGGTACCATGTGATTTGGTTTCCCCACCAAAAGTTATCCTTTTTGGAGGTGGTTGGTGGGCGCCTCCTCGCAACTGCCTGGAATGGTCATCAGGTCCCTACTGCAATCACCCCAGAAGGTGGTTGTCGCAACCAAGTTCTTCCAGAAACAACATGGAGGTTTCTCCAGTCATAGGGGACCCCCCAAATCATCCATCATTGATCATTTCTAGTACTAAACCGACCACTTTTGGGGGTACCCCTATTTTGGGAAACCCCAACATAGCCCTTATCTGGTTGGTGGTTGAACCGTCCCTATGAAATATATGAGTTCATCAGCCAACTATGCCAAGTATACGGGAAAATAAACATGTCAATCAAACCACCAACTGCAGTAGTTGCTTAACCATTCATTGTTCTTGAAGTCATTATCCCCTATGATTAACCACTATTAGGGTTCCTCTCAATAAACCAAGAAGAGGAGTCATTATCCCCTATCATTCATGGCCTTCTAATCAATTAACCAATGACAGGTGTATAACCAATCATAACCCCTATTTGGCTGTGGGTCAAAACCCTTAGTCCCCCTGGTTCCTCTATCATCAACCATTGTTTTCCCTATTATTGATTGGTTAATATCTCCCTTGCTTGGGTTGTTAATATTGACCCAGCTCGCCAAATAACCATTGTTGCTGACTATCCGTTATTATTCACCATTATCAGCCTATACAGCTATCATTAACTATTACCAGCTATTATTATCTAGTATTTATTATTATTATCAACCTATTATTATTAACCATTTAAAAAGACCCTTCTTGTTGGTTGCCCTGGCATCTTGCTGGCCGCAGACGCCAGAGCAACCTGCCGTGCGCTCCCAACCCACGCCCTGAGCGCCGGCACCAAAACCTCCCGCAGGTGCGCGTAGAGAAGCTCCTCAGCGTAGGCTGGCGGGTCGCAGCGAGCGCGCCCGTGCCAGGTCATAGGGAAACCATGGGGTTGGTTTATAGCGGCTAAGCCATGGTTAATTATGGTTAATAATAGGTTAATAATAGGTTAATAATAAACTACCGTGGTTGGATAGCGACTATAAACCAACCATGGTTGATAATAGATAATAATGACTACTAGCCATAGTTTCCAATTAGTATTAACCATTGTATCCAACCATGGTTGAAAATAGGTGAATAATAAACTACCGTGGTTGGATAATAATGGTTAATAAGAATGGAAACTATGGTCACACAGGGGGGGTTCGCTGCTCAGCCATGGTTGGAAACCCACACAAAATGGTTGGTTTATAGTGGCTATAAAATATTGGATAATCATAGGGGATAATGACCAACAATAGGGGGGGTTCTTACCCCTTTGGTCAACTAACATGGCTGGCTGGAAAATCCACCATAAATAGAAGATTTCCAAGGGTTTTCCTAACAAAATGCGGGATTTTCCATTTCCATGTTAGTTTACCAGTTGGTAAGACATAGGGAACCCCGCAAAAAATGATTGGTTTATTCCTATCAATGATGAATGAAGGATGATTTAGGGGTACCCCTATGACTTGAGAAACCTCTATATCTCGATATGAGCACTTTATGAGTCTGTGGAGTGCTTCGCTGTTGACTTCATGTTTGTCTTCCCAGAGTAGTTGTTCCCTGCAGCAGAACCCTCTACACCAAATCACCAACAAAGGTACACTCAGTCTATTGGCTGCGGAGCCTACCCACCAATCATAGAGTTTGAACCGACCATTCATTGGGCAAATCGACCCATTGACTCTGGTCTGAAGAACCCACAGCGCACAAATGATATCAATGTCTTTTCGTACTGAGTGCGTTACATAAGCCAATGCCAAGACATAGCATCCTTTTCTGGTCTGCTCCGTCACCGCGGGTTGTTCCCCCACCCTAGGAAAGAAAAGGTCACTGAACCATGCTTCAGCGGCGGTTGGTCGGCCAAGCCCCAATTTCGTGGATTGATCGCGATCCTTCGTACACCATCCCTTGCTGGTTTGTGGTTTCAACCCCTATGGAAAATAGTTGTCAATCAACCAATCATTTGTTAATACCAGGGAAAATTAAAAAAGCTAAAACCACCAACCAGCTTGGTTGGTACATCATGGGCTATCACCATCCCTTGGTCTTGGTCCATCACCATTCTTATCCCACCTTGACATCACCGCCCTGTGCCCCACCTGCTTTGCACTGTCTCGCTCATCCCATGTGGGCCTAGGAGCGCTGGCAGTCACACCCATAAAGCCTGACAGCCTAAAAAAGTAGAAGGCTAATGGCTGTGTCTCATGGGGAGAGTCCTTCCCTTCGCAAAAGATTGTTAACAAATGGTGCATTTAATGGTTAACTCAATGGTTAATAATGGTTACCCGTGGTTAATTCATGTCTAGTTAGTTGTTACTAGTAGAAACGCTGGTTTTGGGGAACAATCATTTTGTTTCGGGTTGTTTCGGATGCAGGAAGTATGTGAATGCCTGAGATTGAACCACCGGCAAAGGGTATGGTGAGACATGAAAGTGATGATTGTTGGCTTCACGGTAATTATGGTAATTACTTCATCAAGCTATATTCTTGGCAAGATCAAGAGTAGTGGAATAACTAGTGATGATCGCAATAGATCTGAACGGTTGCAATAGTAGTCAAAACATGAAATGAGTATGAGAGTTGGGGGTGAATTCATTTATTACAAGATGTGTATATTTTATATTATATATACATATCAATACATGTTAAATTTAAATGCATACAAGTATACACACGTGTACAAGTATACACACGTGAAATTTAACTCTTGCAGCAACGATGGTTCAATCAATTTTGAATTAAAGACTATTGTTGTATGCTTACTTCGTGCTGCATTGATGGCTGATTGATAGCTGCTGCTAGTCATGATCAGCAACAGCTGCTGCGATTCGATCGCGAACCAAGCTGCTGCTCGAACACCACCACCTGCGAACGGGAGTGATAGTGAGGAGTGGGAGTCGTCCGCTTTTTAGCTAAGCATCACGTGTTCAGAACAAAGGGTTGATAAGCACCCTACACTGCAAAAAAGGTTGCCTCTGGGACGGCATAAATGTACTGGCAATCAAGATATCGAATCAGTCGCTACATGGGCATTTTCAGCTGGAAACTAACCAGGTTCATGGGTACTTGATCACTTGGACCCATACGCAAGCAGTAATCAAATGGGCACAGTGTAGCCAAGTCAGCAAATGTCCGAAAAAGATGAGGTCGGGATAGAAACCGGTAGTATGACCATCGACAACAATAGAGATGTGTTTAACGCCGGCATGCAAGTGGAGTATAGCCCCCGGCAGGCAAACACCAAACAATTCTGAGGTCCATCGACCAGGTACACTCTAAATCGTCCGCAAAATCATGTCTATAGATGCTGCTTTCATTTCTGTGCGGCACAGTTATCTGTCTTGCGATACCCACTAAGTATTCGATTTTGCTGCCCTTACAGGTGGGTTTAGAACCCGTCAAAACATCATCAATAGATCATTAATATGTTCTCCTATGTGATGATCTCCCCATCGTTTGAGCATCTCAAATCATGATAATACTCATGATTAAACAACCCACTTGACCAACTTCACCAACCAACTTCGTCAACCAACTTCACCAACTTCACCAACTTCACCAACCAACTTCACCAACTTCACCAACCAACTTCACCAACCCAACCTCCACTTCACCTTGGACCTGGCCTCCCCAGGTCGCGCCTCTTGCAAGATGTCCTCCCGGGAGGTGGGCCCCTCCCCATCTGACCGTTGACCCGCCAGGATGCGCACGGGCGGCAGCTCGCTGCTGCACCTCATCGATTTTCTCAGCGATTTCCGACATTTTTTTGTGCAGGGAAATCGGAAACGGCGGGAACACTAATAGGGATTAATTAATTAACTACTATAATAGGGGTTATCACCAATAATGGGGCTATTACTAATTAATAATAGCAATAATGGGATTATCACTAATAACAGTTGATGATTTAAATTTAAATGGTTAACAATATATGGGGATTTAATGGTAAATAATGAGGGATAATTAACTACTATATGGATGATAGGAGATTACAATGGACAATAATTAATAAGGATCTTTTAAGGAAATGTTGGGAAATCTTGGGCAGTATTTCTCAAATCTTGGGAAGTTTGTAGAAAATGTGGGAAACCTTCGCAAATCTTCGGAAGCTTTGGAAAAAATTAGCTGAATCACCATCCTACAAGGGGAAGTCACCACAAGCGAATCACCATACAAGATGCTTAGAATTCAAAATCATGATCAATCAATATACATTCACTGTCCTACAATGGGGGAAATATTGGCGGGAAATCCATCACAAGCGAATCACCACGTGTTTGTTTATGATGCGCATGGATCATCTAAACTCATGATTAATAGCCATCATGTTCGCCGTTCAAATCCTGGTCAAGCATGCGGCTATTACCATGTAAGTGATGGCCGCATGGCCAACGATTCGCCTGGAATGGCCGGGGAACCAGCTGAGTAGCTTGGTGATTTTCCAGCTTGAAGAACAGCTTCAATGCCGGGTATCTGCCAGAAGGTCTACACTGCTCGGGATTGTTCAGTTCCATGGTGGACCAGCCGCAGAAATTGTCGTTTTCTGGGATGGTTGGTACACCATGAATCACCATCGATCATGGCTATTCTCTTTCCATAAAATGTATCCTGGTATCATGGACATTCATGGACAATCCCACAGGTTTCCCTCTCCACAATGGATCTCAACTTGGATGATCAGCAGGTGCCACGATTTGGGTGTGGGTCAAAACCCCGTACCCCTGGTTCCCCATCATTAACCATTGTTTCCCCTTATTATTGTTGGTCATTTTCCCCCATTATTGGTTGAGTATTGACCCATAGCCATTTATGGCAACTTATGGACATAGTGATCCTCACTGGTCCGCTTCACCGGGCCATCCTCACACACTGAGTTCGCCACATCAATTGCGCCATGTGCTGCACTTGCGTGGGCCACGTTGCGGAGAAAAAAAGCGTATGTCGGTCGCTTCGGATATTCCTTGGTAGTACAGCTGCAAGGGTTGGATAACAGGTTGACATGGCTATGGGTCACCATTAATTAACCAACCAATAATGGGGGATAATCGCCAGTAACAATAGGGAAGACAATGGTTAATGCTAGGGAGCCAGGGGTACGGGGTTTTGACCCACAGCCACATTCGGGCTGCACCTTGCAATGGGGAAAAGATAGAAATAGATGCAACATCTTTACGGAACTGTTTTCTCATCCAGGCGGCTGATGTCAGGTTAACTATGCAGGAGCCATTTGATTGCCATGTAGATCTAATGACCAAATATGATCAAATACCCAAGGACATGTACGTATACTGATCAGGTACCCAATATTGCCCAGCCCCTCATCAAAATTCACCATCGCCATAATTATTTGATAGATGATTTTTCAATGATCAAATATGATCAATACAGCGATGGTGATTCTGGTAAAGCCATTTGATCACATGGGATTTTCTAGAATCGCTGCGGAATCATATTCCATAATATTTGTCCATTATAAAATCCCATGACTTCCACTTAGGCCCTCACCACTGATCACACCGCGTAGCACACCTGGTGGCACCGAAACCGTCACCGAAACCCGCCTCGCATCGCCCACCCCCCGTGGCGCAGCTGAGGATCTTCCCGATGCGCCCGACCTGCTCCTCGAAGCCGCACTCCAACATCCGATCGGCCTCGTCCAACACGAACAACGTCACACGCTCCAAGGAGACCTCGCCTGGGAGATCGGCCTGGGGGCCCCCCCCAACCATGGATGGATGCGTAACGTAGGTAACCGTGGATGGTTGTTTGTTACTATAAATGGGTAGCTAACGGTAGAGTCATTAGTGTAAATGGTTAGCGAATGGTAAGCCATGTAAATGGTAAATAGTGGATTTGTAATTGTTTTTGAATACTTATCTAATGGTTTATACTATGGTTGGTTTTTGAATTGATGGTTATCTAATGGTTATCAAGTTATCAATGGTTTCAACCCTAGATGGTCATCAAGTTGAACAACTGGTTGGCGAGTTGGTATCATGCATGCGTTGGCATCCACACCAAAAAAATTTCTAAGCGTCAAGGTAATCCACATATATGTTCAAAGAGTATCCTCCCATCAACAAGCATCAAGACTATGACTACAAGTGTTTTTATTCCAAGGATCTAGCTGGTCGCAAAACCCAGTGAAGAGATCAAAGCCATGAAGCAATATTTGGAGATAAAACTAAAGGGGGTAATACAACACTTGGTGGGAAAGTGGGGGTTCCCCGTCACAGTTGATGTCAGCAAGGGTTTTTGGATCGTGAAAGTCAACTCATGCGCATGAAAGCAAATGAAGATCGTGATCGAGCAGCCGCAGTAGTTGTGTCGATAACATTGTACCCAAGATTTCTTTCTGCTTGAAGTGCAAAAAAAAAACGCATGTGTTCTGAATCCCAGGCCAATGTGCATTTTTTTCTGTTTTGGGCCGTGAGTTTCCCCGGCCACACGGTACCGTGGTAAAGTGTGTTCCAATTTGAAAAATGAAGTAGATGACAATTAATACACGCCTCATGTAACATTCAAATGAGGCTGCCTTTCTCAAATGACCCCGGCCCAGAGATGAGCGGAAAAATGCAGCAAACTCAACTGCGATACCTGGTGGTTCACAAATCAAATAGACATGGCCACGGCCTTCTGTCTCATTGACCCACCTTGCGAAGCATTGACAATGCCAAATGATCAGCATTAAAGTTCCACTGGCCTTGGTGTTCCCCTATCATTTGCCACTGTTTTCCTTATCATTGTTGGTGAGTTTCCTTCATTTTTGGCTGGCTAATATTCACCCGTGCCTAATCAACCCAAACCATGGTGGGGGGATGGTTGGCGCAGCACGTGGCCCCAGTGGCCGCTGTCCATGACGTCCAGCAACCGCCCCGGCGTCGCAGCCACCAGCTGCCCGCCGTTGCGGCAGGCGGGCCCCCGCGGGGGGTGGCCTTGAATCAAATTGTTGGATCAAACCATGCACGCCTGTAAAACATGTATGCGTGCATGAATTCATGAATGCATGGGTGCACGGGTGCATGGTAATCATGTATGTATGTATGTATGTATGTATGTATGTATGTATGTATGTATGTGTATGTGTATGTGTATGTGTATGTGTATGTGTATGTGTATGTGTATGTGTATGTATGTATGTATGTATGTACTGTATGTACTGTATGTATGTATGTATGAGGCCGGTTTTAACTTTGAAGCCTAGAAAAATGCCAGCTCTAGAAGCGGGGTCCGAATTGTCGGACCGTGATTGGTCGCCTTTAATTCCTCGCGGGTGCTGAGCAGGATGTCGCGTATGGACGCTCCCGCTTGAAAGCCGAGGATCAGGTGGTTACGTGGCCTCCAAACACGTCCCAGGGTCTTGCCCCTCATCACATTTTCGAGGTATTCGTCACAAAATTCGAAGGTGCGGTTGCGCTTGAGGTTCTCTTCGATCCTGGGAGGATTGAGAGTTTGTCGTCGATTGTTTGGAATCCCGGTCTGTGAGTCACCAGTGACGTCGTAGACATCAAATATTTGAAGGGTACCAGGGTTGGCAGGTAAATAGGATGAAGTGTCATATCGAGTTTCAAATCAACCTCTTCAATCCTATGACTCTTAAGTTGGTTGCTTTTCAACACAACGTCCATGGATGAATCCACATTGGCAACCAAATATGGTAAGACATATCACTTTATTCTGCACCATCAACCCAACAAAACCTTGTTGGTTACCACCAGTTTATAGTTTTCGTCATCGACCCCGCAACTATCATATAGGTGCGGCAAGGCCCGCTCATTTAACTTTGCGGTTTGTTCTTGTTTGTTTCGATGCTTGGTGTTATCTGTGTTTTTACGGGGTTCCTCGGGCTTGGAGCTGGCCACAGGTCAGGAATAGAGTGGAGTGGCGGCTGCGCGCTGTCTCTAAAATACACGGTTTTGGTTGGACTTGTGCTTTTATAGTGTGACATAGGGTGGGCAGGCCATATATTGCTCAGTGAGAAGTGATGAAAACCATGTGGCATGTGAGAGGCTTTAGGTGCATTGGTTTTCGTGCGCAGTTCAGGGGTTTGTGGTTGGGCAGAATTTTGGAATAGAATGGGAGGTACTGTACATGTTGAATACAAGACTGTATCATGGTTGGGGCTCTGTTTTTCAATTTTTTGTCAGTAGTGAACACAGCAAAGGGCGCAAATGCTTGGGACAATTGGTATTATAATTCGTGTCCCGTGCTCGACGGGGGCCGCTCAGGCCATGATGATTGACCGGTCACTGGATACCTGTCATACAGCCTTTTTCAATGCTATAATTTGGAGGATAAGGTTCACAGTGTAGTGTTGTATCTAGGGTGCAGGGGCAGCTTATTTAAGTTTACGGTTTCTTTCCCCTTCTTTGGATGGCTCGGTCTTATTTGGGTTTCTATGTGGTTTCTGGGGCTGTAGCTGGCAACACGTGAGGAATAGAATGGTAATACCCCTGCATGCTGACTGATAAAAGGATGGTTATGGTTGGGTGTGTGCTTTCTATGGCGTGGCATAGGCTGGCTTAGGACATGATACTATATCAGGCTGCAGGCGCTTTCTCTTGAAACGGGTCTTCGGAGCTTGCAAATCTCAGCGGCGTCTCTGGCTCATCGTGGAAAGTCTTTGACCAGTTTACCCTTTTCAGCCATTTGTTTGGAAACGTACACGCAGTCCTTTACGATATTCATGGAAAAGGACCGAAAATATAAATTACTTTACTTCGAGTGATCCCCACCATGTCATGTCATCACCGCTTGTTGACTCCACTTTTGTCTGACATTCTCTCCGGCATACCTTCTGACATTCTTTCTGGCAAATCTTCCGACATTCTCTCTGGCATACCTTTTGACATTCTTTCTGACATCCTTTCTGGCATATCTTCTGACGCTCTTTCTGACAACTTTCTACTCGGACATTCTTTCTGACATATCTTTTGACATTCTCTCTGACATATCTTCTGCCAATCTCTCTGATATTCTCTCTGACATATCTTCTGACATTCTGTCTGACATTCTTTCTGGCATATCTTTTGACATTCTCTCTGACATATCTTCTGACATTCTCTCTGACATATCTTCTGACATTCTTTCTGGCAAATCTTTTGACATTCTCTCTGACATATCTTCTGACATTCTTTCTGACATGTCTTCTGACATATCTTCTGGCATTCTCTCTGACATTCTTTCTGGCATATCTTTTGACATTCTCTCTGACATATCTTCTGACATTCTTTCTGACATATCTTCTGACATTCTCTCTGACATTCTTTCTGGCAGATCTTTTGACATTCTCTCTGACATTCTTTTTGACATATCTTCTGACATATCTTCTGACATTCTATCTGACATTCTTTCTGGCATATCTTTTGACATTCTTTCTGACATCTCTTCTGACATTCTTTCTGGCATATCTTTTGACATTCTTTCTGACATTCTTTCCGGCATATC
>VSDK01025210.1:198781-220936 GCA_009767595.1 Symbiodinium kawagutii
AGGTCCATGTCCAGCTGGGCATGCTTGTTCATCCAACGTAGGGCCTGCATAGCTCGAGCTGGAGCAGAGGCACTCTGCATGAAGTGGTCCAGGTCCACAGTCCCCGGGGGTGCAGACAAACCTCGGATCTCAAGCCACTGCTTAAGCTCCAACCAGGTATTCACCACCCGGTCCATAGTAGCAGGCTCCGCCGCTCGGACCTTCTGCTGGGCAATCCTTTCACAGGTCTGCTTCCATTCGGAACGCCTGGAATCAGTCAGGATGCCAGCCGGCTTGAAAGAGCCCATACCAACGAACATGCTGGCAAGGTGCTGGACACGTCGGGCCACCTTGACGTCAGCTGGCTTGGTCGCAGCCACAGTGCGAGCTTTGTGCTTCAAGATGGTTTTCCTGGCTGGCCTCAAGGAACGCCAGCCCACCAAGGCTCGATGTGCTCTGTTGGCTCCAGGTCCCCACATTGGCCAGGGTCGCCCCCTGGGAGCAAGTGGGAACAAAGTCGGAGAGGTCCAGCACGCAGGGGATGGAGAACCTCCCAGAGCCCCAAGCCAAACCCTCCAGTAGGCGAAGATCTCCACTGTGTCCGCCAACCCGGGGCGGTCAGGGTGGACCAACGGTCGCAACTGCAAGCCGTACATCTCCTGAGGGCACACATCGTCCGCATCCAAGGGAGAGGAGTACATGGCCAGGAGAATGAGGTCCAGCTTCTCCGTGTTGCGCTGGTAATGAGCCCAAGCTTGCATCGGGTTGGCACCATGGGGCACCAAAACACCTCGAGAGGTCCACGTGCCAAGCCAGGGAAATTTGAACCCACCTCTGCGGGTAGCACAGCGGTCACACGGAAACTCACCACATGCTGCCCTACGAAGCGGAGGCAACTCATCAAACTCCCCCAAGGATGGAGATTGCCAGGGAGCGTGGAAAATTTCGACAACACTGACCCAGCACCGAAAAGCTTCACGGAGCTTTCCCGCCTGCAGCAGCTGGCCAATGTGGGTCTTGAAGTCGAGCCAGGCAGCCGCATGCAGGACTTGGACCTCAGTAGCCATTGCATGGTCAATGCCCGGACGATCAGTCGACATGCAAGGTCACCCCTTACACACCAACCACGTGAGGTCGCCCCTCACTTGTCCACCTACCCAGGTCACCCCTGGGGAAAAGAGAAAATGAATGCTATTTTGGGTCAACTCCCAAGCTTGAGCCAAAATGGTGCATTCATTTAGAAGTCTTATAGATGACACATGCACACCCAAGGCCTGCCTAACTCAATGCATGCATAACAACAGCTTGTGCAACCGACAATTCTGAATGATCATCGACCCATTTACACACAACAACCGAACAACAGTGTACTATGTACCCAACCCATGAGCTTCTCATACGATCAGCCTGCTTCAGCCATATTAGCAGAATCCTCACTTTATTGGTTATTTACCATGTCTATCTCTCAGAGAGCATGGTTTTCGAGCTATTCACATGGCTATACACAATTGCTATATAGTGGTTTCTCAAAATAGTGCACCCTCAAATCATCCAATTATAGTAATGAACCAGACATTTTGTGGGGGGTACCCCCAGCTAGAAAGAAACCACCCATGCTTATATCCCAGTTAAGCACTACTGACCATGGCTCAGCGGTCCAGGCCTGGTCAGGCGACAGGGCCCCTGCCTGGATGGTTGCTGCCACCTTTGTCGGAGAAGCGCGTCACCTGGCGCGCCCACGGTTTTTCGCACGCGGTGAGGGATCTTGGAAGATGGCGAGCTGAGTTCGAAGCAGTGATTGACTGGTTGGTGGTTGAACCACCCCGTCATGAAAAATATGCGCAAGTCAACTAACCAATCATTTGTAGCGCTGCAGGTGCGGACACTCAAGCGGACGCTTCAAAATGGTTCGACCCCGTGTTGGGGGAATCCATCTTGAGACCAATCATTTGTAAATACTAGGGAAAAGAAAAGATGTTCGCGGCAACCTGGACGTTGCTCCGCGCTTGCAACGTTTGGGGCGCACGACCAGCAAAGTACATACACGTAAGCGGATATACGGGAGATTTGATATGTTCAGTCGTACATGCAGAGGCCAGAGGGGGTGGGAGATTTGATATGTTCAGTCGTGCATGCAAAGGCCAGAGGAGGTGGGAGATCCGACATGCCCAGCCGCGCAGAGGCCAGAGGGGGTGGGAGATTTGATATGTTCAGTCGTGCATGCAAAGGCCAGAGGAGGTGGGAGATCCGACATGCCCAGCCGCGCAGAGGCCAGAGGGGGTGGGAGATTTGATATGTTCAGTCGTGCAATGCAAAGGCCAATAGGGGTCTTTAGGGTCGCAACTGACCGGGGGCATTAGGGTCGCAACTGACCTAACTTTAGGGTCGCAACTGACCCGGGTTGCAAGTTAAACTTGGCAGCAGCAGCCTTCCATGGCTTCAAGTCCTGAGCACTGAGTCCTGTTTGACTCCAGAACCAGAGGTACTCCACTGCGTGGACTTGGGCCATCGTTGCTCTGGCTGTCGCAGGATGATATACCCCCTGTCAGGTGTGGAGCAACGTCGGGGTTGGAGCGAAGATGTTTGAAACCACTAAACAGTTGATGGATAGCATTTGAACCAACATTTCAAAGATCCAAAAAGAGGCTGGCATGACAAACAACCCCTTGACTACTGCCCTTGATTCGACAATCAGCTGACCAACTGCAAGCAGCTAGGTCAGCACGATCAAGCAGCTTATTTGGCTTGCTGATTTAGATGCTATACTTATATTGTCTTATATTAACTACCTATTACTGGTTATCATATTAACCGGCTTGTGAAGCTGTGGTAGCAACCAGCTAATATATATAGTTCATAGTCAGATGCAAAGCTAGACTATGACAAGTTTGTCTCCTACTTTGCGGCATAGTCCACCGGCTGAATCGGCATGGTCCACCACCGTTGGCTGAATCAACCAGGACGTTGAGCTTGCCAGACTTCTACCCATTCTTTATTGATGGGATATAGCTAGAACACTGGCTTATGGTTCGAACCTCATGCTTACAACCAAAAATCTGGTGAGAACCATGGGAGCTATCCCCTTCTGGTCCTAACCCAACCGGTCCTCCCAGCCATGATCTGTTCATGATCGACTAGTTACCCTGGCCCTGACAACACAGCTGGGCACCCGACTGCTTTCACCATGTCGCAGATTTGTACCGCCAGCTCCCTCGTGGGCGCTAGGGTCAATACCTCGCGTTGTGGATCGAGACGGACCTCTCTGCTGTGGTTGATAATGGCTGGTTGTCAATCGCTGGTGGTTGATAATAGCCATGGTTGAGGTTGCTAATGGTTGTGAATAGCTGATTGTAGCTGGAAATAGCCATGGTTGTGTGGTTGACAATGGCTGGTGAGGTTGATTCTCGGAAATGTGACCAGTCACCAGGATTAGCCCACGTAACAATATGGGCATGGAGTAAGGACACCCAACAAGCCAGGTACCGAGTCCAAAAAATTAGCCTTTTTTGTGATCCCCCGATTCCAGGACTCACGCGGAATCCATGATTTTATCAGACACGGTGCCAAAGTTCTTTTGAAAAAAATCAATTGGCCAGGGGGTGCCGAAGTGCTTTTCTAAAATCAAGTGCCAGGTCGGATATCAAGATACATGGGTGTCTCTCACAGGGGACCCCCCAGAACATCCAACCATTTTTGGGGGTACTCCCAGCTATCAGAAACCACCATATCAGCCCCCATCGACTCTCTGCAACTCCAGAGCTCCGAGGCAATCACTGATTGGTACCTAAGCTCTATGGTTTGGAAACGGTGACCTATGGTTGAACCAGCATCAACGAAGTACCCGAGGTAGCATCACATGATTTGACCCATGGCTTGATGTTTATGTGATCTAATTAAGTTCTAACGAAATACCTAGGATTTCCAATAACAACCTGCATGTTTTTATCACCTGCCTGCGCTGTCACCACCATCATCGCCAGGCCACCATAGGAGTCCCAGCACCTTTGGCTTTGGGCTCCTGTGCCTCCACATGCGACAATGCCGGGAGCACGTACGCCTGAGCTACGCACAACACGCCGACCCACCAGCTGCGGTACGGCGACCATGTGTAGCTGGGCTTCCCATCGTGGTTATGAAGCCTATAAGGTAGCTCATAACCATGTAAGCTGAGGTCATAAGCATGGTTATTAACCCTGTCAGGTAGCTTAGAACCCCTATACCGCCATGGTCAGTTGACAGTTACTGAGGATGCACATCCAGCCGTACCAAATATGGTACCAACAGCAGCTCGCCAGCAGCGGTGAACCAGCTCCGATATCGTCCCAGCAAGCAGGTGAACCTCGATGATACCATGACCAGTGAACCTTGATTCCCTTTACCCAGGCCCTATGAACCAATATCAAGCATTGTGGGTTCATAGTTGAACCTATCTATTGCACAAAATTATCAAAGATCATACCCCACTCTTCATTTAATAATTCCCCTTCTATACCCCGCTGCTCTACCCTACCAAGTTATACCCTGCTAATTCTGAACATGTCTGAAGGATCTAGGGGTCCCATTAATAAGCTACTAGATGAGGTACACCCCGAGATCCTATAGCTTAACCCTAGATTATACTAAGGGCATACCCCAACTAATTCTGAATGATTATCCCCTACTAACTACCCTACTAATTAGAGATATACTCTGCTAATCAAAGTTATACCCTACTCATTCTGACGGATCCATAGCTCAACCCGCCATCAATCCATAGCTCCACACACCGAGGCTCCAAGGTTTTGCCGCTGCCCGTCTTGGCGATGCCCACAATGTCCAAGCCCGCCAGGGCCAACCTCGGGCACAAAATGATGGTGAAAAAGGGTGACTTCATGGCTAGCTGATGGGTGAATGATGGCTTGTTGATGGCTATTGACTGATGCTTGATTAGTTGATGGTTCATTCAGAATGAAGCACGGTGAATAGGTTTAAAATGGTTAGTTGGATGGTGAATGAATGGGTAGTTGATGGTTGAATTTTGGGTTGTTGATGGCTAATTGATGGTTACTAATGGTTAATAGTCAGTGTTGGGAGCGGTTAAGCCATGGTCCATGGTGGCTAATTGATGGCTGATGGTCAGTTGGTGGTTGCTTGCTGGCTAGTCAGTGGTGAACTGATGCTCAATGAATGGTCCATGTATGGTTCATTTCGATGGTTGATAATGGGTAAGAACTGCTTGATCATGGTTGAAACTTGTGCTCAATGGGGTATTGTCAATGCCTGGGATTGGTTCGCTAATCATTAGTCATTGTTGGAGTGAATTGATAGCTCACGCTCCAATAAGAACCAATATGAGTAATCCAATAATATCTACAATATAAGTTGATAATCACTTATCAATGTGGTCTAACCAATAATAATCGTATCAACCAAGGATGACCACTATGGTGATTCTTGTTTAGAAAACCATCAGATCGGGTTGCCAGTGGGAGGAACCGAAAAGGGCTGCTGGTTGAAGCATAAAATCAACATGCTTTGCTATTGGAGGAGCGCTATTATCAACCACCAGTATTCACTTTGGTATTGACTTAGTAATAATTCAACATTACTCGTAGACTGATACAGCGATGACCATTCTAATAATAATGACCAGTTTTTTATTGGGTACTGACTTTACCCAAGAACATGAAACTCACAAACTTTGACGGTGTAACTATTGAAAGATGAGAAAAACAATGAGTATCCTCTTAACGCTAAGTGCGAGAACACTGAACAACTACACCCCTGTCCACAACTCCACAACAGAAACCAACAAAAATGGTCTACTAAACATGATTGAAAATGAATTAAGCATGTATGAAGTATTTCTAACCCATTATTGAGCATTGACATACACCAGCACCACTTCTTCTCCATGATTCACCAGCACCGCTAACCGTGTTTCACCCTCTTAATATAACCATCTATAACCACTAGGAATCCTCTTGACTAGCCAGCATTAGCCACACATTAACTCATCATCAACCATTGATAACCACTTTTTCACCAGCATTAACCACTTTTAACCAACTATTAGCATTCTCAGCATTATGCTAGTTAATACTCATTAGCCCTAATCTGGCTAACCAACCATCATAACCAGATATGTAACCATTTATGAACTCATCATCAACCATCATCAACCAGCAAGAGCTGGTTAGTCAAGAGGATTAACGCTGGTTGATAAGCTGGTTATCCCCAGCATAACCATGTATAACAGCTAGGTTATGTTGCTTAGTCAAGAGGATTAACGCTGGTTGATAAGCTCTAAATGCTGGTTAGTTGATAAGCTGGTTAGTCATCATTAAGCTGGTTAATCTGATTAACTAACGCTGGTTAGTTAACAAACTGGTTCCGCTGGTAAATAAGTGGTTCACCATCATAACCAGATATCGTTCACCACTTCGCTTGCCACCAAGTCACGGAATCGCTTGCGCCTGGAGGTGGACCAACAGATTCGTGTTGAGAACCGCTTGGGCTGCCCCCAACAGGGGTCCCACCCCGCCCGGGTGAACGGGGTCTGATACCAAGCTTGGTTAATGATGGTAAATGAATGTTAATCAATAATTGTTGATAATGGCTACTAATACGCTAACAATGGCTACCATCAACCAATCAAAAATGGTTGATAATATGTTTATTAATGGTTTTAATGATTACAAATGGTTTAATGGGATAATAATACTGGTTAATAATGATTGAAATATGGTTGAATAAAAAACGACCAATAGAGGATTGCAATGGTTAATCATAGGGGAACATGGTTGTAATCCCCTACATGGGTGTTTCTCAAGCCATAGGGGATTATAATGCCCAATTTCATAGGGATTAATAGGGGATAATCACCAACAAAAATGGTTAACAATGACCGTTTGATGGCTGCAGAACCGGCATGAATCTTGATCATGTGTCATTGATACCATTGATCGTGAGCCACTAATCATTCAATGTAATTTTGTAATGGCATATCACTAGCCCCCAATCTATATATATATCAAAAAGGATCTGAACAAGAAACTTGCAGCTTTCAAAATCATTGTTTTTCAAACAAAAAATTGGAAAGCGCCTGATGTCCACGATCACTTTGCATGAGTCATGCATGAAGCATAGGCCAACTTTTCCCTGGCACCATCAGGGCCAGTCCGGGCCTGGATGGGCATCGGCGCCTCAATGTTCATAGCAGACAAGCCCTCAAAGGCATAGTCTGGTAGGATGCCTAGCTCAGGGAGAGGCTGCCACGAAAAGGCTGTGCTGCCAATTAATGGTTTGTAGGATTTAGAATTGATAGTCACGTTTTTAGGGATTACCAATGCTTAGAAATGGTTGGCTAGTAGTTCATTACGATCAATGGTTCGTAATGGTTTAAAATCGATCGCAATGGTTCAACAATAGGAACGGCTCAATGATGGCCAATACACATAGTAATGGTTCAACAATGGTTGTAAATGATGCTTAGTTATGGTTGATAACGTACTTTTAATTCTGGTTGGTCATGGTTAGGTACAAGCAAGCAATGGCTTGTAACAGTGGACAAACACCTAAGATAATGGTTTGTAATGGTCAACAAAAAACATAGACAAACAAGCAAATCAACAATGTTACACATTGCTTGTTTGTAGCAAAACATACAAGTCAGATGGTGTCACAAGCAAATAAACGACCAAGAATGCCGATAGAAAATCATAGCGGAATATTAGATAGCTGAGAACCTTGACAGAAAACAAACGGCACAGTAGGGATACAACCGCCCAGGCCCGTGCGATTCCAAGCCTCGTAAATCCTCGAAAGAGGTGATGGGTGGAAACCTCACACCGTGGCTCGTCCCCTGAACGTGCCCTGCCGTTTATGAATGAGCCCTCATCAGTACTTGATCGTGAATCAATTGTGCAACCATCCATTCAGTGATGGCAAACGACATTGAATAAAAACAATCAATGACGATGGTGAATAACGGCTCAAGGAGGCCTTGCTGACTATTAGAATCCTAGTCTCCATGGAACCTTCTGCAGAAACCCAAACCTCTTGTCAAAAACACGTAGACGTAAAGGTAAAGCCATTCAAGCCTTAAACGTTCAAAATTATATAGATCAACAATTATTTACTCATTTGACCAAGAGTTGCCTGGTTTCATCGGCCAAATCCTCCCATATTCTTAGGCCTATGTGCCAAAATGGTGGTACCCCAAAACCCATTGCTTGATATTAGATTTCCATTGTGAATGGCCATGACTTGGGGCTTCATAATTTTGGCACATACCCTTTGAGCCTTGTGTCATCCTCCAGGCACAGCCACCGAGGAACGTGTCCGAGACCTGCGAAGGCATCTCCACTGTGATCTCCTGCTCTGCTCTCGTCTGCAACATGCCTCGAGACACGGCACTGATATGGGTGGTTTCTCAGAGCCATATGGGGTTTCTTAATTAATGGGTTACATGATGACCAACAAAAAAATGGGGGAGAAATGATATACCAACTCTCGTGGTGGTTTCTTGATGGTTTTATCAGGGATTACAATGGGAAATGAAGGGGACAATCACCAATCATGATGGTTAAACAGCTACTTTATGGGTGGTTTCTCAAGGCAGTTTGGGGTACCCCTTGAGATCATCCAATATTGATCATTTATAGGAATAAATTCGAACCATTTTGGGGGGTACAACCTCTCTGATATGGATGTTTCTCAAAACAGAAACCCTTAAGATCAATCACCGATCGCCGATCATCTAAAACAGACTACAACTGGGGATGATGCCACGGATGGACAGTTCAAGGGATCCAGATCAACCCCAGATCTCAGTTCTCAATCGCCGACGTTGGATCTCCAGCAACTGCATGGGTGTCATGATAACTGGGGGTTCCCCTCCATTTCAAGAAACCACCATATGCGAACCAGCTTGCAATTTAAGCCCTTTCTAGAAAAAGGATTCAAGGGATTGAACCATCGGTGGCTACTACTAGGGGTTATAAATCAGTCATTGTGATCATTGTGTCGCTAAGGGGTCCAGCAGCAATGTTAGTACCCGATGATCATGTATGACAAATCATCTTAAAAATGGTCATCCATGATTGACCATGCTTGTGTCGCTTGAGAATTTGCTGATAACCGTCGTCGTGTCCTTCCCGGAGTCCCGTTGGAACCATGATCATGCCTGCCTTATCAAGACAACGGACCGTCATTCGCTAATGGTCAATGCAATGCCATGAATATCACTGACCAGCTAAAGAGATTCCAAATTCCAAAGATGCCAATCCCAGCATGCGAATATCCCATGCGCATCTTTGAAGATTCGGAATCACTGGGGCCGGGCTGCTGGAGGCGGGCCAAAATGTATAGATTCCCTACTGAACCAGAGGGCTGAAGACCCTGGTCGCAGCAACCCTACATCTGCTCGTTCCATGTAAACAGCTTTTGACCTGGCACTGCATCCACAACAAACATCAACAAAGCTCATAAATTCGCCGTGATTCATCCAAGATGATCAGGAAGTTACGGAATGATATGCATCTGAGCAATGAACAATAGCCCTATCGGTCCCATCCTGCCCTACTAGGGTGGTTAGTTCGTAGTTTCCGGGGGTTTTCTGGTTGGCAGTTGCAACCCAGCACGATTAATTAGTCAATTAGACCATCATCGTCATCATCATCATCATCAGCATCATCATCATCATCATCATCATCATCATCATCATCATCATCATCATCATCATCACTACCAGTCTGGTTGAAAATACCAAAGTGTATCTGAAATGAAACGACCAACCAGTTCAGGTATTGGCCCATGATCAACCCGTCTTGACCATTGAAATTGACCATCGGAAACCACTGTTAACCATGATCAACCAGCATTAACCATTACCATAGCCATTATTCATGGTTACCCATAATTTACCATTTCTAATCAGCTTGCTGCTCAACTGTCAGCTGGCAAACCATCATGAAATGCTGTGATTCACCAATTCCTAACCATGATCAACAGTTCTGTGGCTCCAACATGCTCCAACCATTCAGAATTAATTATCTGTAATTAATTACTTGTGGATCAACCAATCAGTTAATTGATTACAATTAATTAACCAATTACTTGTCGTCAATTAACCAACCAGTTTTTGCTGCTGGCTGCAGGGTTTAGAACATCCCCTCCGCCCAGTGGCTTTTCACGTCGGCAGCACTGAGCTCCTCAGAGGCTTCCAGGAAGACTTTCCTGGGCACCAGGGGGGTCATCCTAGCAGATCTTGCCATGGACATCCTCGCGGGGAGTCGTTCACATCCCAGCCGCGTGGAACCCGAGGTCTCTGGTCATGGCTTGATGTCGCTGGGGGCATCGCACCGGGTACGGCAGGGGTTCTTTTCAACAAATTGTAAAACCTTCACTTGATTACATTGACCAGTTGGTGGTGGTCAAATGTAAGTGGGTGATCAGTTGGCTGGTCAATGGCGTTTCGCAGTTGTGCAGGGTACCTAGCTTTTCGCATTGCCGAGACACAGCTGAGAAAGCTGTCAAAGCTGCAGCGTATTGCCCCCGCTCACAAGACATGATTGCACTCATTGTCAAAACAATGTTTATTGGTTGGTGGTTGAACCACCCCCTGGAAAAACAGCTCGTCAATCAACCAACCATCCAAAGACATTGGGAAAATAAAGAAATGTCAATCAAACCAACTAGCAGTAATTAACCACCATTGTTGCTGATTCTCCCCTATGAACTATTCTTAGAGAATGCTTACGGTCCCAACCCCTAACCCCTTTTAACCCATCAACATGAACAGTGAACAATCAGCAGCACTCACAACGGAATGATGCTTTGCGAACTGATCGCGATCCGTGGCAGCAATCCACATCCTCTTGCAGGCCAACTTATTGGGGAATCGATTGTTCAAGTCAACAACCAGCTAAACAACGAACAAGACTGCTTTTTGGCAAAGGCTGCGGTGGAGTCTGAGATTTAGCTAGCTGTTCATGGTACTGCCAAATCTTATCCGAATGGTTAACAGTGGTGAAATCCAAACCAGTATTAATTGACCCAGTAAAGTCCGCCTATTGGTAGCGAAGCAGTAATGTCAAGCAATCATAAGAATATGTATATGTATATATACAAATCATACCCATGGATTTGGTCAACCCATTCTTAATCAATTGTTAGTTTGGTTGCCTTTCCCCGATGCTAAAAATTGACCCCTCCTTTACCAACCCTTAGTGTTCCAGCACGTCTGGCGGACAGGTCCCAAGGATCACAAGGCTCCAGCGAGGTGTGTTCACATCTGACCACCATCGCTGGCAGTTTCTCAAGCCAGTTTGGGGACCCCCAAAGTCATGGCTGGTTGATTACTATGAAGAGTGAATAATAGATGATTCAGGGGTACCCCTATTTTGAGAAACCACAATATGAATCATATGAACCCCAATCTCGCCATCAACCGCAACCAACCACCATATCAACATGATTTATTACTAGCATTGATTATTAAGCGTGGCTGATGCCAACCATTTACGCCACCCATCGTTTCAGTGATATGGCAATATTGCACCATGCGCCAGTGAAACGCCCGACGTCAGAATCGAGGCTCTGAAAGGGTGGCAAATCCTGGTGGCAACGGCAGCTGCTGGTGGGTGCTTGATGGTGGATGATGGTTGCTAGGTCATAAAAAGGGCCACTGCATCAGTGATAGTAAACAGTTCATTGCTCACATGCGGCTACCTCTGAAAGTCCCGATGCAATGGGAAACGTGACACTTTGAGCTGCGTCATCGACCAATCGGCTGAATTTTACTGTCGTTTGCCGTCTGCAGGGCGCATGAGCTTCGCCCGTCAACATTGCCGTCTGCTTCAAAGGGCAGCTTCTGCCACTGGAACAAGGTCCGACAATCCGGACTAAACGATGCTGCCGACTGTGGAAGACGTTGGTGCCATGGGCAAAAAGATATGTTTTGGCGATAGCCGTGCCATCCAATCTTCCTGGCTAAAGTTGATGGTGCAATTTTATGCAATTGATATAAGCTACTTGGATCTCAAGATTGGGCGATCCGCCTCAACAAAATTATACAATTCTATAAGTTCATAGAAGTTGGGGATTGTTTCAGGTAAGTTGACTCCAGCGAAAGCACTGCCAGTGAATTGTCCATGGCACCCTCCTATGTTAAAATGTGTACACCTCTGCCAGCTACTTTGGCTGAATTTGGGTCCACCCAGCGAGCGTGCAAACCCAAACGGCGGCATGAGATGCTGCCGAAAAGTTGAAAAATCTGGACTTCTCAGTGCATCAGTGCAGGACAACCCACACTGAGATGTTCTGGTACAATTCTGGATGGATTGACGTACCCATCTCCTTTGCACCACCTTGCAAATCTTACCACCTGTGGCTTCCCACAAATGACACGAGCTATCAAGCTGCTGCCCGCCCAAGTTTTGCATACTATGTCACATAAAGATCCATATAGATCTATAAAAATCCATGGTTCCCCTCGCATCGCCAGGATCAGGAAGTTGAAAACCTGCTCCCAGCGTCCTCAAATCCTACGACTTCGATCTTCGCACACTGCCCTGTGCTGTTGCACCACTCCCAGCGCCGTCGCTCCCAGTAGCCCACAGCACGGATCCGATCTCCGACGCAACGCTTGCAGCTGTAGAAGGCCAGGGCATCTTCAATTTCTTCGCCCTCGTCATAACCACCAGCACCTAAGCCCATGCCATCGCCCATCTACAGCAGCGAACCAACCACAACGGTTGGTGGTTGAACCCACCCTGTCATGAAAATATTGCTGTCCACCAATCATTTATCTATACATTTGATAAATAAAAATGTTTGACACCACCAGCCAAACCTGTGATTTTGGCCCGAACCAAGCTCCGATCTTCAACCAGCAAACTAATCTAAGCAACTAACCAAGCTGATCCAACAGTGACCAGGCGAAACGCGAGTTGACCAAGCGAGAAACAGTAGGATTTTTTTTTCCAGCCAAAGAACTTGCAGCTGCAGTGAACCAGCTGGTGAGCGAGTAAACGATGGAAGCATAATGGATGATACTAAAGTTGCCACAGGGACTACAGTACAATGTCAAAGAAATCAATTTGTGGTCATCCTAGTCATCGTGGTCATTGAGCCAGCGGTCATACACAAGTCTTGTCACATGATGTCAAGTCCAATATGCGTACTTGCAAGGGGGACAGGCAGCTGTGTTCTTTTTAGAGCTAAGCATCAATTTGCCAGCATTCATCCGATGGTGCCCATAAATGGTTGTCAATGGCCAAGCCTAAGCAACAGTGTTTGGGCGACATCCGCTACCGCCTTTCTGCGGCTCAACAATCAATCAACCACTCTTACCCATTAATCTTAGCCATTGAGCTTGAATTAACCACCATCTGACCCATTCAGCTAGTCACCATGACTCAACCAATACTTCACTAGCTTGGTGACTCAGTGACTCTACAAAATTGCCACCATGACTTGGTGGATTACAACCACGGTAAAATAGCCCTGTAGGGAGGGTGAACTAACTCTGAAAAAAAACATGGTGCATGCCACCAGTTACGAGCAGTGGGGATGCACATCCAAGTATGTGTTCCGTTCATCAATCACGAATATAATCACATCTCTATCATCATTTTCAGCATCTGGTGTGTCTATTCACCAAGTTGATCACCATCAACCATCAACATCAACCCACTTACCCATGCTACCTTGGCCATCCAACCTTAGACCCCTCCTGGTACCCCCGCCCCGGGATCCCCCGGGCCACCAACCCCCGGGCCATCGCCACCAAGGGGCGCACGCCACCCTCCATGGCCACCTCCTCCTGCCACCGTGGGCAGCTCTGCAGCAAGCCCAGCAGGTGCGAGCGCACGCGCACCGCGCGCGCCTGCGCCAAGGCCACCCCCAGCTCCGGCGGAGCGTCGGGCCGGGCCATGCCCAGGATGCTCAGCCTGGCGACGCGGCCAAAGAAGTGCGGGGGATTGAAGTAACTTATTTAGCTGATGTTATTTATCTTATTAATTACTATAAGTTACTAGTTATGTAATACAACTATTAGTAAACTTATTGTAATAGACGCTGATGTTCCAGTTTATGTTATTTATTGCTAATTAATAAGTTACATAACCAGTAAGTATTATTACGTACTATTAATTGCTAGTTCTTTGTAGTAAACCAGTTAATGTTTGATGATGATCCATCCTTTAAGTCACTTCACTGGTTATTTAACTGGTTGTTTAGCTGGTTAATGGCTGAGCTAATGCCCCGGGTCCATCGTTCAAGTCACTTCACTGGCTATTTAGCTGGTGATCCTGGCTGCTCATAGAGGATAATGACCAACAATAACAGGAGATATACCATGGTTTAACTGCCATCATGTCATGATGAAGACTTGAACATCAAGTGACAACGATGAATTATGGTGAATAATAATTGATACCTATGATCCATATTAATCATGATGAAAAATTGTTCATGATCTCAATCTATATTGAATAATTGATATCAAGGAAAATTGCTCACATAAATAATATATTACAGAAAAAGTAATAATTGCTAACCAAGCAACAAATGGATGACTGGCGATCTCACAAATTGGATAATGATGATGGTGAATAATGAATAACGAAGGTTGGTTCATTACAGCAAAAGGGATAGTTAAAGATATTTCATGAAAATAATGATTAAGTAATGATCATGATTGATTGATAATGGTAAATAGTGAAAAATTGCAGTGAAGAAACTGCTTCATGATGCTCAATGATAGTCGATACTGGATCTGTATCTAACTATCTGAAAGCTCCAACAATAACGAAACAAACCTCCGAGGCTTGTTGACAAGTGAAACCCAAAAATGATTGCAGTGGTTCGATCGAACAAACACTGCGAACCCTGGTTCATCCATCATATGACCGTGTCCGCGACCCATGGATGCTCACCATTCATGGCGCATCCAAGAGTTTGGACCATCCATTTATTGTCACCGTGACCACTGCTGAATGGAATGTTGCATCCTTCGCTTCACAAACAGGATCATGAAACTGATCGCTTGCAATGATCATGAAACGGTTGCAACTTCCAGGTGTGCTTTGTCTTGGAATCACGAGGGGTCAATCGAGACCAACAGCAAGCAGAAAATGATTTCAATGTTTGCTCGGCATCTCCCAGAGGTACTATATATGGATGAGTGGCTCGGTTTGTTCTATGTTGCTCATGCAGTTTTAACCATCATGGACTTTTGCCTATGGTACTGTAGGGGGGTGCTGATCCCTCTCTAGATTGAAGCCGGCTGAGGTAGCCAGGCGGACCAGTTTGGGGTATCACCATAGGTACTTGGTACTGCAAAAAAAATCATGGATGGATTTACGTGATTGTTCGATGGTTGTTCGATGTTCCAAGCCGCAAAAAGTCATGCAGTGGACGGCCATTCTCGTTGGTGGACAGCTCCTCCTGGTCCCCTGCAGTTGATCCCCATGATATCCATGATGATACTCAGATACTTAGCGACTGCAAAATGTCCTCAGGTACTGGTTGGTCATAAGCCCAAAAAACTTCGCTAAAGTCTTGACACACTGCTGCGCAGTTATTGGTTGTTTTGTTTCTTTATGCCTCTATGTTTGTGGGTCAAGGGCGCCTCTACCCCAGCTGTTCAAATTCAAAATCCAGGACCAAAGTAGTCTGCGCGGATGTTCACTCATTTGTTTGAAATGGTTGATTATGGCCCATAGCCACATGGGTGTTCCTCAAAATAATGGTACCCCAAATCATCCTTTATCAACCATTTATAGTAAGAAACCAAATGGTCATCAAAAGTATCAACCATTTATAGTATCAACCATTTATTTATGGCCACATGGGTGTTCCTCAAAATAATGGTGCCATAGGGGTACCCCTAAACCATCCATTAATAGTCATTTATAGTAATAAGCCAAGCATTTTTGGGGGTTCCCAAACTGGTTGCGCCTGAGCCCCGGATGTTTCACCAGGATGGTGGCAATGCGCTCCAGCTCATGGTGCGCATTGATGGAGATGGCATCACTGGCAAAAGCGAAGCCAACGGCCACCTTGGCGGTGGGTGGTGGGTGGTGGGTGGTGGTGGTGGTGGGTGGTGGTGGTGGGTGGTGGTGGTGGGTGGTGGTGGTGGGTGGTGGTGGTGGTGCACTAGAGGTAGCCGTAAGATCAAGATTCTCCTTGCTACGAAACTGTTCTTGTAGCCAAAGCTCTCCGAAAAACAGCGGAAACATCAAGGGCTGATGTTAAATGGGTGTTGCTCAAGTCATAGGGGTAACCCCCAAATCATAGTAATAAAGCAACCAAGACACCAAACACGGCGGGTTCTGGCAAAGATGCAGTCGTTCGAGGCTCCATTTCTGCTTCTCCTTCGGTAGGAGTGCTCGCACCGGTGACCTTGATCAGCGCAACAACCCAGCGTGGGCCCCGAACCTTTCAAGAGCCATGACCACCTTTTGGTTGGTTGCTTTTGATCTGGTGGTTTCTCAAAATAGGGAACCCCAAAAATGGTCGGTTTATTGCTATAAAATGACTATTAGAGGATGATTTGGGGGTACCCCTATTTTGAGAAACACCCATCTGGTTGTTGGATCCTCTGAGCCCTCAGCATCTTTACCAGCATTAGCGAACCCCTCGGAATCACTATGATCCAACCCAGGATGTTGCTGGATCTGGTTCGACAACTGATACCAAACAGAATCACACCAAGAGCTGGTCTCTGGCACATCAGGACATGTTCAGTTTTTCGGAGCCATGGCAAAGTTGGAGGTGCAAGTTGCTGAGTATCTTGTGGCATTGATAGGTTGGTAACGATAGTCCCCTTCTGAATAACTAAAAACAGTTCATCGTGCTTGATCATGCTCGATCCTCTATCGAGAGATATAGCAACGTAAGTTTAAACCTGAAATTCCCTTGCAAAACAAAAGCCAATTCGAGCGACATGCATGAGTTTGAACTGGTTCCTAACACGCATCAAGGAAAGATGGTGCAAAGGATGGCTTTTTTGCCCTGAATCGCCAGCTGGGGCCCTCAAGGAGGAACAATATCAAAATCGCAATAGCTGGTACGCCGATGGTTGATCTACCAAAGATCATGCTGACCGGCTGGTTTCACTATCATATTGAAATCCCTTTTGATTGTCAGACTCGTCCTTTAAAGAGTGGAGCAAGTGTTACACACAGCTTCAACGCATCAAATCTGGGAATCGCGAGTGCCATTGGAAGTGTGCTGGTGTGTGAAAACAGCGCAAATGATGAATGCATTGTGGTGTGCCTGCCATTTTTATGAGCTGACCATCAGTTTGATAAATAAAGATAAGTATTAACTATTGGCCGTTTCTTAACACCCGTTAACCATTGTTCAATCACAAAAGGGTTGAAACATATTGTTTCTAAAGACATTAGTCAAAAACCATCAGCTATAACCACGTTAACCATGTTCAAACCAATGCTTAAAACATGTTAAAACCACCAGTCATAAATCTTGAAGCCTTGGTCGACGATTGCGCCAAGTGACCCCTCTTCCACCTCCATGACCCTGCTAGACTCTGCCAGGACGGACAAGGCATGTTCGCAGGCCGTGATCTGATGCAGGTCTTTGCAAGTCCTTCCCAAGCACACCAGCAGCGAGGCATCCAAACATCCCAGGATCCATGGAAGCAGATCTTGACTGCTGAGGCGAAGCAAAGACGGCGGATCCATGGCGACGAACACCGCGATGCAGCTGCTGTATTGTGAGGTTTCTAGGAGTCGTGATGCAACCATAGCAGTGATGCAATCATAGCATCTGGTTAACTATGGTTAATATGAACCATTATTATGAACCAGTTGGTTAACTATGGTTAATAATAAGCAAGTGGATCCATTGCGACTCTTGGTCACTACTTTGTTTGAAAGGATCGCCATCTCGTTTGGTGCATTTTGCATCATTTTGCAATTTACTCGAGGCCATTGCCCTCATCTGCGCGTGCTGTTCTACAAGGATGTGTCTCCGCTACACAAGGTACAAGGTGTGTTCGTAGACCATCTTGCTCCACAAGTCGTGATCTCGCAAAAAACATTGGTTTTGGGTGACGGATGGTGACTGAGTGACTGGGTACACCTTCCAATCTTCTTGCCATCAACGCGCTATCAACAGCCGGCACGGCTGGGAGCTGGAAGAGCAGGTGGCGGACGAGGAACTTCGACTCTCAACAAGCATCTCCGGTTGGTGGTTGAAGCACCCCGTCATGAAAAATATGCTTGTCAACCAAGGATTTGTTCACAATGACCTGTGGAAAAATAAATAAATGTCAGTCAAACCACCAACTATAGTAGCTGTTGAAACATTGTTGGAATTATTCTCCCCTGTTATCAACCACTATTTTCGGTAAACTCTCAGGACCATTGATAGAGTTAGTTCTCTATGAATGACCACTATGGTAACACTATTGACCTGTTATTATCCACTGTTGTTAGCCACTCACGAGATCTCCGGTCACTTCGAACCCACGTCACCGCGCCACCATGGCTCGCCTTCCTTTCCGGACGCCGTGGCGTTGCAGAAGTTGCAGCTGCAGCTGTGCGCCGCTGCGACCAGGACGTCCCGGCATCGCGCCAGCCGGAAGCAAAGGTGCGGCCTGGGACGGGTGGGGCAGATGTGCTTGGTTTATGGCCATAAATGGCTACACTAATGGTTTACTAATGGCTATACCAGATGGTTTACTAATGGTTTATGACCATAAATTCCTATGGGCCACTATTAACTATTAACTAACCAATTTTCTAGGGATAATCACCAACAATAATAGGGAAAACAATGATTAATGATAGGGGAACCAGGGGGACTAAGGGTCCCACTGCCAAATGGCTATACCAGATGGTTTATTAATGTGTATTAATCAAATTAAACATAAATGCTTTAAACCAATAGTGTATTACCATAAATGGTTGCGGTTGAAGATGGAGGTTCATGTAACTCATAATATTGTGGTTTCTCAAAATAGGAGACCCCCCAAATCCTCATTTTGGGGTACCCCCATTTGGAGAAACCACGATAAGTAAATGATTAGTAAATTCGATGATCCCTGGGGGTACCCATTTTGAGAAACTCCCATGTGAAGTTGTGGAAGTTGTGGTGTCTGACAGGCCTCGACTTGGTGACTTGGATGTGAGGACATGCCTTGCAGCTTGGGGTTAGTTCCATGTAATCATGGAAACCCTGATGGTAGGTGATTTACAACCCTGAACTGACCATGCTTGGCAATCAGTTGCAAGTCGTAGGGATGCACAGCCAAGATCATCCAACTATGTAGATGTATTCTGTAGATGTACATAGAGTGCGGTTGTATATGCAATAATTCAGTCACATCATCAATCGCGATGCAGTGCTTTACAATCACGAAGATAAACATATGCATTAATGAATCTTATGTTCGCATTTAAGATCGGCTCCCATATACATGTAGCATCAGTTTTATGACCTGGTTGTGATTAGTTGGTTTGCACGAAAATACGCTTGTCAATTAGACAACAACCCCCGGGATCCCCGGGTATGGATAGATCTACTGTCGAGCTTGGTTGGTTTGCTTTGTACTGCAAGCACCAATCCTTTCCCCATTCAAGAGAATCCTTGCCTTGGGTGATTGGAGAGCTCCCATCTGTTTCCAGCATGTTTTCCTGGGTTCCAATCCTCCATCTGTGAAAAAAACATAATTACGCAGAATTGTAAGCAAGCGAACAATCCTTGTGGGATATTTGCTTCCCTATTTCTTGGGGAGCATTTGGTTTGTTTCACAAAACGCTACTGTTCATGTGCCACATCACTTCATCACCCAACGGTACCCCGGGTTCCAACATAGCAGCGTGACAATCTTGGAATGCCTTCTCATGCTAAATATCCTCAATGTGGCTGTGGATCAAAACCCTGGTACCCTAGTGAACATGTAAAAAAGGACCAAACTTGCATTTCTTGGATGTTCATCTACCCAATTCTTGGCCTGGTTAATTATGATCCACAACCCTATGGCAGGGGATGATGCCTAGCCTCTAGTTTTAGCGTGGCATTTTATAGTCCTCTCCATATTTGGTTGTGGGTCAATACCCTGTACCTCTGGTAAACTTCCAATTTGGTGGATGTTTACTATTGACCCACAACATCCCACAACCATATCAGCGGAATATCAGCGCCCCAACGCGTGATGTACATCCGCGCCTGATTCTTTCGCTTGTCGAAAGGCAGCCACCGCACCAGACTTAGTGAGACCTTGAGAAAGCAGAGACTGTGACAATGCTATGCAGCTATACATATTCGGGCAATGTGGTCCAACGTCAATGACAAAACTTCACATGGCACCAATGGTGTTATATTCATATCACAGAAAATCTAAAAACATGGGTATACATATGCATACATTCTATATCTATATTATATATCCAACTGTAGATCTTGAGATGTATGGGTTGGGGCCCACAAGCAAGGTACGTGAGCAGCAAATCATCTGATATCACCACGTGGTGCAAGTGCGTCTCAGGGATCTCGCTTCCCTTTGTCCAGCATGTTCTCCCCACGAAGTATTCACGTGGTCGGCTCAGTTTGAACTCAGTTTCCCACATGACTGAAATTGCAAAAAATCCACCGGTGTTACCATGGGCATGAGTTCCACACCACCCACATGACCACACGACTGATGTTCCACACAGGTGATGAACGTATCAGGTGCTACCATCAGTCATACATCAGGTAAGCTGATGGATGTTGGCTTATCAATGTTACCCTCTGGTGAACTAACATGGCAATGGAAAATCCACCATTTTGTTCGGAAAACCCTGGGAAATCATCCATGGCTATGGTGGACTTTCCAGCCAGCCATGTCCATTGCCATGTTAGTTCACCAGAGGGTACCACTGTTGTTGGGAAGCTGATCATCAGGTGCCATCCGGACTGAAATGATCAGCAGCCACATGAGTCGCAGCCGCGCCAGCGCCTCCATCCGCAGCGACGCTTCGTTGGCTCGCGGCCGGCAGTGTGGCCGCAATGGGCTGGACGCGGGGGATGGTGGCCACCGGGGACGTTGCGGTCCTGGCACGCCAAGCCGACCCGACAGAAGTGACAGCTCAGCATCCCATGAGTTCGATGCAGTTGGGAAACCATCAAGAAGCTGGTTGATAAGGTGGTTTCTCAAAGTAGGGGACCCTAAAAATGCCTGGTTTCTTACTATCAATGGGAAAAAAAGGATGATTTGAGAGTCCTCCATTTTGAGAAACCACCGTCATGATCATTTATGCTTCATTTATGCTTCATGATGCTTCATGCAAGCATACGTAACCATTAATCTGCTGCTGAATCATGAGAATCATGGGAATGCGGAAAAGATAACCGGCTGAAATATCTATTCTCAAGACGATCACTGGAGAATCTCTCACTATTGTTTGACCCAGTGGTTAAAGTTACGCGAGTTTATGTCAAATTGGTTATAGCCTAGTGGTACCATACAACTCTTCTATTATCGCCAACTCTTTTATGAAAATATATAGTTAGCCCTTGTACGGAGCAGATATGTGGGGGGAACCCGGTAGTCACCCGCCGGCGGTTTATCAGTCTATGATCTACTATTACATGAAGACGCTTGTACTAGCATCATAGCCAACAGTTGGCCAATCGCCGCCACCAACGTCATTTTTCCATGGCGCGGTTTCCTTATCGCTCGTGGCTAACATCTGGTTATTAGTAGCAATACGTAATAACGATTAATGACATTTTCTCCATGGGATTAGACACTTAGTATCCATTGCAAACGAGTTATCTCCTGGTGTTTATCCACTATTGACCACCAACATAATCATCATCTTCTTCTTCTTCTTCATCATCAACCATCATAACCATCTAGTCCACTTATAAACCAGTTGGAACTGACTATTGACATCGATGAACTACTACCAGCTTGACAAGGTAAGCATCATCATAGTGGAAACCCATCTATCAACGGGAACTATATTTAACGGTGTTTCTCTAGACTTACTTACCATCATCTTTAGATCTACTATATTACTACCAGAATTTTGTAAACCATCATCTTTAGACTTCCTAGTATATTATCAATTTAACTACTATGACTTCAGGTCACCATCCATCTCCATCTCCTGCTTGTGGCGGCTCGCAGCTTGGCCGCGGCCGCGGCCAGCGACGCGCGCGCCGAGCGCGCGG
>VSDK01025210.1:220986-286385 GCA_009767595.1 Symbiodinium kawagutii
GACCACACCGCCACCAGCAGCAGCAGCAGCAGCAGCAGCAGAAGCAGCAGCAGCAGCAGCAGTGCAAGGGAGAACAGCAGTGTATAGTTGGTTAGTTGGTTAGTTGGTTGGTTGGTTAGTTGGTTAGTTACTTAGTTAGTGAGTTTGTTGCTTAGTTAGTTTGTTAGTTACTTAATAGTAGATGATTAAGCACTACAGTGGTTGAATGGTAGTTCAAAGTAGCTAATTAAGAAACTCTCTGAATTTGGTACAATATTTTGTTCATCTTCATTCATTTGTAACTTCATGGCACTTTCGTTTCAGGGGAACGGCAGTTGAACACAGCAGCGTTGATCATGTCCATCAGCTCAAGCCTTGGGCCAGCGGCTGGGGGGGGGCGCCTTCGGCGTTGGCTTCATGGGAATTTCCATCACAGCGCCCTCCGGCTGCTCAGCCAGCTCGATGTTGACGGCCAGCAGGGACCCCCAGTTCTGACCTGCCAAGCAAACAAACTTGCCAGCCGCCTCGTTGACGAGATTGGCTCAGGGATGGGTTCACTTTGAGTTGTTAAGAGTCACAGACTTCGGTGTCTCTGCTTATGCTCGGTGGCTGGTTACATATCCACTCTCTGTGGGTTACATCACTGCAATTCATTCTTTGTATGCCTGTGCTCCACGCGTCATTATGTATAACTATATGTAAATGATAAAAGCATGATATATGAATATATATGGTAATATGGTGGTTTATCAAAATGGGGTACCTCCAAATCATGCAAGATTAACCACTCAGAGTAAAAACACATTCATTCTTGGGGTCCCTTATTTTGCGAAACCACCATATCTAATTAGCGTATGCCATCTGAATTCCTTTGTACCCAGCTATGCAAGGTCGATCGGTCATAAATGGATTGTCAATGTTCTTTGGTATTATCACCAGGACCATAGGAGTTGTTGATACCACCAAATTTCGTTGCCAGCATGGATTCTACGGCCCATATTCTGCGTTGTTCTTTTGATGATTCTATCATTTCTTGTCATAACTTCAAGTACCCTAGCTAATAGGTGTCAGTTCTTGGTTCTTGGCATTTGGCAATCCACCCTCTCATCGGCGGCCCCGTACGGCATGCTTGATTCTCATCAGTGGTCCTTTGCCCCTCCATTTTTGCTCTATACGGTGATGTACCAACTAACAAAAAAAAACACATTGGCTGGTCTCATGCAACAACTACTGGTGGTTGCTTCCCTCTTTGCAATAATTGAACACCCTCATGACGCAACTGTGTTCCGATCACTTATGTTTCCAATGTCGCTTGTGTATACCACCTTATCACCATTGTACCAGCCACAGCAAATGGCTGGAATGTTGTGTTTATACCATGATTGAGTGTGTTTCTACCATGATCTGATATCATTTTAACACTCGTACTACCATGTTATATAAAAATATAGCAACTTCTGGTAGAAACCTGGTAGAAATAACTGATTGATCATAACAGCAATGGTTGCAACTTCTTGATCATTACTAGTCTTCCACTACTAGCATGGGTTATTAGTTATGATTGTTACTAGTTCTGGTAGCCAGCAATCATTACTAACAGTGCTAGAAACCATGTAGAAACCATGAAGTTTTCATCAATTGGCTGTGGGTCAAAACCCTGTACCCCTGGCGCTGCGCTTCCAGTCCGTAGTCCATCCCCCGCACTTTGGCAGAGATGATCTGGATATCTATTATAGAGATGTGGAGTGTGTTTGGAAAGAATAGTATTCTATTCCCGCATCATTAACCATTGTTTCCCCTATGATTTGGTTGGTCATTATAAGCCATTTTTAATGGTTGATATTGACCCATAGCCATCTTCCATCCACATACCATCTGTTTCCACCACACCTTTCTGCGCGGCTCGCCTGGCCACTCGTCCAGCAGGTCGAAGCTGATCCAACCTCCAGCCACCCCACAGCGCCCCGGGGTGCACCAAGGCTCAACGGAAGTCCCTCCACTTTGAACATATCTAATCTAGGTTCGGTTTCGTTAGGTTTCTAAGGTTTCATTAGATGTCATTTGATGTCATTAGATGTCATTAGGTTTCGTAGAAAGTGAACCTCACTGTTGTCAGATTCTCAATTTAAAGGTGTCCCAAGGTCTAATGACCCCTGGTGATCGAACATAGCGGTGGAAAATCCACCAATTGTTGATGGTTTCCGCGGGTTTCTCTCTAAAATATGATGATTTTCCATTGCTAGGTGAGATCACCGGAGTGTACAATCATCAGTTGTAACGTGACCAGGACATACCACTGGGGGGATTTGCGAGAATCAACCTTGGGGGTATCGATGCTTTACATTCGCATGTGAATTCAACCCATGGCATCAAAACAAACCATGATTGAAATCATGATGGAACATCCATGAACATCATTCTAAAAGGATGAAGTGTCAAGACGGTGATCCCTGGTGCTGCAAATCTCAGCCCAAGAAAATATGGCGGTGAGGGTCAAGGGCCCCAGCTGTTCACATCCCATAGATGACCAGTCACGAGTCTGGCTCCCTTGGATGACCCAGCTCGCCATATCCATCACTTGTTCGAGCGCTGATCCCAAGGGAACGGCCGGCTGAGGCAAAGGCTGCCTAACGATAAGCCCTCAGGAGCATCACCTCGGCGCTGCGGCAGCCAGGTGATTCATGGGATTCGTGAGATTCAACATAGGGAATGAATGGATCAATGGGTGAATGGAGCAACGGATCATAAGGGATTAATCTGATTAACATGAGTGGCATTGATTAACCCATGAATCCCTGTTAACGATCAAAAGCACCTTGTTGAGAAAAACGTCAACTGTTGTTGGTCAAGTTGAGAGAAGATGGACGGTAGTTTGGGAGGCGATCACAACCAAGATCGCCAACAACAAACAATCATTGGGGTCATCACCTGATTACATAGGCTGGCTCATGTGTTGTTTCGAAACATTTTGGCCGTTCCCGACCAGCTAAGGCGGCTAAAAATGGTGGTGAATCGCAGCTATATAATCAAATGAGAAATGGTCAGTGCTTGATAAAGCCTCCAAAATAAATGCAGAATAATTCTTAATAACAGCTAGAAATGCCAAGATTCGTATAGTGATAATTACTATCTGCTAGTGATAATTAGTTAATATCCGACATCAATTCATATTGGCAAGACTGACTATCAGATAGTTCTACAAACAGCCTATTGAAAGCTAAAGAGTTTGGTGGTGCCCTGGGGCCTGACCAGTCAGTCGTGGTGCATTTGGATCTCTGTGCGAGCCAACTACTGCACTTTTGATTACTAGACTACTGAATTATTGAATCACATTGAACCGCTACTACTGATTACCTGCTAGTATTCGACTACTAGACTACTTATTAAATGGGGCTATATAAACATGTTGTTTCTCGGGCATTGTGCTGCAAGGGATTGATTACTGGTGCGTGTGCAAAGACATTGGATGCCAACACCTTGAACCATCGTTCAGGCTAGTCATGTCCCCATATTGTCTTGGGTGCCCCACCCGAAGCTTTGTCTATCACTGCTGACCAAAGCAAACAAAACGGGCTTGGGCATACTCAGACATGACAGAACGAAAACCCGCATATGTTGTTGGTTGTTCGCGAAATGGAAGCTGTACAACTGTAACTGTATGAGCCTGTGGGCCGTTACTAATAATCCCGAAAATGGATGGATGAAATTCCGAACAAAGATTGGTTTGGACACATATGGCATCTTCACAATGCGTACAGGGTATTGACCAACTGCCGGTATCTGATCTGTTTCTTTGTTGGTTGTTGATTAGTTGTGCCCATTTGTTGTCAGAAATTCTGACCAACAACCAGCTGCAGAATGATAACGACGGTCGAGTAAGACGATCCTGCTGGTCAATGGCAAATGAAACAGTATTGGTGTAGCAACATTATTTGGTTCTTTATTAAAAATAGATAAATGACCCAATATCTAATCCTACAAACTGTGGTTTTTATAGCTGATATACATGCACAAATACACATTTATATTTGCATACAATTGCACATAATATGCCGCAATGTTCATATTTCCAGATCACATCTGTTTGCTCAACCAAACGCCTCTAAGGCCTCAACTCTTCTTCGTGATCTTTGGTGGTCGTTCAGAAAACCTCGCGCGCTGCCGGGTAGCACAACGGGGGACTCCTGATGACCGTTCAAAATGTGAGACCCAACCGTTGATTGCTGATCGCGTTGGCACTGTATCCATACCACAAAATTACCCCTTCACATACCACAAGCTGGATCGCACGCCAGAAAATGATGAGAATTTCATTTCTACAACCAAGTCACCTGCCGATGCTGAAAAACTATTCACATGCGTCAAAAAGATCACATACCACAAGGCTACCGCGTGCCACAGGGAGAAACAAATAACACGATAGGGTTTGCGCATCACGACAGACTCGTACTTCAACAATTTTTCCTGGGATGTGAAAATCTTTGGAGCATTGGGAACTTCCCGCTAGAACCATTCTCACTGCCTAAAAGCAAGTGTTTCCTCTTTTTTCGTATCGTAGCAAAGGCACACGGCCATTGTGTTCATGGCCATGTGGCCCAACCGCGCCACAACCAGGCACCAACCTGCACATGCACTGTTACGCAGATTTGGCGCAGAGGCACACGGCCATTCTGTTCATGGCCATGTGGCCAACCTGCACATGCACTTTTATGCTAGTGCAGATTTGGCGCCGACTGACATCCGGGAAGGGGGCCTCACCGGAGCGGAACCTTCGATCGGTTCTTTGCATACCTGGCAGCGAGGCAATTGATCCTGTGTTCAATGTGCCTTGGGACGCTGCCAGAGAAGGCACATTGAACACCGGGTCAATTGCCTCGCTGTCCGATATGCAGAGAGCCGATCAAAGGTCCGCATAAGTGCTTGCACTCGAACACGATCACCCGAATCATGCCGTCCAAGCAAACTTTGCATTGCATGGTACCTTGCATAATATCATCTCGGTCTTGCCGCGCTTTTCTCAATTGTTCTTCCAACTTCTCCTGGCGTTGCCGCTCTTGCTGTCTCCCTCGCACAGCTTCTTCAGCCCTCTCTTGCGCTTGTTCGATTGCTTGGTGAGCGTTCTCAAGCGCCTCCAGACTGGCTGATCTGGCCGCATATTCCTTCATCTCCTTCCCGGCCCGAGTCAGCTGGAGCTTGAGGCGTGCCACTTCAGTCTCAAGCCCTTCCTTCTCTCTTTCGAGACGCAGCGAATCCTCGGAAGATGCCATGGTGTCCTTCACACCTTGTAGATTATGTGCAGCAGAACGTCCTCGAAATGCATGTGGGTGATCTTCTTCGCTCGCTCGCCCCGGACATTTTTTGGCGACCGTTGAGAAATTCACAGGTGTTGCAACCGCAAGTGACACCGAAGGGTTTGTTCGTAAATTTGTTCGCTGCCAGCTCTTCCAGAAAGCGGCGGCAAGCATCTGCATAGGCCCCTTCCCTCTTCGGCATTCTCTCAAAGTGCCTTCCTTTTCTAACTTTGCAGTTTTCAGTCTGGGATTGCAAGTCGGTTCTCAGCACAACCAAACGGCATTTTCGGCAGGCTTGGTATTCCTGCTTCGTACAGAGCATCGAGTACTACAGGGAGACGAAAAAGGCATAAAGAACTCTAAATGTTATGTGCACAAATGCTGAAAGTGTTTTTGTTCTTTCAGATGTTCAGATTCTTCTTCATCATCCCCGTTGCTCTTGTTGTTGTTGCTGTTGTTGTTGTTACTGTTTTTTTTGATGTGGTTATTCCTCATCTTGTTATTGCATTTTGTTGCGGCTTCAGTATCCACCATTCTGCTGGAGCACAAACATTGTCCTCGGCTAAATGTCTTCTTTGTTTACATAATGCATATAAATGCTAGATATCCTCAAGTTTCTCCAGAATCGCTGTACATGCCGAGACAAATGATTCCGATAGAAGTACGAATCTTGCTGTGCATAGATACACACATGGCTGAGGGTCAATAGCCTGTACCCCTGGTTCCCCCCTGTTAACCATTGTTTTCCCTATTATTGTTGGTGGAAATCCCCCATTAGTTGGTTGTTTAATATTGACCCATAGCCATATGGCTGCGGGTCAATAGCCTGTACCCCCGGTGAACATCCCATAAATAACCAGAATAGCCTTTGTTGGGACGTTCACCTATCCCTTCAGTTATGACCCAAAGCCATATGATCATTGAATAGCCACTATCCACTATTCACTACTATCAACCATGGTCTTTAGCCATTCACCACTAACCGTGGTTTTAACCATGGTCAAACCACTATTCTAACCGTTCGCCCACTCATTGCTCATTAACCATGGTTTTAACCACTTTTGACCAAGGTTCAAAAACCATTAGCCACCATTAACCACCATTCACCACCATTAATCACCACTAACCCCTATCAACCATGGTCAAAAACCACCGTTCCTTGAACAGCGCGACATGTTCCTTGCTTGTCCCGGCGACCCATCCCTGGCCGCTCCGGCGGAAGCCGCTTCGCCAACGTCCAAGGCCCCAACTCGGCGGGAACTCCGTCGCAGGTGATCTCGGAAAGGCGCGCGCCGATCCACCGGGGACCAGAGGTGGTGCAATAGAAGCAGCATTAACAGCAAGAATTAATAGCTAATAGATGAACATTAACAGCTACTGATTAATAGAAGCTATTGATTAATCATTAACAGCTACTGATTAATCAACAGCTACTGATAGAATATATGATGATTAGCTAGTGAATATAGCAAGAATTAATAGCTATATTAATATGTTGAGTCTAATGATGATGTATTTTCATGAGTGGTATTTAATGATGTATTTATAGCTATACACAGCTGCTGATTAATCAACAGCTACTGACAGAATATATGATGATTAGCTAGTGAATATAGCTACTGATTTTATAATTAGTTGATCATACAGGTGTTGATTCCAATCATGATTAAAATGCTATTGAAATCATAATTAACATAGATATAAATTAGTTGCTATATCTGTATGTTGAATCTAATCATCATTAAAATGCTATAGCTACTGATAACTTAATCATCAACAACAAGATATGGTTGTGAATGAATCCCATTTGATCATAATGGATTCAACAAGTCATAATGGTTGATATGATTCATGAACCATCATGGTTCTCATAATGGATCGTCAGAATGATGGTTGACAATCATTATGGATCATCATAATAAAAATGGATCCACCTAAAAATCATTAAGATTCAACAACATATGGTGGATCAACATAATCATGGAATATCATAATGGAACCTTTGGTGTAGAACCATCCTTGATAACACCTTCCGTGAACATATGATGCATCGTAGTAAGTATAGTAACTAATATCATATTGTAATATCATATTGTAGTAACCTATGGTGATGGTCTACAAAAACCTTCCATGAATGATTCAACATTATTAGTTGCTTCTGTTTGTAGACCATAGGTTAATGGAAGGTGTTGTTGGCCTATGGTCTGCAAAAACCCGGTGTATCATAAAACCAACATCATAGTGACCATATAACCTATTGGACACCTCTTGACTATTCTAGACCTATCATAGAAACCTACCATCAATCGTTACCTGAACCATCATCATAGTAGTAGTAATAACCAGACACTTTCAGGCTTGAACATTTCGTGACTCACCATAGGGGCACCGAGCAGGACACTCTTCTGGAGCTGAAGCCCCGCCAGGTTTACTCCGAGATTTTTCACCATGCCAAATGGCAGAAAGATTGTCCTGCTCCAAAAAGACTCAGAGTAAATGGCCAGATTTTTTGTATCCCAAAAGTTCATACTCTCCCACGGCAGAAAAACAAAAAATGCGGCACCTGGGGGGATAGATCTTCAATGGGATTAAATGGATGAGCTGGAGGAAGCTACACTGTAGTCACCCAAATGGACCACAAAGGTGGCCGATGTTTGGCAGAAAGCCCGCTGGTTGAGCTGGCATGTTTTGGAAGTCGCCAACGAGACCGCTGAAGCAACGAAATCAAGCCGCCAGGCAGGCCACGGGAGCGATACAAACAGCTCAGGTCCAAGTGATAATCCGAGAATCCACCCTCCAGTGCCAGACCCGGACAAACGGACTACACACAGGGGCAATATAACCACTATATCTTGTATGTTCGTGCACACGTGCATTACAGCAATTAATATATCCCATAAATAGCATTGTATCGACTATATATCCGGTACATATCCATTAATTATATGTTCATGATTTCACGGGATTCATGAACCACACTGAACCACAAAAAATGAACACCTCCGCACCCGGCTAAGGTGGTACTCTGCCCCACAAATCCACGGCTTCCATGGGCTTCCTCCAGATCCCGGGTCCCCCTTGGATGCTCAGTCTCTCACAAACATTTTGTCTCCTGCGACTGCATGGATGTAGCCGAGAAACCTGGAGCTCGCCAGCAACAGGTCCCATCCAATGATCAGCATTCTGTAAGCAGGTAATAGCCGCAGCAATTTGATGCATGTTGATCTATTTCGCCAGTGATGCCGGGGGATTGCTGCGTGCTGCTTGCCGGTTTATGCACCCCATGACCATTTGAGCAGTGGTGAAACCCCGTTCGATGTCCCTTACTGCCTGGTGAATTGGATCTCCCAAAATGGCAAATGATGAATTGCCACCAGCGCAATGCCCTGATCAACTCACATGGCTGTTGATTGTATCTGTATTCACTGACTGTGCCTATATGGTGGTTTCTCAAAATAGGGGTACCCCTAAATCATCCACTATCAACCATGTATAGTAATAAACCAACCATTTTTTGGGGTCCCTAATTTTGAGAAACCACCATATAGTCTAGAAATCTCAGGAACCAAACTGCATTCATATCATCGTTGATAATGCCCTCTAAACTGAAGGATATGCTCCCCAACGTCATACTCTTCTTTCGTGACTTGAGTACATATGGGCGTGTCTGTGTGTGTGCATATGCAGCTGCATCTATTGCCTGTGCGATTACTACAGCATGCATCACATGCAGATTGCGTACATGATTGACCTTTATCATCCTTTGGCTATATGGTCAAGTCATGGTCAAGTCATAGGGGTACCCCCAGTTATCATCTTCTATGCTAAGCAGGTATTTAAAAATAAACCATAACTTTGGGGATCCCTATGGCTTGAGAAACCCCTAAAACCCACTTGTTCTTCGGATAGTAATTTGTGGATCCGAACTACTCATGACCAGTGCACCAGCCAGTAGCCCACCCTCAAATACCCGCCTGTCTCCTTGCTCCACCTCCTGGGGCGATGATTGGCAACAAGTCGCAACAAGTGATCTGTTAGAATTTGATGGCTGGATTTGGTAGAAGTATACCGAATAGTGATATAAGCAGTATCAAAAACAAAAAAATGTTTCAAATCGTGAACTGTCCTAATCATTCTTGTCACTCTTCTAATGATTGGTACTGTATAGCTCTAATGTGATTGTTTGATCATTTGGTTGCTGTACTTATATATCATTCATTATAATATCTAGTCAATTGCTATAGTGAGTTGGTCGAATTTGACTGGTGTAAGTATTGATCATCATCACTTGGCTAGTACAATTCAACTATTCTTGATGATCTATCATTGATTGTTAATTACAAATGATCTGTTGCTTTATTTCGTGTTTTCTTAAAACGGGGCTTGGTTTATCACTATAAGTGGTGAATATGGGATGATTTGGGGTACCTCTATGACTTGCGAAACCACCAAATGATCGTTGCTTCATTTGCGACCTTCGCAGGAGTACCATAGCAGGGCTTGATCACCACTGACATCTTCAACATCCCCCGTCCGTCCTCTTCCTCCGGCCGCTTTCGCTTGATGCTCATGATTAGACACGCCGCGGCTTCGGACTGATCTGAACTACCGGTGTGGCCCAAAGCCAACAGACGGTATGATGGGAAACTGATTTCAAGGAGCTCTCCCAACAGGGGAACAATCACAGGCTAAGAAGAGCCTCTGCTGTTGAAAATCTCAGATCTGAACAATGAAAATGAAGGGTCTTAACACGTAAAAATGTCATCAAATACTTTTGTTACACAGATGGTTGCGGAACACATGCGACTTCGACACTGGCTGCATTCCCTTCCCGTCATCTACCATCTTTGTTGACTGCTTCCCTTCCCGTCATCTACTCAGTCCTGGAGCATTGCATTGACCAGCCACTCACTAATCACTGACCACCCATGAATCATCCGGTCTTCCAGGTGTGGTTGATACCACCAACAACAGGGATACCACCAACCAACTCTACTGGTCCCTGGTGTAACAATCAAAGCAGCTGGAGCCGGAGCAGATGGCGGTGGCTAACGTATGGCGGTGGCTAACGGTGCAGCTCCCCATCGGGGTACCCCCCCACCAGGCTGTGCTGTTTCCCATGGAGAGTCTTGGGGCTCGACAGAGTGTCACTACCATGACCATCATGGCTTGAAACACGAGGGCCCGACCACTCTCCAAGCAATTTTTTGCCCAGTTGATTCCAGGGATTCGTTCTGATTCCCGCGGCTCCAAAGTGGTTGCCACATGACTGTTGCACAAGTGGGACCTTTAGTGGAGGACTTTGCTGAGCTGTGAGGAGCTATCTAATTATATGGTACGTGCCAAAATAATGGTACCCCCAAAACATTCCAAAACCAATGGTTTCTTAGTAAAATGATCATTTTTTGATGGGTTGTTGAATGCCCTATTTTGGCACATACCTCTATAACAGGGAAAACCTAGAGGACCAACAGTCTCCACCTATGTAAGCTCGTTGCACCGGTCCAATTCCACACTTGCCCATTGCGTTTTTGATGTCACAGCCATAAAGCCATGACAGCCAGCATAACCACTTCAGTTCAAAAACAGCTGGGAAACTGTAGCACAGTCATAAATGCATGTTTCAAAAAACCAGGAAGCCACTGTGAAACTGAGTGATGACTGGAGCAAAATCAAGCCGTTGTGCAGGTATGGGTGCAGAACAAGTGCAGAGGTAGCATCAATCACAGCATCAAGGGTTTTGTGGGCAAACATCCCACAAATCTCCCGCCTGGTAAACCTAGTTGCGTGGAAATTCCACGGTTTATCATTGCTTTACCTGAGGCTGTTGTAGCTTCAGCGATTAAAAAAAAATGGGGCTTGGGACTTCAAGAGCATAATGCAGGTCATTCACCAATTGGTTAATAACCATGGTCAATTACTAAGACGCATTGTTACCCAACAATTATCTAATAACGGGTCATGGTTTATAACCAGTCATGATCAAATCATTATTAGCCATCAAAACCACTATGAAGCATCATTAGTGGTTCATGACTAAAAACAACTATTAACCATGGCGTTTAATATAACCACTATAACCATCATTATAACCACTAAAACCATCTAACCACTGTAACAATCACTATAACTACTGTAACCATCATTATAACCACTGCAACCACCATTATAACTATGGCCCATAACCAACCCTTAACCTTGGCTTATAACCACCGCTTATAACCATGGCTTAACCGCTTATGAATGACCATTGTCGTAACTATTATAACTAACCATAATGCACCATGGTTTGCAATAATAGTTATACCACTAATTGACTAACGAACTGATACGACTAAGATGTTAAACCATTTGTTAGCAAACCCATGGCTTAGAACCATGCTAATTAATTAACCATTACTATAATTGACTATCATAATTAATTAACCAGTATCAACCCTGGTTTATAAGTGGTTAACCCATCATGTCACTATAAGTGATTAACCGTGGGTTTATTGCTAACCAACCACTATTAACAGCTAATAATGTTCTACACCCATATTCATAGCCATATTAGAACGGTTATGGTTTATAACAGCTATGAATCATGATTTAAAAACCATTATATAACTATATACTACTAACCATTGTTATTGCAAATAATGAACAGCTAGTAACCATGGTTGATACCCATATGGCAGTGTGTCAAAACCCTGCACCCCTGGATCCCCTATCATTAACCATTGTTTTCCCCATTATGGTTGGTGATTATCCCCTATTATTGCTGCTTATCCCCCATTACTGATGGGTAATATTGACTTCTAGACATATAACCATTGTTGGTGATTATCCCTTATTATTACCATTCCATTATTATTATATACCCCTTATTATTAACCATATAATTATTATCCCTATCAACCATTGCTATATCCCCTAAAGTTGTTAATTATCATCCCTTATTACTAACCATATTTACCAGCTATTCTTGTTGGTTAATATCAACCCATTGTTGGTATATCCCCTGGTATTGTTGCTGAACTTATCCCCTATTATTAACCAGCTAAACCAGCTAGAAATCACCATTGGTGATTAACCATTATAGTTTGTCTATATCCCCTATTATTAACCATTAACCATTAACCATTAACCAGTTGGTTGATTCATATTGACCCATCAACCATTGCTATAGCCATCTCCACCGGTGCTTCACCGCCGTTGCCGCCTCCTCCTGAGCTTTGGCCCTGAGACGTTCGCCCTGGAGCTTGGCGTCCTGGCGTCCACCGCGGTCGCCGCGCCCGGTAGCGTCGCGCCGCCCCGCAACGGAACCGTCACGGGATCCGTGCGACGGCGAGGTTTGGACAGCAGGAGTGACGAGAGATCCATGGTTTTTATATGATTTTTATGATAGAAATTTCAGGTTTATATGATCCAGTTGGATAACTATGGTTGATATATATGGTTAACAATGGTTAATGATAGGGGATAATCACCAACAATGGTTATATACCTATGATCACGGGAGTTTCGATGAGACCATAATTGTGTTAACCCCTATGATCTATCATCAAAACCTATGTTAACATCCCCGAATTGTGGCTATTCCCCTACTGTTGGGTTACCAAACTGGCTGTCATCCCGTATTGGTCATCATCAACGATACTGTATACCGATTGACATCATTTTGCTCATTGTTTCTCATTATTGTTTACAATTGATCGATCATCTCCTAGCGTTTAGCCATCGACTAATGTTGTTTATCCATGTTTATCCGATCCTTATCATCCCCTATTGTGAACCGTCTTTATCGCAAGCTGATACGGATAGCAAGTAGCAAGCCCTTAACTATCAACCACTATTGTTAACTGAGCATCAACGTATCATGATTGCTACCATGATTGTAATGATCTCTCCCCAAAATGATGATCTCCGATTACAAAACCTATAACTAATAGATGCTGCGCTGCATGGGTAAACCTATTACTAAATCTATTACTAAACCTATTACTAACCCTATATTACTAAACCTATATCATATACTTACCCTAATCCTATCATAATCTCCTATATAAACCCATAACTTTCCCCTAAACCTCCCATCGAGGGCTGGTCATCGAGGGTCCCTCAGGTCGCCAACCTCCCGCCTCCACGGCGCGGACGCCGCGCTGCAGCTCGACGTCCTCCATGGGCGCGGACGCGGAACGTGGAACTTCGACCCACAGGGAACGGGCTTCGGAACGATGCCCGGAACGGTGAATCATTGGGTGAATCATTGGGTGAATCATTGGGTGAATCATCTGGTGGTTAATAATGGTTAATAGTGGTCAATGATGATTAATAATGGACAATGATGGTTAATAATGGTTAATAATGGTTGATAATGGTTGATAATGGCTAATAACGCTTAATAATCATGTGGTTTAAATAGATGGTTGATAGGTGGTGAATATGGTTAATGGTTAAGCAACTACTATACGGTACATCATTTGGTGGTTAATAGTGGCGAATAATAGGGGATAATGAACTACTATATGACTATATGGTTGAATAGTGGGTGGTTAATGATGGTGGTTTCAAGCAACTAGTTGGTTCATAAGCAAAATGCGATATGGTTAATACACCCTATCACAATCCGTGGTTAATATTGGGTTGAAAACTATATGGTGGTTTCTCAAAGGTTAATGATGCTTTTGTAGGGATGTGTTCATGATTTACATGGGAGAATCACCAACAAGTATGGGTGATATACCAACCACATGGTGCTTTATCAAAATAGGGAGCCCCAAAGTTATAGTAGGTTTACGACCAATTCCCACCCTTTGCCCGCAAACTTACAAGTGCACCATCGCTTGTCATACTGGACCCTCAAATTCCTGCGCAGGCCCGCTGTTTTTTGCTTCTCAACCGAAAAACTGTAAACCCCAAACCTCAAACCCTAAAACCCTAAACCCTAAAACCCTAAAAACCTAGACCCCAAACCCTAAAACCATAAACTGTAAACCACAAAGTCCGAAAGCACAAATCGCTGCGTAAAGCCAACGTTTTCGTAATTTCTCCAAGTCGCTGAGTGTTATACTGTGGTACAATGTTCTAGTTTCCGGGCAAAGGGTGGGAATTGCGCGTAGGTTTACTACTATAAACTTTTAATGTAGGATTTGCTGGGTACCCCCATTTTGAGAAGCACCCATTTGATTGATTAACCATCCATGAACCATGAATGATGGGCACCCATAAGAACAATTGTCAACTGAATTTCGTAAACCTGATAATTGTGATGATATGAACTGATGTGGGTGTGGCTTAAAAGTGGGAACCCCAAATCATCCTACCATCTATTAACCATCTATAAAAAGAAACCGTCGGTCCCCTATGGCTTGAGAAACCACGCTATTGTCAACTGGTAAACCAAAAATGGTAACCGGTTTCGAAATCCTGCCACAGAAAACCAGAGGTAGAGCATCCATGGTGAGATCACGAGACTTGTGGTGAGACTTGGCTGAGAAAAAAAAACGCTTTGATCACTATGATTTCTGCCTTCGCTCCAAGCTTCCCATCTCAAGGAGTTGATAACGCTTGATGATCAAAGTTGATGAATTCATCAATATCAACCATTACTCTGTTTAATCAATATTAACTTAGTAATTCAATAATGTGTGATATTGCTAATTAATTATCAACTTTGAATATTCATCAACTTTGATCATCAAAGTAATGTGGTCAATAGTGTGCTTATATCAATATTAACCACTACTCTGTTTAATTCATATCAACCAATAATGTGTGATATTGTTAATCCATATTATCACCATCTTTAGCCAGTAGCATCATCAAAAGTGATCAAGAGAGCAATCCTGGCAGCGCACTCTGTTTGGTATGGCAGCTCGGATAATCTGCACAAACGATCATATCTCTGCTTGTCCTGTTTGTGCAAATAGCATTGCAGTCCGAATTGCATCATTTCATTTACGTCCGGCTGTTCAAGCTGCCGACATTCTCATGTGGACAGCGATCTCGTAGAGGTCTCCACTTGAGAGGATGTGTTTTCATTTACGTTACAATATCATGGGTCGCCAGAACGATCCAATACGTTCGTGCGCCTCATCCTGTCACCATTCCTGTCACCATTCCTGTCACTTTTTTATATCAACCGCTGACCAGTTAGATGGCCCGCATGCAACAGCTGCAAGGATGGGTGTAGAGCCACCTTCTCAAGCTATGAATCACAACAAAGAGTTGGTGGATGGGAAAATCTACAGTGAGACCTTGAGTTATTCCAAAAAATCCAGTAGTTTTTAGAATAAAAACAGGAAACCTTGGCGGTTTTACCACGGGAAAACCTTTTTTGTTTGACCGCAGGAAACCTTGGTTTAACCACAGCAAACCCTTTGTTGGAGCACAGGAAACCCTTGTTTTAACCACCCATTTCTGGGAGGGAAGTAGCCGACGAGTAGCGGGACAATCCCCATCCAGTGATGGGGTCATGTTCAATGGCGTTGCGCCAGCAACCGCTTCAGGGTGCGGGCAAGGGTCCCTATGGAGGACCTGCCCATATTGGGCATGCGCTTGGTATTGTTGATTGTCAATCCTTATCCGGTTGGTGGTTTCAACCCCTATGAAAAATATGAGTCAACCAACCATTTGTTGATGATTTCTAGTGAAAATAAAAAATGTTTGAAACCACCAACCAGCAATTAATCATTGACCATTAGCGGTTGGCGATTCAGCATTGATTATCCAACGACCATCATTGACCACTGATAGCTAGTAACCCCTATCGTTCATTACCCACCACTATCAACCACTCTTGTTCCGCCATCAACCATACCAGCATGAGCCATTAACCATATCAATGGTCAAGGATGAGCAAAATCAGGAACATCACTATTCATTTACATCAGCCCCACTAATCAATGTCAGATATCAATTAATCAACCATCCTTCAGCGTGAATTCAGCCTCATTATCCATCATTCACCATCATCAACCATCAATCAACCATCAATTGATGACCATACTTCATCACTACAAACCATTCAATCAATTCATCAATTGATTTTCAATTAACCATCCATTTGACGATCAGTTAACCATCCATTAGCCCCTGTCTAACCATCATCAACCATCAATCAACCATCAATTTGGCCATGTTTGAGCTAGATAGATCGCAAATCTCAACCCCGCCTGCGTTTGCATCTGCTGATCTTTGCCCTTGAGACGTTCCTGGTGCGTCGCGGCCTGCCAACCATTTTGATGTCTTTTATGATGCTTCGCAATCGTCAATGAAGATGTTCATGATGATAAACCCCAAGTGGATGGTTATCAAACATATATCTAATTTACATGAATAAACAATAATTACCCAACAAACTTTTGGGCTAAATGCTTGCCTGTCATCTGCTTAGGCCACTCCTGGTAGCTCCAAACAGCTCCCCCTTTAAAGGGCCTTTAAAGGGATACCCCTGGCTCCAAATCGCCCCCGCCCAACCACTTGCCAGTTGTTGCTTAATAGTGGTTAATGGCTTATGATGGCTTGTGAAGGTTGATAAGCAATGACTCATGATGGCTACTACTAATGGTTGACACTGGTTTAGTGGCCAAGAATGGTTTAACAATTGTCAATGCAGGCTATTAATGGTGAGTGATGATTAAACAATGCTTGACGATGGCTATCACTGGTTATGGTGGTTAAAGAGTGGCTAATGATGGCTCATGAAGGTTGATAAAGGGTCTATACTCATGGCTAGTTGATGTAACCAAGAAGAAGGAACCCCTGGTTCCATCCTTGCAACGCAGGATGCTAGTTTCCCTGCACCTACCCAAGCGACCTGCTGCATCCTCCAGTCACATGACCTGCTCAAGAATATGAACGGCCTCAAAAATCCCAAAGCCCCAACAAAGCCATGTTTTAAACCCCTGAAAACTCAGATGGAACCTGGAAACAATTCTGTGGAAATCATGTCCCTTCACGCAGAAGTGATTTTGGGCTTAGATTGATTAGATGGTGGTTTCATGAAGTAGGGAACCCTAAAATGAGTTTGCTACTATCAATGGGTAATAGAAAGAAAGTTAACTGGGGGTACCCCTATTTTGAGAAACCACCAGATGTTGCGCTGCACGTTTCTGCAGCATTGGGGGGTGCCCGCGCTGGAACTCATCATCAATCGTGGACCAAGGTAGAAACAATTCCCTCTGGAACTGTACACTGTTCGTACAGAAGCACCCTGGTGCTCAGTATATGGTGGTTTCTTAAGTCAAGAGGGTACCCCCAAATCATCCAGTTTCTTGATTATCTAAATGGTAATAAACCGTCTGGTATTTTTTGGATGACTGCTTTTTTCTGCAGCCAAACCCATGGATACGATTCATGATCATGCGATTGACTGTCGTTGAAGGTTTGTCTCAAGGTTCGCGTGACTTAGTAAACAATCGTCAGCTTTGTATGGCGTACAGTCTTAGAACGACCAACCAACCTACCAGCCAAAGAAACCACCAATGTGAGCAAGCAACGTTTCAGAATAATTGATCGCAAGGGCCAACCCTTGGCAGCATCAATGGAAATAACTGTATTAGAAATATTACTGTAGTACAGTGGGTACACATGGCTACATCATCATCATCATCATCATCATCATCATCATCATCATCATCAGCGTCATCGTCATCGTCATCATCATCATCATCGTCGTCATCATCGTCCATCATTCTTTGTTGTATCCTAGTTATGATCGGTAATTTGTTTTTGTTTGATATACCTTCATGATTTTCTTAAATTAACAATAAACAACTGCTGCTTGCCAAGGATTATCGTTTAAAGCTACCCATGAAATATGCGTAATAACACACAATATATGTTGGTGGTTAATAATTGTTTGACACCACGAGTATCACAACAACCAAGAGTTCAATCAATATATGACTGCGGGTCAATTCCCTGCACCCCAGCTGTTCACATCATCAAACTAGTCAAACAGTTTGGAGGTGAACAACATCTATTTCCGGCTATACTTAGTATTGACCTCGCCACATCCCTCAATCATCATGAACCAACCAGCCATGTCCCTTCACCATGAAGCACCAACCAATCCGCTCAAGCAAATGCTCAGAGTGCACTGCTCTCCTCGAGCACTTCTCGGGCTTTGCAAGATTCGCTCTCCTGTCGAAACATCACTTCACACACAAACCACATCACACGCCATCCAAAATAACGTTTTAATCCTAATTTAATTGCTCACTTTGTTTTTTGAATCATGAAAGCATCGATTTTGAGTCTACACCATTGAAGTGGACAACACAACATGAAAAAAACAGTAGACTGTCATCATATTCCAATGCCATAAGCTATTCCCAATTCCCGACAAGCCAAGTGGTCCCGCCGAAGTGGCCAAACATCGAGGAAGTGCTCAAGGCACAACATGGTTGAGTCCAAGTGAAATCTTATGATCAGCTACCAGTGGAATTTCACATCCAAAAAATCCCTTGAACCTTCCAAACCCCTGGTCTGCTGGGTCAATGAAGAAGTAGAATTTAGAAAAAATCTATTTTGATTCATCGTTATAATTAATTGACTTTCAATCATTTACCATTAATGAACGATTATCAGCCACTATTAGTATGGTATTTCACCAATATTAACCATCATTATATAACAATTCCTATCACTAAGAACCAAAAAGAACCAGTGTGAATAACCATTGATTAACCACTATCGGCCATTACTGACCACTATCATCATATATCAACCTTTTGAATCATTATTCCACATCATTCACCAATAGTGACCACGTTGACGAATATTAACCAGTAGTAAAGGTATTGATACCATTAGCAACCATCATCATCATCATCATCATCATCATCATCATCATCATCATCATCATCATTCACCATCATTTTCCATTGTTCTACCATTCACCATTAGCAACCATGTTAGCGAATATTCAGAATATTCACCAACCATATGTTAACCATACATCAACCATGTTAACGATGTTAACGAATATTGACCAACCATATATTAGCCATATACTACCATTACTAACCATCACATTAGTAACCATGATTAACTCAAGGGATTCATGCAACTTGGACTAGAGGGAAACCAACTCGGCGCCTCGATAACGCTCTGAGCTTGCCAGTGCTCTCTGCGTAAAAAGGACGACCACATGGTGGTTTCTTGAAGTAGCGGGACCCCCAAAATGGTGGTTTATCAAACCATATGGTGATTTATCAAAATAGGCAGCCCCAAAGTTATGGTTGGTTTACTACTATAAATGCTTCATGTAGGATGAGTTGGTGGGCACCCCCCATTTTGAGAAACACCCACATGTGTTTCTCCAAAGCCAGGGTGTAACCTCAAGCTATGGCTGGTTTCTTACTACCCTACAGTAGGGTAGTTTGACAAAATTGGTTAACAACGGGTATTGACAACGGAATAACAACAGGGATATACCAACTAATTGATTAATCATAACGGTTGGTTTTTTGGACTATCAAGGATTCACATAAAGGATGATGTGGGGGTACCCCTATTCCCTATTCTGAGAAACAACCACATTTCCAGTCGCTTTTCATACTGATCATCCAAGCTCTGAGTAAATTCTTACCATTAAAAGCGTAATTATCTTATACACGTCTATGACAACATCCAAGCAATTTACTTTTTTTGGAAGGAATTCCGTGCCAAACAACCAGGTCAAAGAAAAACACAAACTCTGCACATGTTTGCTCCTGTTGTCTCAGATGTTGACACTCCATGTTGAGCTTCGTGATTTCCGCGTTCAGCTCTTGCACCTTTTGCTGATGGCTCTCGATGCGGGACCTGGCACTGGTGCTCCAGCACCCAGATTTGCCAAATGGTAAGATGGAAAGAAGGGCTTGGCTGCTGGCTGTTGGTTACATGTAAGATTGCATGTAAGATTGTATACGAAAAAATTATGGGAATCATATGGGTTGTTGGCTATTGGTCGTAAACTCATATGGGAATCATGATCAATCCCAAAAAAGGAGTAAGGCGAACATCCGCAGAAAGATTAGTAATTGATCATTTCTGAGGTGTTTACAGCTGGGGTACAGGGTTACCTACGAGGACCAGTAGCAACCAATGTCTTGAAGTCATAGTGAGAGTCATAGCCATGAAATGCTACTACGTCTTCTCTACTCTACGTCTTCTCTACTTTCTACTCATCCGTAACTCGGAGTTTCTTTACGAAACTTCCTTTGATTACTCAACCATCCATTCCGAGCTAAGGAACAACCATTTCACCGCTGAGGCTTCAATGATTGGCGTGAGAACCACCAAAATGATCTTCTAGAGAGCCACGGAGCGCCAGTGTCGAATCACTGCTGGCAGTCAGCCAACCCACAGCTGCTAATGATGCCAAGCGCCGTCTGACATAAAAAGCCATGATGGGAATGCCTCAAGAACTATCCCCATCCGATCCTTTTAGAGTACCAATCGATTCATGGATGTTCATGGACCCAAATCAAGGCTGCCAACTTGGTGATGAAATACTGACAGCGGTGTGCAAACAACCGCAAGATCACTTACCGCCTGATTGGACTGCTAATCTACAAGTAGCACAGGCTTTCCATCTGTGAGATTCCCGGCCAGGGTACCAAAATTCTTCAGCGGGCCTTGGTAAATATCCCCGTACGAGCCCTAATCATGCAGCAATTGAGAAAGTCCGATTTGTTTGAGAGGCATTGCCCATCTCAATCGCTGTACTCGTCCTGTGACTTTTGGATTATCGCTCTGCTGCCTGCTGCTTGGTGATATTGGTTTGTTTTTGCTTCCGGCCCCTCATCACTTCCTGGCCACATCCTTGTATCTTCGATCTTGGTGGAATAAAATCCATGATATACAACTTGCAAAGTCTGATGATTTAAATACACATGTGCTTATGTTCATATACAAATATGAAAAGTATGTACACATGTGTCTGATAGAAATGTACCTTCTGGAATTCAAAAATACGATATTGACGATGAAGACGATGACGATGATGATGATGATTATGATGATGATGATGATGATGATGATGATGATGATGATGATGACGATGAGGATGATGATGATGATGATGATGATGATGATGATGATGATGATGGTGATGGTGATGGTGATGGTGATGGTGATGGTGATGGTGATGGTGATGGTGATGACGATGACGATGACGATGACGATGATGATGATGATGATGACGACGACGATGATGATGATCATCATCATCATGCTCACAATGATGATCATCATGATAGGAAAATGATGATGAACATGATGATGATTATGAAGATGGTGATGATGATAGTGATGATGGACATGAATGATGGCAATGATATGATGATAGATTTTGATGATACCGGATGATGAAGAACATTGATGCTAAAATGACCAATGATAGATTGTGATGTTGACGAAGAAAAACAATGATAATGATTATGATGGTGATGATAATGGTGGCGATGATAATGGTGGTGATGATAATGGTGGTGATGATGATCTTGATGATGGTGATGATTGTGATGAAAATATCATGATAATCATGCTGATGAATCATGTTGATGGCGATGGTGGTGGTGAATGATGATAAATGATAGGCAGTATGTGATAGATTATAGACGACAAATGATAGATGGTGACTGGTGATAAATGATGACGAGGACGATTAACATGATGACGATGACGATGATGACGATGATGACGATGATGACAATGACGACGACGTTTGGTAGGTGTAGCAGAGATCGCCACAGTATATATGGACGTCTCTCAAAATATGGGACTCCCCAGTCAACCATTTGTAGCAATAAACCATCCATAACTTGAGGGTCCCCTCAGGTTTGATAAACCACTATCTGGTTGGTATATCCCCTATAATTGTTGGTTATTATCTTCTATTAGCAGCCATCATTGAGTATCAGCCATCATTGTATTGGCATATCCTCACGGCTCCATCATGGCCCCAGCCCAAGGCTGCCAGCCTCTCAGCTGCCTGAAGCTCCTGAAAAAACGGCGAAGTCACTGGGAGATGCAGCGGGCAATTGATGCATACCGTTTAGACATATACAGATACACACCAATGTATCTGGGTTATAGATACACATACCAATTTATTATAGATAATATATCATATATCTTATACCGTTTATTTATATATTCATTCTATACAGATCACCACATCAATGAATAGATACACACATAAGTGAGTTCATTCTGTATGTCATGATTTCTGTCACAATAGTTTGCCATTGACAAATCATATGTGGCTCAGTATTGGCATTTCATTATTTGTTTCATTTGTTTATCTATGCATTTATGTGGTTATCTATTTCTTGAGATATGAGGCTGGGTGGTACCCCCAGTATTTGTTGCTCAAGTCCCCATGGTTGCTATGGACACGCCGTCGCCGGTAAACAAAAAAAAACCATCGCCTTGGTCTCAAGCTTCATCAACTCCAATGCGGCGTTGCGGTCCTCGCGTCTGCGTTGTGGTTCTCCCCACCGCAGAATGAAAGAAACATGGCGGCCATCCAGTTGGAGATGATGTGTTACATATTTTTCCATGAAAAAATATTGCTTCCCTGCGGTTCCGAGTACTCGAAGAATTACGCTTTTGTGTTCTTTGAAAACCAACTTTCATCGATTTTCCAGCTGATTGAAAGTATCATCAGCCTGTGGACACGACACAACCGTGGTTTTCAAATCTCAAGAAGTACCTGAATGTTCGTACCTTTGCGAGGAGGCTCACCGAACCAGTTGTGATGATCTATTTGACGTTGACCTATGTACATCCTCACATAGAGGGTCCGGACCCTGCAAATCACAGACTTCCCACAAAACATACACAAAGTTTTTCTGGGATATTGACTTGGATGCTCCATCAGTCCATAACGATGTGCAACCGTTAAACATGTTCCGAGGGAGGACAGCTACCATCCGCTGATCATCGGACAGCTGCCGGCTGTCCGACTCATCCGCGTCACGATGTCTTGACCCCAAAGAGGGTTGTAACCATGGCTATGAACCCCGCAAGGTAGCTTATAACCCTTATTGTAGCCATGGTTAGATACCGGTTACTAAGAGGGGAAACACATCCAAATGCCAAAGTGCTCCGGTTTTGGAGCTGAACCGTCTTGAACGCGTCCGAGCTGTTGCTTGGGAAACCCTTGGTGAAAACGACCTCGACGGTTGGCATGCAATATCTCAAGAGCATTCTGGATACTTGTCTCCTTACAGTCCATCAATCGGACCTTTCATTTTCAAATTTCTATCGACCCCAATGGGTTGGTGGTAATATTGTATAATATTAATCCAATTGATTAACAGATTAATTGGTGGTAATATATTAATAATGCCCTAATACTTTACAATCAACTTCATCCACTGGGTTGGTGGGTTACAAGTCTACAGGAAACCCGTTTGTCTTCACCAGTGCGGAGGGAGACCGGGACCCTGCCGCGCATGGCCCTGCCCTCGGCCCTGCCCTCCTTCACCTTCTCCAAGAGCTCGGAACACACCTGACATCACTACCCAGCCGGGTCAGTGGCCACCGATGGGCCAGCAACACATGGGTCATTTACGCCGGTGATCATGATGGTTACCCTTTGGCAAACTAACCTGAAAGCTAAAAATCACTATTTTCATAGGTAAAAACCCTTGTGAATAGAGGATTTTCTACTTCCGGGTTAGTTTGCCGGAGTGTAATGCGGGTGATCATGGCGGTTAATAGTGGCCAATGATGGTAAACCGATGGCTAATGATGGTGAAAGAAAGTTTTTGATCATGGTTGTGAATGGGACAACCAACAACCAACAACCAATAACAACTGCAACAAGGAGCGGATCATACTATCACCGTGAATGCTTCGTGAATGGTTCACCAGCAATAGTGGCGCATCTACCAACACCAACAATGGATATGTTGATGGTTTCTGAAAACTGTACTTGATAGTAATCAATCGTAAGCATCACTACTGTTGTCCAATCGGTCCATTATTGGTTGTAAAGACAAGTCATGATCGATGATAGGGATTCAGTGTCAATCAACAAAAATAGGTGTTGACCAATAAATCTCCACTAATCTTGCCACTCATAATTGACCAGCAATAAGCGTGATTTAGGACTCTCAAAACCTTGGGTGTGTTGAGGGCAATGACGGTTCCTCAGCGTAACCCTCATCCACAACTATAGTGGTTGACCACCAAAAACATGGTGACAGCGCCCAATAGAGGCCGTGTGTCCGTAGACGTTTTCAGGAACGTGCAAATCATGAAATTGTTAAAAGCTGAGGGTTTTTGTCATATTGCAGGGATTCTGCGTAATAAAATTCATGCAAAAACATAGAACTGTCGCTCCACGTGATGCGTTTGTGACAACCCTTACAGCACTTTCACGCTGTTTTGTCTTCTTTCTTTCGCGTGGTCAAAGTTCATGGGAACAAAGTTCGCCCAAGGCATGCCACAATGTCTTCTTGCATTTGCACCCAACCCCACCCCATTGTCCACAAGACATCAACATCCTCCACGAAGCCTCCACATCCTGAACGTAGCATGAACATCCCACGCAAGTACAAACGAACGTTAACATGCCCCACCCCACCCCACCCCACCCCATCGTCCACAGAGAGAGAGCACGACGTAGACCCTGAAAACGTGCACGAACGCACGGCCTCCATTAGGCGCCGTCACCAAAAACATGGGCAAAACTGTTGCGACCAGTCATCAAAACCATGTCTGTTTGACGACTCAGCTGCGTTGACACCCAGCATGACACAATTCTAATTATGGTCCTATGGCAAATGATGATTCACGATCACTATGGTGAAGCATCAACAACCATAGAACCACGGGTAAACCGTAAACCAATTAACTAGAACCAATTTGGTTATGACAAACCCTCCTTAACCGTCAACTATGACCAATATCAAGCATTAACTACAACCAATAATATGATTATAACCACAGGTCACCTATAACCATTCATGATTCATGACCCAACCACTATGGCGAAGCATCAACAAACATCCCCAAGTCACATGGAACGTCACAGCACGAGCTCCCGGAGCCCTCGGTGCCTTATCAGATCTGATGAGCTGTCCCTTTGCCTCGCAGACATCGCGAGCATCCAACGAGGCTGGTGACTGGGACAGATTCACTGGGGCGGTGACCCAAGGTTGAGGTTGAACAATGGGCAAATTAATGGTTGAAACCATAGGAATTGAGAAGTCCTTAGGAATGGTTGAACAATGGGCAAATTAATGTTAGAAATGGTTCGTCAATAAGCCCTTATTGATGCTTGATGGTGGTTGATGTTGGTTCAGTGACGCAAATGTTCCCTGGGAAAAAATTGTGAATGTTCGACCTCCAAGCAGAAAATTTGTACACGAATTGCGCCTCAAATGGAAAGCAAATAGTTTTCCAGCGCATCTGATTCTAGGTGCAGTTTTGTAAGAAAATCAATGATGACTTGGCCAGCGCACTTTTCTGAGATCTACCAGGTACCTGCTAAAAAAAGCAAACTTCCACTCATGCATAGATTTTTCACCCATGTTTCTACACCGCTTGGTTGGATGAACACGCCCTGTACAATGCCAAGAACAACAGATCTGTTCCCATCATACCATACTGCTTGAATCTGCTTGAAGTATATCTGCCAACCCTCCATTGGGATACTGCTTGATCTGTTCCCATCATATCTGCCAACCCTCGAGCGGCAAAGAATAAGAGGAGTGCCCTGAAGACGCAGACTCAAACGCTCAGGGCAGACTTGCCAACGTCTCGCAGCCAAACTCAGCTCCGCAGCTCCCAAGTTCGCTCGCGTGACCGTTGCGAACTTCGCTCGCCTCCTCTTTGGCTGCGCTGAGCTCCATGGTCTTCAGATTCAAGGCCTCGGAGGCTGCTTCCCACAGGTCCAGGAGAAATCACCCAGGCTGTTTTCCCAGGGGTTAAGCTGTCACCATATGTTGAATGACCAGGGGTTAAGCTGATGCTTAACTGATGGTTAATGTTCTTAACTGAACTCCCTATCCAGGGTTTCTAGCTCTGGGTGAAAACCGATGCTAGCCTACGATCAGTTTCACCATGGGTCAAGGAAAACTCGTTGGCAGGGTTTTCTGCTGATGCTTGGGAATGCTACTAAGAGATAGTCAACAAACGTACAAGCATTGATGTTTTGATAGTGAATGATGGTCCATAATGGTCAATAGTGGTGGACAATACCCAATCGCCACTGTCAATAGCATCAACAACAGCCAATGGTCATTGAATAGCCACAGAGTATGTCTTTATCAATGGTGGTTGATAGGTATCAACCTTGCTTCGTGGAGTTCATACCTATAATGTTGGTCAATAACAATAAGCCTAGTTCTTCATGCTATACGGGGCGTTCTTAAAATGGAGGTACCCCTAAAGCATCCGATTTTTTAAATAGCAATAAACCAACAAGTTTTGGGCTCCCTATGGCCTAAGAAACCACAAAATACATCTCGTGGTCATGTTCATTTCAGCAGAGTAAGTGCAATCATCGCCGCTATACATGCAACCAACTTAAGGACACAAACAGCACCGGGCTACAATATACAAGCGTATACGGCAAGTGACAAAGCTCCACTGATTCAAACTCACACATATGAACATGATCAATACGTACAAACCTGACTGGAATGTATTGCCAGTTTCAAACGGCTACTTGCAATCCGAGTTCTTATTGGAATTTGCGGATGATTTTGCTCCTTTGCATGCTGGGTGTGAATTATGAACTAGTAATGTGTGCAGTAACTAGAGTTATCAAAGCTTAACAACCTTAATAGTTACCTGTTTTATCACCACCCCGTTACAATAAGCAAGTCGTCTGTTGGCAGCCGGGGTTGCCATCACCTGGTCACCAAGAAATGTGCCGCTTTAATTGGAGGATTTTCAGGGGTATCGGGCAACCAAGGAAATGTGGTGGAAGAGACTCCTGAAAACACAAGGTTTAATCCGTACATTACATGAACATGAATTTCAATACTGATGTACTCGCTCGAGTCCATGAAACATCCAATCATCTTGTGAGTCGCAACCATAACATCAACATGCATGAGGCCTGGTCGTTCTGTGTCATCTTCATGTCTGGACCCTTCTGCCAGGTACATGGAACCAAAAGGGGCTAGGCACTCAGTAGAGATGGTTACCAAGTCACTGCTGGCTGGTTGGAGGGTGCCACCATTGATTGGTCTGGAAAACCTCAACCTGGACGCCGAAAATCGCTTTTTTTCCAAGGTAAACCATCTAGAAAAAGTGGATTTCACTGCTTCCAGGATCTTCGGGGATAGGTTAGTAGAGGGTAAACCCCAAATGATCACAATTCGGAGCTCAGACTCCGACGTTTTTCTCCTCCTCAGCTTTTCGTACACGGTCCCTGGCATCCAACGACGACGACAAAGACGACAAAGACGACAAAGACGACAAAGATGACAAAGACGACAAAGACGACGACAACAACAACAACAACAACAACAACAACAACAACTACTACTACTACTACTACTACTACTACTGCTACTACTACAGCAGCAGGAGCAGCAGCAGCAGCATAAACAGTCTAGTAAATTATAGTATATCTATATATATATATAAGATTCCGCACACCGCCCGTGTTTTGCCCCAGCAACACCACTTGAAGATTGATAATGCAGCAATAGCTACACAAGTCAGTAGCCATTCCATTTGGAGTTGGATAGGTTTTCGGTTTAGGGTCGGTTGAATGGGCCCAGGGTGAACTCTGCACCAGAAATGATAAGTCACACAATTTGCCACCGCAAGGGATCAGGTCCAGGACCAACCCCACCAACCACCAATCAACAACCAGCTGTGGATCGGTGCCATCACAGTTGATCAACAAAACACAGCTGCTTATGCCAGGCACAGCCAGGAATCATACAGCCGTTCTACGCCTGCCAAAGGTTGCATGGGAATATGTTAGCAGCTTGTGGTGAACATCGCTAGCAGTACTTTGGTTGCTTGCATTCTGCATATCTGTCCACATTGCATCGTAATTCATGTTTCTTTCAATACTAACCAGCAATCATCACTGCTGAATAGGAGGGAATACAATGGTTAACCGTTGATTATTAGTGGTTAGTGTTCTTAACGATGCTTAATCATTAAGAAGTACGATTATATAAGTATGCCATATGTTCATTTCTCAAAATATGGGTACCCAAAAAATTGCTGCTTTATTGCTGTAGATGTTTTGTATGATTTGGGGGTCCCCTATGACTTGAGAAACAATGCCATATGGCTGTGGGTCAATGGTTAACCAACCATAGGGATAGAGGCTTACCTGCCATTGAGATAGCTGCAAGGCCGCCAGGCCGCAACACGCATTGCTGGATTTCTTGGTGCTTCATGGACCAAACCAAGGCTTCGCTGGAACAGCCAGCTGCTGATGGTTGGGCCGGCTCCGCTCAAACGCTCATGATTGGCCAAGCTGTCAAGGATCAGAGCAGTGGGAGGGTGCACGTTTTTTTCGCATGCACCTGCCCTGCTTGCTGCAAGTTCACCAGCGTTGTCCTTTTCGTCAAATGTTCAGAGTGACAATGAACGGTGTTTGATAGGATGCACAAACACCCTACCTTCAGAGTCGCCAGCATTTTCATCAAATGAATTGTGTCACAAACACCCTATATCTTCAGAGCTCAAGTGCCCTTGGCAGCTTGCACAAGTGGAGTTGTAGGCCAGTCAAGCATTATCGGCAATCACCATTTTATAACCATCATTCATCGTTCTCAACAACTATCGGTTTTTAATCAGCCAATATTGCTAACCATTAGAGCTTGACCGCTATGAACGACGGTTCTCAGCTATCGAACATTATTCTTATCCCAATGTCAACAACCATTCTCAGCTATCCGGTTCTTCAGCATTAACTGGAGAATGGTTATTAATAGATCTTAACCATTAATTATGTCAATAACCATAATCCATACATAAATGTTAATAACTATTCGCCATTAATTTTATGTCACAACCATTCTTAAGAAAAAACAGTTCTTAACTATCAATATCAACCACGGATCTTTACCATTCATCACTCCAAAGTCGCCGGCTCATCATCATCAGGCCCTGTCACCGCGCACGCGCGTCGCACCGCAGGCACCTGAGTAGTTCCAGCTCCACCTGATGAAGCGTCAGACATCAGATCTTCGTGGTGCAACCAAATGGTTAGTCATATGGCTATGCATCAATATTAACCAACCAACCATGGGGAGAAACTACAGGGAAAACAATGGTTAATGATAAGGGAACCAGGGGCACAGGGTTTTGGATCATAAATGCCATCCTCATTCAAAACCGGACCTGCCAGAGATAAACATCGTCGCGTGTGTTGGAATGTTGATCCGACTCTCCATTTTCCGGCAACTGGGAGCTTGTATACCGACCAATCTTGCACCCAGTGTCACTTGTCAATCACTTTGACCGCAGCGATCCACTGATGACCATGAACTGTTTTCCCCTGGCGGGGTTCCAGTTTGCTGTCAGTCCAACCATTCTTTCGTGTTTTCTTTCCCCTTATGTTACCGTTGAGTAAAACTTTCCTACAAACCAAAAGATCAAATCCTACTCTGACAAGTCTTCAAGGGGCAGGCCAATCAAAGACTGGAAACTTGCCTTTGCTGGTGCCGATGGAATGTTTTTCCGTGGCTGCAAGCCTAGAATATGCAGCCTTGAAAAACACCGAGGATCATAGGTGGAAAGCATCTTTGCAAAGCTGGTTGGTGGGTCGATGCCCCATCCTAAAAGCCAATAATCTGCTCGTTTAGAAGCCATCATCTCTAGGTATGCTTGAAAACAAGCCAACGAATTGAAACCACCCATTTCAATCACCAAATAGGCGCTTCCTGTGTCAAAAGGTCACGCAAATGGCTTCCTGAAACACGGCACATCAACCTGCAACACAGGGCCACATCACCATGGCGCCACAAGTCGTGCACCTCCTTCTCTTTGGCGTTCATCAGCTGCTCCTGTAGACCTTGCAGGGTTGAACCAGGTGGCGAACAGCTTTGAAGGACCACGGATTTCAATTGCAGCTGTCTACCCAAAGGTCCTTGCTTTCCGGAGACGCACATTTGATCCAACCCTACTCCCAAAGGTTCCAATGCAGCTCGTCCAAGAGTGTAAACCAAAACTATCCTGCAACAATCATCCCTCAGCATGGGAAACTCAAGCGATTTGGTGCTACTGAGATTCTGCCCTGACTGTTAGCCCGACAAGCGCCTTGCACTTGCAACTGCGCTTGGTCATGGCTCTTCTCCGCGTGGTCTAATTGCGCCTTGGTTTCACAGCCAGGTCACAAGTGACAAGAAGATTCCCAGATATTGAGGTTTTTACAAGATTGCCAAATTATGGAGCTATTGCAGGTTTGCTCGCGTATAACAGCCAGCATGTTGCCGATGCTGCCCACAACCGCCTGGTTTTGTTGGACTCCTCTGTGTTGTCGATTTATAGTTGAGGATGAAAAACTACTGATTTGGGTAGGCATCAATGACATACCGGGCTTGGCAAATCTCAACTAAGACTGGTCCAAACGTTTTCTGGTGCCACCGGCTTTGACGCATGCCCACACGAAAATATACAAATTGGTGCACCATCGTTAGCTGGCAGTGGGTCAAAACCCTGTACCCCTGGTTCCCCTATCATTAACCATTGTTTTCCTTATCATAGTTGGTTATTATCCCCCATTTCTGGTTGGTTAATATTGACCCATAGCCAGCTAAGTTGGTTTGCAATTAGGGTAACGACCAGTTATGATAGATATGACTATACCGAGTCACAGCCAGGGGGCCCACCCTGCCGTGGGCACGCCATGGCTAACTGCACCACCGAAACATCGATTCGTTTCGAGCAGGAAAACATCCAAGTCCTGCCCTACTGCCATCTTTTCAACCCAACAACTAACCATGCCTAGCCTCACTCAACAGTTGGCTCTGAAAAAGTGGTCAGTGAACGACCCATGTTGGAACAAACTCTTGTGGCGGAGACCGAGCATCACTAGCCGATGCGAACATACATTGAAAATGGCGGTGAATGGTTAACGACCAACGAATAATGGTTGATGAACCAACCATTCTAGTGGTGAACATAATTCACAATCATCATTTGACCGTCGTTGAACCATCATCAACTACTTTATCATTTGACCATCATTGAACCATCGTTCAACAATGATCTAACTATCATTTAATAGTCCTTGACCACTTATCCTTAACCATCATTAAATATCATTGGTGAAGCATCATCAACCATCATCAACCATCATCAACCATCATCAACCATCATCAACCATCATCAACCATCATCAACCATCATCAACCATCATCAACCATCATCAACCATCATCAACCATCATCAACCATCATCAACCATCATCAACCATCATCAACCATCATCAACCATCATCAACCATCATCAACCATCATCAACCATCATCAACCATCATCAACCATCATCAACCATCATCAACCATCATCAACCATCATCAACCATCATCAACCATCATCAACCATCATCAACCATCATCAACCATCATCAACCATCATCAACCATCATCAACCATCATCAACCATCATCAACCATCATCAACCATCATCAACCATCATCAACCATCATCAACCATCATCAACCATCATCAACCATCATCAACCATCATCAACCATCATCAACCATCATCAACCATCATCAACCATCATCAACCATCATCAACCATCATCAACCATCATCAACCATCATCAACCATCATCAACCATCATCAACCATCATCAACCATCATCAACCATCATCAACCATCATCAACCATCATCAACCATCATCAACCATCATCAACCATCATCAACCATCATCAACCATCATCAACCATCATCAACCATCATCAACCATCATCAACCATCATCAACCATCATCAACCATCATCAACCATCATCAACCATCATCAACCATCATCAACCATCATCAACCATCATCAACCATCATCAACCATCATCAACCATCATCAACCATCATCAACCATCATCAACCATCATCAACCATCATCAACCATCATCAACCATCATCAACCATCATCAACCATCATCAACCATCATCAACCATCATCAACCATCATCAACCATCATCAACCATCATCAACCATCATCAACCATCATCAAGAACCATCAAGAACCATCATCAACCATCATCAACCATCATCAACCATCATCAACCATCCTCAACCATCATCAACCATCCTCAACCATCATCAACCATCCTCAACCATCATCAACCATCCTCAACCATCATCAACCATCCTCAACCATCATCAACCATCCTCAACCATCATCAACCATCCTCAACCATCATCAACCATCCTCAACCATCATCAACCATCCTCAACCATCATCAACCATCCTCAACCATCATCAACCATCCTCAACCATCATCAACCATCCTCAACCATCATCAACCATCCTCAACCATCATCAACCATCCTCAACCATCATCAACCATCCTCAACCATCATCAACCATCCTCAACCATCATCAACCATCCTCAACCATCATCAACCATCCTCAACCATCATCAACCATCCTCAACCATCATCAACCATCCTCAACCATCATCAACCATCCTCAACCATCATCAACCATCCTCAACCATCATCAACCATCCTCAACCATCATCAACCATCCTCAACCATCATCAACCATCCTCAACCATCATCAACCATCCTCAACCATCATCAACCATCCTCAACCATCATCAACCATCATCAACCATCATCAACCATCCTCAACCACTTCTCAGCATCATCCATCCACAGAACTAGCTCTGCCGTGCCTGCAACTCCTCCACTCGGCTCTGCAGCTGCTGCTCCAGGCCTAACCGCCGGGACGGACCGCCAGAGCTGGGACTGGCGATGCGCTCGTCCGCCCGGATGCCCAGCCTGTTTTGGTATAAAAAATGGTGGTTTCTCAAGCCATAGCTGGTATGATGGTTAATGATAGGGTATGATAAGCAACAATAGTAGGGGATATACCAGCTATATATGGCATATGGTGGTTTCTCAAGCCATAGGGGTCGCCCCAAATCATCCAATAGTAGTCATTGATAGTAGTAAACCAACCCTAACTTTGGGGTCCCCTATTTTGGGAAATCACCAAATGGGCATCAGTTTATTCATAAAAAGTGATGCACATCCTGGATGCCTTGGACTTTTTTCTAGATATGTTTTTCTTTTGGCGGAGTCAAACAGGTTTGAGTGAACATGACTTTGATTATATAGCTATGGGTCAATATTGGTCAACCGACTTATGGAGGATAATCACCAACAAAGATAGGGAAAACAATGGTTGTGGGTCAAAATGTGTGTACCCCAAAAACCGTTGGTTTATAATAGACTTCCATGGCCATATTGGGGTTTAATCATTTTGACCCATGGCCATAGAAAAACAAAAAAGCAGAATGCCAATCGGGGAGTGAACGAAAGAGCAACAAATCAGTGAATGATGAACGGAAGATCCGCTCCACGATCCAAAGCTTTGGAGTTTTCAATGATTTACAGCAACACCCCCAGCATGGAGTACATCTCCAAATGTGAACGAATCCCGGGAAAAAGAGGAAAGCTATGCATACCGTGGCAGCTAGATCACTGCAATGGTCAGTGGTGGCAGGGTGATTGAACAATTCTTCCGGGGATTTGCACATGATGAACCATAGTTTATGAAGTTATCCGTAGCCTTCATGATTGGTTTCTTTGAATCATAGTTTAAATCAATCGTTGGTTCATTGATTCACTATTGATTTATTCATTCATTTCATCTACGCATGTAGTCACGTATTCATCAATATTAGTTATATCAGACACGATTAGCCAATGATATGAATATTGAATTATCAATATCAATATCATATATAATTGGATAATTAACCATATCAGATTGATAAACTATCATCTATAGTTGCGGTTTAATCTATCGCACATCATGATTGGTTAAACCATGCTTGGCCCGAAGGGACTCACCTGCCACGCGCAACGGACTCGGCGCTGTGCCTTCGTGGCGCTGCAGTTTTTCTTCCAGGCTTTTCACCTGCGCCGAGCTGCCGGCGCCAAGGCGCCAGCCCCGGGAGCGCCCCCAGGGGCATAGCCGTGGCACCTGTTGGATACGCTTGATGGTTCATGGAGGGTTGTAGTTGCTAGTAATGCTTAACTAATGATGGTTCATAATGGTTAACGGGTAATGGCTCATGATTATCTTCATATCAAATAACGGGTAATGGCTCATGGCTGACGGATTAATATTAACTAATGATGATTGATAATGGTTAACGGGTAATGGCTCATGGCTAATGGATGATAATGGACACTATCAAACATGATGATTATCAAGCCACTTTAACTATTATCAACATATATAAACGACTATTGAGCATAATTGACTATCATTTACGTATATGAACCCATGGTCATTAACGTCTATCATTCTTGACTATCATTATTATCGTTAACGACTATTGATTAATATTATCATTATTAAGTATTATTGACTATCATTGAAATATATTAACCAACGGTCATCAACGACTATCATTGTTGACTATCATCATTATCATTCAGCCACTATGACTATGGTGTAATCAACAATGATTATTATCAATAATTGCCACTATTCTTGTAATTAAACATTGGAATATCATTGACTGACTATCATTAACATAAAATAACCCATGGTCAATCACCCATTATTAACTACTGGTTATTTTTAAGAACCCTTATAACCCTTATGATAGCCAATCACCCATTATTACCTAGTTATTGCTATCAATGATTAACTATTAACTATCACTATTATTAACCTCCATCAATGTTAATGATAGTCAGTCATATCACCCATATGATAGTCATATCAATTAGTTGTTGATAATGATAGTCATCAACATGGTCCATCACCCATTAACAGGTAACTATCATTAGTTCATCACTAGTAACCACTATCAATCATAACTAATTATCACCACTATCAATCACAACTATTACTTCATTATCATTGATTACTAACAATTATTAACCATTCCTAACCATCACTAGTAATTAACTATGATTACTATCAACCACTAGTGGTTAATCACTATGCCATTACTAGTAATTACTGACCATCACTAGTAATCAACCATTACTAACCATCACTATGGCATCATTACTAACCATTACTATCACTACTAACCACTCTCAGCCATATATAGCTGGTAGATTCCATTGTATCCCCTATAGTTGCTAGTTGTTATCCCCTATTATTAACCACTGTCAACGTCATTATCAACCACTATCAACCATCATTAGTAACGATTCAGCCACTATCATTGATTACTAACAATTATCAACCATCAATAACCATTACTATGGCATCATTGCTAACCATTACTATCAACCACTATGCCTCTTTTAAGCGCCACTGGCCCACGACTTCTGTCGGTCGCATCGTCGTGGCCTGCGGCATCTGAGCTCGGAGTCGCTGCAGCTCGCCGCGCAGATCCACGTTCTCCTGGGCCGCACCGCAGATCCGACCGGTGAAGGCGGGGAAGGGTGACCATGACAGGCTGGTGACCATGGTGCTTGGTTGATAATATGCGGTTAATAACGGTTAATACTGGTTAATATATGGGTAGAGATGGTTCATGATGGTTTGTAATGGCTAATAATGGTTGATAATGATTGAGAATGGTTATATAACGATTAACAATGGTTAATAATTGGATTATGATGGTGAAACTATGGTTACTAATGGCTAATGATGGTTGATAATGATTCATAATGGTTTGTAATGGTTAATAATGGTTCGTAGTTGTTTATAATGGCTTATAATGGTGGTTTATGATGGTTTCGAGTTTGCGGTTAATAATGGTTGTAATATCTATCATCGTTGTTTTTTGTATTGGCTGGATAACCAATAATCGCTGCTTTAACAACCGTGTTGATAAACAATGGTGATAACCGGTGTTTTTATAATGGTTGGATAGTGGCTTAATAATTGGTCAATGGTGGTTAATTGCAGTTGTAATGGTTTTCTTTGTAGTTCTTACAAGTGGTTCATAGTGGTCACTGATGGTTAAACATGGTGGTTAAGTGGTTAATGATGGTCAATAGTGGTGAATATCTTTGTAATATCATTTGAGTCAAGCACTGTGAAAGCTGGTTTGATAATGATTACTGATGGTTCATGATGGTTCATGATGGTTCATGATGGCAGGAATGGTGAATGATTGCTTAATAGTGGTTAAGTACCAGCTTAGTAGGGGTCAATAATCATTAATGGTTAATGATAGATGCTGATTCATGGGTGGGGATGTATGGTGGTTGTCCATGGTGGTTGTTGATTGATGGTGATTGAGTGTGATTGATGGTTGATGGTTGTTTCCCAATTCGGAAATACCCTTCAGCTGGAAACAACCATCAACCATCAACCATCAATTGGCTGAAAACAACCATCAACCATTGAATAGTGTAACAAGCATCAAGGGTTGTTCCTTCAGCTGGCTGGATTGCCCTCAGTGTCCACGGGATCCCCTTGGACCCACGGGATTTCACCTTCCTACTCCATATTTTTTCTGCATCCCTGAATTGCGGAACTGACAACTCATGATATGACATGTACCCAAGAGGTACCTGTACCCAATAAGGGTTGCAAGTATCGCACGATATGCTTGATATATCAAACACACCCAACAGAAGATTGCATACGAGCTTCTATGATATATGAACCTTCTTTCTCAATGAGCTATGCAATATACCCCGGTACCAATATATGTAGAATCAACCAGGCTTCTGCCACTGCCCACGGGTGCACAAACCAGCGCTGATTTCTTTCCACGACACAGTTAACGATTCTTGGGTGTTGGCTTGTGAGTCACGGTGCCATCTATTGACAACCATTTAGTTGGTTGATCCACAACCCGCAAGGACAATGCGCCATGTACCGTATGTAAAAAACATCCTATTTTTTCTGGCTAGTCACGAGCCCCTCTACTTGATACCTATACGGTGATTGGTTTCACCATCTGCATCTATTTGGTGCTATCCAAGCTTGGCTAGACACTTTGTTCATCATGAGCTGCACGTTTAAATATCATTGGATGTACGTCTATACTATCGAAGCTCTTCAGCACTAGTGGCTACACAGTTGGTTTTACAAAACGGTATTAATAACCCCCCGCTTGTGTATGTTGTTTTGTGTATAAATATAAATGGATTAAGTTAAGATTCATGAACTTAATGTCATGTTTGTTACTGTATCTTATTTGTTCTACTGCTGGTTTACAGTCTTCCATCACTACATCACCTTGTGTACCCGACCGCACATTGAAGCCCGCCCAGCCTTGACCAACGTGTCCATCTCCTGAGCGGCGCGGTGACAAGCTCTGCAATGAGGCTATGCACCTTTAATGGATCTAATAGTGAGGCTATGTACATGGAAAAGTGAGGTGTACACCGGTGGCTATGCAGAAATGATGGGCACTCACCACCCAGAAAGTAGGAACCCACCAGCCCCAAAAGAATGCTCACCACCCCATGGCAAAACGGGACTTCATCACGCCCTGCAAAGAGGCTGCCCAAGTGCAGCCCTTGCACGTCGTTCTGACGCAATGACCGCCGTGTGCAAACTACAGGCACGCAGGCAATGCCAAGTACAATACTTCCAACCTCCCTGGGCTGGCATTCTGTTCGTGTGGAGGATGTTGTGTTGGTCCTTTTCACTACCAAGCTCCAGCTAAAAGGACCAGTGCGAGCTGCTCGACAAAAACGGTGACACGAGGAACAGTTCATGAGCGCTGTTGGCGCGAAACCATCATCACTTTGGTCTGCAGTATTGTAGTGAAGTAGTTCATCATTTAAAGGAATCTGATAGCCACCAAGCAAGGGTGGCCAGCACCATCGTGCTGTTCCTCCTGGACAAGCAGAAACTTGCCCAATACCTGGGATGAATGAAAGGGATTGAAGTGGGATGCACCCCATTTCACTATTGAAAACAACCTTGTCACTTGGGGCCCGGTTCGGAAGACCAGATCTGATTTTGGATCGAATCGTGGCAGGATGAATCAGCCATGTCAAGTGCTGAATGCAGCTGATAGCTTTTGCGATCACCAGTATGAACATGGCAATCTCATGGGATTTCAACAACAATTGTTTCAATATGTTCTAATGGTCTTTACTGCAACAACCGTGGCTTAAGCAAGGGGTTTAATCTAGCAAAAAGGATCAACCATTGTTTCAATCTAAATTCCTTAGTCGAATTCCTCAATTTATACAAGATTAATCCTGAGATACCTGGGATCAGCCATTATTTTAGTGGTGGCGGAATCCCGGGGAATCATTCAGAACCGTGTCACGAACCTCGGGTCTTTGGGGTCACATGAGTCCATACACCGGGTACCCTCAAGTCCTTCGCAGGGCTGGATTAAGATGGCAACAAACAATCCACCAATTGTTGATGTTTTCCCATTGTTTTCCCAACGTTTCTCTACAAATCATGGTGGTTTTCCAGTTGGTTTTTTGCAAATAGGGGGGCCCCCAAATCATCTAGTTATTAACAATTTATTCATAGTTACTTTTAGAAATAAACCAACCATAGCTTTGGGGCTCTCTCTGGCTACACTTTCCATTTCCAGGTCTACCAAAGATACCATGGATGTTGGGGATGGCTCCATCAACCTCCAGCTCTTGGCGCTGGGGCTGGGCGTCCAGGCTCGTGCACGCAGCTTCTGCAACCATTCCAACTGATCCTTGGGAGCGGGAAGTGCGATGCGTGACGTCGGCGATGCGGTTGAATATGAAGGGCTCGGTTTTTCGGTGAACATGTGGCTGCATCAATGTGCATCATGAAAAATAATTCCTGATGATCATTGTGTTCATGATCTACCAAGTAAGAGTAAGAACATTGATCATAAATATATAGTACGAGTGCATGATCGCTAGTGGTCAGTTTGGTCATGTTCATTGCTCAAAACTTGGGGAGGATGGGGCTGTCGAACCACCGGAAGTGCCTTCATGAGGCCATCGATCCAGCAACCCCTTCCACCAGAGCTGGCAGTCATCGTTCGACTGGGCTTCCGGACATCTTGGGCACTGGTTTGCCTTGGGGGCCGGTGTTTCTAGCTGTCTTTTATGGCTGCAAAAATGCGCTATTGTTGCCACGGTGGAAAACCAATTGTGGCATCTATTCACATTGAACGATACCCTGCGCGGTCCCAAGTCCAATGAACGACCGGCCTAAACCGGTGTGAAACGAGCGTGGAAGCTATGTGCAAAGCATGGTCAATCCCACATGCATCAATTAGATGGAGGCAAACTTAGCTTTGTGCAGCCTGCTTTCTTACCCTAGCATTGAACCACCGCTTGATGCGTAGGGTATAACAGGTGTCATCAATAGGTGCAACCACAATGACACGCTGATCAACAGGGATACTGATGTGTGAAGCTAGTTTGCCCCCTGTACATTTCTTAGTTCTTTCTTCTCTATGCAACTTTCGAGTTGACCTGATCATCAGTTCTTGTGCCTCATGTTGTGGCCGAACAGTGATGCCACTTTGCGGCCGATTAGATCCATGTGGTATGAGGACTTGTCTGTGTTTTTGTCGAAGGGGAAAAGGATGAAAATGGAACAATTGGTAAGATATGCCACGGCCCCAATTGAATATCGAAAATCACCGATGCGATCAATCAGGGGATTCTCTCGAAGCAAAATGGAACCCTTGTTGGCAAATTTGGCAACCCTCCCATGGACCAAGACAGCGAGGCATTCCCAGTGCTGCAAACAGGTTGTTAACATACAGAGCCAGGTGGCACCAGGGAAACTGCTGTCATGCTCGACAAGGCTGAGAGCTGTTGGCGAAAGTCGAAGCCAGATTCGCCCACTGCTTCGGGACATGACCGGGTCACCAGCGATGACTGGGCAGCCGAACATCATCATTGCCTCCAGCTGGCGAGTCAACCTGCCAGAGGCAATGACTACTTAGGATGGACAAACACTCAAGGATCCAAGGTCATTCCGGCTGATACCAGTGGAGTTGTCCCTGAAGATTTTCGAGAGGTCAGTCAGCCATTGCTCCACTGCGTTTCTCACGCCATAGGGTACCCCAAAGTTATTGTTGGTTTATTGCCTACATATGATACATGATTACTAAAGTGGATGAAAACTGGAGGGTCCCCCATGACTTGAGAAACCAGCATTTACGGTCATTAACCGATAATTGATTGTTTATCATTATCAATTAATCATCATTTACCATTTTTAACCATGATCTTTACCCGGTGTAAATTCTGGGGTCCTGTGAATGTCTCAGAATTGTGGTCTTCCAACTCCCGGCGAATTCACCACATCGGTGATCAACCGGGTGGACGCCCATGAATTTCACCGGTCAAGGTCTGGGCTGGTAGTAGAGAAAACAAACAGTTGAAGGTATCCTGTTGGTGGACATACTAATTGTGCTGTTGTGGAGATTTTTCAGAGTCAATGGCTAATGATTGGCTAATTAGTGGCTAATCGTTGATTAGCAATGGTTGATGGTGGTTGACAAGTAATGAGATTCGAGTTTGACAGCCATCATCAACCATTGCTAATCAATAATTGACATTAACCATTGTTTGCAACCATCATTATAAACAATGTTCCAACCATCATAAGCATGGGTTCTTGAGACTATAGACCATTTGTGATGAATTCTTGATAGTAATGGGATTAGTAATGATATGGTTGGTATGAGTATTCATTGTCGTTTGTCAACCATCCTTTGTGGATCCCAAATCATCAACCCAACACGTCACTTGGGTTCGTGGCATCTCCCCAGTGAAGGGATGCTCAACAACTGACTCCACCGAACAGGGCGAAGTCACCGTGCGTTCCACTTTGAGGCATGAAACTCTCCAACAACCTTAGTTTACTAGTCAACAAAGTTACTGAAGCATTAATTATGATTAGTATAGTTTAGCGATTTACACTACAGCACTATTCAAGTAATTAAGTCTATAGTTTAGCAATTATATACTTACTGACCCACTTTACTGAATTGTTGCTACTTAGCCTAGTAATTGATTCGCCCCGGTGAATTTGCTGATGTTACTGAACCAACAACCTTTGTAGCGATGATTATCTAATATGTTTAGTTATATAGTTACATAGCAATCCTCCATTAACCAACAACCCTTGAACATGTGATTACCAAACTACATAAATTATCAAATACTGTAAACTGTAAAATGCATGTTCAATGTATCTAATCAACGACTGTATAACTCAAACTGGATGTCTAGATGAAAATGAAATCATCCAACTCAAGGGTATACTTGATTCATCAATAAATGGTTGGTTGATTCAGTGAATTGTTTGCTGCATGTCTGGCGGATTCTCCAAATAGAGGACCCCTAAAAGATCCTTGAGATTCACCATTTTATAGTAATAAATCAACCATATTTTTTGAGGTACCACTATTATGAGAAACCGCCATATACTAGTTGTTCAACCATTGTTGTTGGTGATTCTCCCCTAGAGTAAACCATTATCAACCATAGTTAACTTCAGAAACCATCATTTTTAACATGCGCTCAATTAACTAGATAACCAGAGTTGAATGGATCAAACCAACCATTACTGGATCAACCATAGTTAAATTGAGAAACCATCAGCATGTTTGATTCACCGATTAAGATGTGTTTACTGGTGCAGCGCTCAGTGCCCCCGACGGCCTTGTCACGTCATTGCCGTGGCATTGAATTCAGTGGCATGAATACAAGCTAATTAGTATATAAATTGGTAAAACAAGTTTATAGAAATTTGATTAAATTTGCCATGAGTCTCCATAGTTCATCGAGATTTGGTCGATGAAATTTGCCATGAGTCACCAAGCATCGACAATCTTTTGTGAAACATTCTCTACGTTGCGTCAAGCACCTCTCAACCTAGGTACCTTGCGGGCCACGAACAATGTGCGACCATGAGTATTTCATCCTGACTGGTATTGAATTGATGAGTGAAGGTGCACTTCAAGAAGGTCATGCCTGGAGTCCTGGAGTGCGCTGTGAGCACATGTGAGCACATCAGTGCAGCAGTCAACCTGTTTGAACTGGACCCAACGCTGCGAAGGGGCGCGCGGCTTGTGTCACTGGGCCCAACGGACGCAAAAAGCGTCACTGGGCGATCGCAGTCACCAGTCACCGAGTCACAAGATTCCTCCGTAAAAATCAACGTGGCACAATTGCGTTTACATTCTCCCGCTAGTCGCTGTTCGAAAGGAGTTCAAGTCAGCAACTCTCACTCTACATGTGAGGACTTGTGGTTGCAGCAATCTTGTTGGCTTTCAAACGCTTGATCCAAGCCTACCCCCAAAAAAGCCCATGATTCTCCAATGAGCTGAATCCTCTTGCTGCGTGCAAACGCACTTTAACCACCCAAGCTGATGGTTAGAGCTGCATAGATGTGCGCGTGGCATCATGTATTGTGCAACAGACAACAACTACTGGCCATGATCCCGCAACTAGACATTCAATGAGATCCCAGGCTGAGACGCCCCCAAGCACAGGTTCAAATGACCCACAATCACAGAGGAAAATGACTGCCTTTGCCTGAGCAAGAGGCCGCATATTTGGGTGAGCAACATAGCAAGGATGTATTCCAAGCTGTGCTTTAAAACTCCCAAAAATGTATTCCAAGCTGTGCTCTGAAACTCCCAAACCAAAATATCTTCTGCGTATTTTGGTGTGCGTTTACATTGGAAATGGTCCAGGCAAGTTGTGTGGTCAAACCATTGTCATCCCATAAGGTCTGTACAATCAAGTGATGAATGACCAGTTTGGACTTCCGCCACCGGCAACCGTTGTGCAACCACCCATCTGTTGAGAGCACCCAGCAGATGCTCGTGAAATTAAAAAAAAAAAAAAAAAACATACCGTTCTCTCATCCCAGTGTAAGTTGCAACGCCGGTAGGGCTATAACTAACAGACATAGGACGGTATACGTAGGTAAATATGTAGGTAATTGGAAGTATCGCAGCAGGCACAACAACCATTCTGCTACACTGCAATCATCCCGCTTGGTACTTTTTGAAAACGCTGGCGATCTAGTTCTTGTGGGGCACTGGAGAGCAGTCGAAGCTTCAGAGACAATTTTTTGCGACTTCACTACCAACTATTCTTCGCACAACCTGCCAGCCATAAATCTGATATGTGTTGGTAAAGAACCAAGACACTAAGAATCAACAGAATCTGAAAGGCATGGCAAGTTGACTGGTGTGTCGGACATGTTCAGGACCGGAACCACCCATTTTGATCCCTTTTACGGGGAATAGATGGGAATAGCCGCTGGTATCGTCCTCACAAGTTGGCAAAATGTTGATCAAATCCGCTGGTGCAACTGCCAAACAATGGTTCATTGTCCTGGCTAGCAATGCTGAAGGGGTGACAACCAACAACTAGTCAAAAGGTACTGGGTGATAACAACCAAGTTCTGTTTAGCAATCAAAAGCGATAACTACACCATCAATCCTTAAGATCGGAGATCACCCCCAGTGATCATCGCCATGGCCTCTACAAACGGCTAGTCCCTGACCACACCGACCACAGCGGATAGCCTACACAGAGAAAACCAGCGCTGCTCTCCGTATCCCACAAGATGTGAAACAAAATCACCACATTGGGCGCAGGCCCAAATCCAGGGGTCGCTTAGGACCGGTGCCCGGTCGCCGAAACTCAACAAGTGCGAGCCCCCAAACGCTGGGCGAAGGGGTACCCCCATGGCCTGGGAGATACCCATACACCTCCATGAGATTTCACCGCTTAAGGATGGCAATGTGTGAGTGTCAACAATTCACAATTGATCTTTTAATAACTATCATTTATCATCATAGTCAATGCTGTTGGATGACGCTTGGTTCGATGGTACATTTCGGTGGTTTAGCATAGCAATGGAAGGTGGCCGTGTTCATCAGGTGCCATGGTGTGGGTGAAATGATGATCTGGAAGCTGATGAACGTCTGGAATGTCAACATCTCCAATTGTCAAACATATGACACGTCACGTGCGCGTGAATACTGGGTGTTGATCAAACACCTTCCATTGTTCAAAAATGCCATGATCGATCGCCTCAACCTTCTGAACAGATTCCCATAGACCGCAGGAGCTTCACATGACTTTTGAGTATGACGTAGGTCACTCACTGTTGCTCTTTAGAGACTTCCTGCGGGTGGCTGCTGGGCTACCCATGGATGTTTTCATCACAAGAATTGCGAAGGCGAACCCTGGCAGCTGGTGATGTGCACAAGCCACTGAGCTGGAATTTCAATGCAGCATCTGAGCGAGAACGATGTGAGAAGAGATATGTAGATTTATACATATATATATATATGTATATATATATATGTCTGTAGTATAGATCAATATAGGTATACATATTACATCTACATGTACGAATATGCATGCATATAGATTTACAAATCTATCATGCATGTTGATAATTGGTTCTTTGGTATATATCAGTATCAATCATTCTATGTACGTAAAATGGTACGTGGTCTAATTATTCGGTATGCGATTCATCAATGCTCATGGCATTGTATGTATATGTGTATCTGTATAATATATGTATATATAAACAATATATGTGTATATATATATATACACACACACGTGCATGCATTGTCTAAAATATGGACGCGCACACATGGTTATGACTCAAATAGTCATTCGCCCCAAAAATATGTATCACTACCCCGAAAAAAAAAAGCAGTGATTTTCCTGGTCCTGGTCTTTTTCATCCTCCGTTTCTGAGCCATAGCCATAACTTGATAGTGCGACAACAATACTTTGAACTAAAGATGCACTTAGTCAACAAAACTATGAGGGGTGCGCCTTGCCTGGCAGACCTGATCATTAATTGTGTCAAGAAGTGCCACGAATCTGGGCACCCACATTTGGATGCTTCCACAGATCAAATTTGGACAGAAACCCTGTGGCGACTCCTTGGATGTGGCAGCTTCAGCCATATATTACCTGACACATGAATCTATGCGCGCATTCTGAATCCATTCAGACTTGGTTCTGCATAAAGCAGTCTGGACGGAAGTTCTCAAACTGTTTGATGTGCCAAACACGGGCTCACAGTGCTGCAACTCCTTAACTGCATCAATTGAGGCCGTTCAGTTTACGACGCTGCTGCGACATTCCAGCCAAGTGACTCTGGTTCGAGTAAGCTACAATGTTCCAGCTGGGTATGGTTGGCAGATCCAACGTGAGAAGCATTTCACAAATTTCGTTCCACAAAGCGTTAGGAAGACCACTATTAGACAAAGTGAATGGTATGAAATCTCTATTTGATTGTTGCTGGTATGGTGAGAATACCATTATTGGGAATGGTTTCTGGTCATACCAATAATGGACTCTATTACACTCCGATACTCAGCTGCATAGCTGATAGGAAAACCACCATTCCCAATTCGTTGGCAATCATCCAACTGGTCCATGATCCATTTGGGGGTAATCACCATTCCCAATTGGTAGGTGTTCCATGATCCAACTAATGGTGATTCCATGATCCATCGTTGGGTTAGATTCTGAGAGGGCACCCATCATTCACCAACATTCATCAACGATGGTCAATAAGGGTTCATGACATGATGAATCATCAAACCAGGTTCTTGACATGATGAATCATCAAACCAAGGACAGTAGGTGTAAGAAACCAACCATTCGCTTGCAACCATGCACAACCCATGATGACTTGCCATTAACCAGCACTGACTTTCCACGCCGTTGAAGTGTTGGTTCTGGTGTCACCTTGCTTCAAAATCGTCATGAAATTGTTATCTCCGACAAAACATGAGGAAACCAATCATACTCTGCAAAATAGTCAATACTGAATGCTACTCATGTCTATTACTGAATGCTACTCATGTCTATTACTGAATGCTACTCATGGCTATTACCGATGCTTAATCATGAAAGAACTAACACCTGGCTCGGGGCCATACCCAGCTCAGCTGAGCCCTATCTCTCTGATTCGGACTCGCTGGGATCCTCGAAGTCCTCGGGAAATTCACTGCCTGCAATCGCAGATCAAAGATTTGACCAGGGAAACCTGCCAACGCTTTTCTCAGTCAGCTCGTGACCTGTGGTTCTCAGTTTTCAATGAAGGTGACATTGGCGTCCAAGGCATTCTCACGCCATTTGTAAACTTCACCTTTGCTGATCACAAATCATTGATCATACTCCGATCAGGTTGAAACTACAGGAGTCCTTGGGTATAGCCATAAACCAACCATAGCTTTGGGGATTACCTATTTTGAGAAACCTAGAAATTGGTTGTTTTAAGCACCACATGGTTGGTATGGTATGGTATTTTGAGAAACCTAGAAACCACCATACCACACCTGATGTTTGTCAAACAACCGGGTTTCAACCAATGTCACATCAAAACCTCACCTCCGGAGTGGATGCCGTCGGCCCGCTGCAGGGGCCCATAGAAGTTGTCCATCGAAGGTATTCCCAACCACTCAAAGTCACCGGCATTGCCACATCACTGGTCGCAAGTTCCAGTCGTGCTTATATATGCCCAATTATTATAAAACAGAATTTGCATGAATCATGGAGAGCATCCCAAAAATATCCAAAAATGAAGCATTGCATCCACACCCAACAACCTGTGTCCGCAACGTTTTGTCATACATCTTTTACATACTACTACTGTGGGCTATGCCAGCATCATTGCTGGGTTTCATTCCTATTGTTCTTTGTTCTCCCCATTGCAGCCTCATTGTTCCTGGTCACATGGGCCAATTGTTGGATGCATCAAAATTGCAGCTACCAATTCATTCTGGTGGGACCTGTTGCCAAATTCGCGAACAAAAAACCAATGATATAAAAGTCTATCACCATGGGAACCGCTATTACCCTGGCACAGCATCCACGATAAAAATAACCAATAGTGACCGTGTCATTTAAGCATACTGACTGTTGACTGTGACCGTATAGGTAGGTGTGCGTGCTCACATAGATGTATAGACATAGAAAGCATCCCTGTGACCGATCAAGCAATCAACTAACGACAAAGTCGCGCTGTAGATCAACTGTTCTCCATTGCAAACACTTGCGAGCGCCAAGCTCCTCGTCACTAAAAACAAGCGCTGCCGCAGTTTGTTTTCCAACGCAACATTGAAGCAGCAAAATGGTGCAAACCAACATCCAACCAAACCCACCCTTCTCTGCAACATTGAAAACCAACCAAACCATCCAAACCATCCAAGCAAACCAACAAAATCGACCAAGATCACCTGCTTTGCGCAGCCGAACGGTTGCAGGTATCCCTAGTGTGTTGGCTCGTCATCGAAGCCCCAGGGATTCAACTGATGCAGCGAGCCTACGGTGCCCTGTATGGTGTGGATGTCCGGGGAGGATGTGCATCACATGGCTACGTGCCAAGCCATAGGGTTAACCATGGCTAATCCAAAAGTGAGATTCCTTTCCCACCAAAAAAATCAGCATTGTTCGAGGAAACCATTGATTTTGGGGGCACCCCTTAGGGGTAACCCCTTTGTTGAGAAATAACCCCTTAGGGGTACCCCTAGTTTTCCAAGGAAACCCTGGAAAAAAGAAGACCCTGCGGCAAAGGCCCAGCATGGCCCAGCGCTCTGCCTGCTTCGCTGGTCTCCTGGAGAAGGGCCCCCAGCTTTTTGATGGACCCATGGTGAGTTCACCCGCCCACACTCCCCATCTTAGAAAATTTCACACCGCAATTTGCACGTGAAATGTTGGAAGGTGTGTGCGTATGAAATGTCACTTGTGAACTTGCTTGGCAGCCTAATGGCAAAAGAATGGCCCACTTTGCTCAGCCCCTTTCAAGCAGTGGGTTTACAAAAATTGGACTGCTTGAAGTCAAGAAAAGTTCCAATTCTTTAGATCCTTTGAGAGTTATCCGGACTTCTCGCTGTAACTCCCAGCCCTTCAGCAACAAATCATAGGAACAGCGCCGACGCTGTCCCGCCTTGACGACCTTGGCGGGCGATGTGCCCATGCCATGCTCGTTGTAGGTGATCGGCAGCATCCTGCTGAGATCCTCAGCGTTTCGAACTTCTCCAAGTCGTGTCATCTGTTGGTTATGCCCCATGGAAACATGGTTCAGCCATGGTTAAAGCCATGCCTAACGAGTGGTTAATAATGGCTTATGGTTACTAGTTACTAGTGGTTAAAACCACCAACTAGTATTGATGATGATTAAAACAACCATCAAACATCATCAGTCACAACAATAATTAATCACAATAGTTGATTCAAGTCATATAATTATATATATATATATATAGTGTGTGTGATTTAATGGTACTTTGGACGCTTTGCGTGTTTAATGACGGTGACCAAGAACATGAAAAATCCTTCAAACAACGTGATCCCGAATGGCAAGTCGAATTCAAGTAACAGTGATGAATGGTGATTAGGAAGCAGCAAACCACAACCACAACAACAACAACAACAACAACAACAACAACAACAACAACAACAACAGCAACAAACAACCAACAACATGAAGCTGGGTTACAGGTTCTCTGCAACAATCGTTCTACTGTTGTAATCACAGGTCATTATCGCCCAGAATAAACGAAGTCTTAGAACCACACATCATGACAAACCAGCTGGACTTTCTGACTCTCACGGAAGTATGCATAGCACAAGGGGGCAAGACAAAGCCTTCTTGCCGATAGTGTGACTGCTTGTTGTAAGCACCTTCTGACTTCGAGTGAATCGGGCACAACATTTCCAATCATACACTAACCCACCAGCTGTCAGGCCTATCCCTACGATCTCCAATCCGGAGTCATCCGCGCTTTCAGTCAGGAAGCCGCCAGTCTTAATTATATGGAAACCCACACTCTCAGCGAAGCTGAAATCCACGCAGAATTCAAGAAAAACCCTGAAATGGTTCTGTTCCCAGTCTCAACCTGGTACTCATAGTTTTAGACAAATCGAAAAGGATTGAAACATCAAATGACAAAAAAGCCGTTGAGATATTCACATCGCTCACAAGTTCAGTTGCACACAAACAGCCAGACTCTTATCTTGCAGGGATTCTGTCGTAGACTTCCTATCAAAATCGCCTCAAAATCTCCAAATCGTAGATCACAGCATATCATCCCCAAAATCACCAGTGCATCCGCCCACCATCCAAGCTCTACAAGGGTGCCATTCGACCCAACGACTCAGGAGCTCCTTGGCTCCCCCTTTAAAGGGCCATAGCCTATAGGTACACCCTTGGCTCCTTAGCTCTCCCCCAACCACCAACCAGTTGGTGAACATAACTAGGGAGAATGGGCCCTTCTCGCTCAGTCGTCCCAGGTTGCTGTGCGTGGGACTGGGCACCGACCAGTACGGCGAGCAATGAAGCCACCCTAAGGAAACTACCGGTTGTGATAGATATGATATAACTATAGTTCAATGGCCTTACAAACCAACTCAAAGCCATTTTCCATATCCTGTAATAGGCACGGCATGGGTATCTCATAGGCACGGCATGCAGTTAGATGGCTAAGGATGACTAAGTTTATAACTCACGGGTGCCACCTTGATTCAAGCTGACATTTTACTTTTGCTTGATCAACCATTATTCATCACTATCAAACCATTATTAACCACTTATTCTCAGTGGTTATTAGCCATCACTCATTAGCCATCACTTATTAACCAGGTATATCCACTATTAACCACTATTAACCACTATTAGGCACTATTTATCATTACTAACCGTTATTAGCCATTATTGACCATTCTTAATTGTTATTAACCGTCACTAACCACTATTAACCATTATTAACCACTACTAACCACTATTCGCCACTGATTATAGGACTTGCAAACTTCACCAGCGCCGCAGCTACGACATGGGGTACCAGCACCAACCAACCACCGATCGCCTCCCGATCCTCCAGGGCCGGCAGGAGCAGCACGGCCTGGGACCGGCGCCAGGTCGCCAGGGATCAGGACAACCATCGCCGTCACTCAGTTGATGTTGGTTAATAATGATTGTTAATGATGGTTAATAATGATTAATAATGGTTAATGATTGATAGTTGATAATGGTTAATAATGTTGGTCACAACCTGGCGAATGATGGTTAATAATGGTTAATGATTGATAGTGGTTAATAATGATTAATAATGGTTAATGATGATTGATGATGGTTCAACAAGAATTATCAATGAAGGATGATGGTGTCCATTCAACCAATAATGACAATTCAACGAATAATGATGATTCATCAAGGATGATGGTTGATTCAACAAGTTGATTGAACTAAGTCAACAAAGAATGCTAATTCAAGGATGATGGTTACCATTCAAGGATGATGGTTACCATTCAAGGATTGGTAACCGTGTAATTTTCGCTGATTGTGACCGGCAAGGTCATCCTTTGTCCATGATGCTGACCATTAACAGTTGGTGAACCAGTTTGTGAATTGGATGAAGAAACCATGTAATGATAATTGATGGTTTCGTGATTGATATTGATATGCTTCATGATTGATGGTAATCAATATCAATGGCAAGAATCGATATTAATATCAATAACGATTTGATGTACAGCGATTCAATGATTAAATATCCCATTGTCTTAGATCAATATCAATGGCAAGAATATCCTCTTTGAATAAGGGCTTCATGATTGATAGTGTATGAATTTAATGATAAAAATGATTGGCAAAAATCCTTGGATGCTCGATAATGATATGTGGTTCATGTAATGATCATCTGATTCACTGGCCATCCGATTCAACAATATGGTGGTTTCTCAAGATACTTGTACCCCCAAATTGCCCCAAATCATCTAATATTAAGCATTTACAGTAAACCAACCATTTTGGGGGGTCCCTAACCCATTCTTATCCATTGTGAACCTATAGTCAATTCTGATGGTCAATGGATAATAATGGGTTGATAATGATGATGGGTTATCTTTAATCAATCAGATCAAGCATGGTGCCATGGCCATTCCAATGATCTGATTGCAAGAAATGGTTGCTGTTGTTGTTGATGATGATGAAGATGATGATGATGATGATGATGATGATGATGATGATGATGATGATGATGATGATGATGCTGATGATGCTGATGATGCTGATGATGATGATGATTCTGATGATGTTGATGTTGATGATGATGATGATGAGGATGACGATGACGATGACGATGACAATGACGATGACAATGAGGATGATGATATGATGATGATGATATGATGATGATGATGATGATGATGATGATGATGATGATGATGATGATGATGATGAGGATAACGATGACGATGACGATGACAATGACGATGACGATGACAATGACGATGAGGATGATGAGGATGATGAGGATGATGAGGATAATGAGGATAATGAGGATGATGAGGATGATGATGATGATGATGATGATAATGATGATGACAATGACGATGACGATAACGATGACGATGAGGATGACGATGAGGATGATGATGATGATGATGATGATGATGATGAGGATGAGGATGATGATGATGATGATGATGATGATGATGAGGATGAGGATGATGATGATGATGATGATGATGATGATGAGGATGAGGATGATGATGATGATGATGATGATGATGATGAGGATGAGGATGATGATGATGATGATGATGATGATGATGAGGATGAGGATGATGATGATGATGATGATGATGATGATGAGGATGAGGATGATGATGATGATGATGATGATGATGATGAGGATGAGGATGATGATGATGATGATGATGATGATGATGAGGATGAGGATGATGATGATGATGATGATGATGATGATGAGGATGAGGATGATGATGATGATGATGATGATGATGATGAGGATGAGGATGATGATGATGATGATGATGATGATGATGAGGATGAGGATGATGATGATGATGATGATGATGATGATGAGGATGAGGATGATGATGATGATGATGATGATGATGATGAGGATGAGGATGATGATGATGATGATGATGATGATGATGCTGATGATGCTGATGCTGATGGATGATGATGGTTGATGATCAATCATGGTTGAATATGCTCAACAATGGTTGATCATAGGGATGGTTGATTCCATTGATCAAGATTGATCGACATTGATCAACTTCAACCACCCAATCAGATGCTTTCCCGACCAAAGCCCTCACCCACGATTGAGCGAAACGTCCCCCGTTTGCATTGCGACCCGTCATGGCCAGAAGCCTGGTGAGCCCCAAGTATCGCATCCAGAGCTTACAAACACAGCTATGTACAGTAATGATGAATCTTATCCATCTAGGTGTTTCTTGCGGGATCCCTAAAACCACCCACTGAGAATCAAAAACAAACAGAATGACTGGGGATTTGGGCGGAGAAACACCCGGGGGTTGGAAACACCCCAACATCTATGGGTTCTTCATGGTGAATCTTGATCGGTGGAACAGGAGCCCCAACCAGCCGTCCGAGGGCCTCTGCTTCGGCCAAGTGAAGGGAACCTCTCTTGCTGACTGCCTGGCGCCAAGGCTGGTCAAGAAGCAACAGAGGATCCAATGGAACTTGAATATTGACCAAGCATTCGCAAAGCTGTTGTGATGCATTGATAAGAACTGGCCAACCAGCCGACCAACCAACTAACCAACCGACCGACCGACCAACAAACAAACAAAGAAACCATTCCAGATCTCCATCCAAATATGCAGAAATTAATGTGCGATTACATATGTATGAACGTATTCATGTGTATAGTTGTGCGCGCGCAATGATTTATCCGGCAATTGACATGTTGCAGCTACATTTGGTTTCTCTGCACATAAGCCCGAGTGCACCTTTGTATAGGTATGCCTATGGGTAAATAAATTTCGGTGTATATATAAATATAGAGATAGATAGATAGATAGATAGATAGATAGATAGATAGATAGATAGATAGATAGATAGATAGATAGAGCACATACACTGTACTGAGTCATTCCATCTTTACCAATCCATATTAATTTCGAAAGTGCATCGACGTGTCTACACATGTATATACTGCTGCCTATGCAGTAATATGTAGAACCATGCACATTCACTCTATAATTTGAATCCGCTCATAAATATACGTATGTAGATGAACATATGCAAACGGATGTATGAAGCATTTGTGCACATATGCAAATACTCATCCACATGATCATGGGAGATGCATATTTATAAACCATCACCATTTTACTACAAATGGCGTGTGATTTACCATGAAAAGAGCAAACTATTAAGAGCTGTATCTCCCATGAATCATGAACCAGAAGGATCACGTGCGTGTTACTGTTGGCATATAAATATGTGATCTCCCATGGTTAGTAATGTGGATCCCACCCATTATCACTATGGAAATGGGCCGACATGGGTCAATCTCCGAAAAACCGCTGGGCTTCACCGGCTTCACCGGCTCCCAGCACACCCAACCGTTCACGATGGCTGGGGCACCACGGGGCACCCACCGTCATCGCCTCCACCAGCTCTCCCTCGAAGGTCCTCGGAAGCAATGTTAGATCAAGCTGGTTGAGTCAGTCGGCAAATCAATGGTGAATGAACCAATGGTTATAAGCTTCTAAGGTTCAAAAAATTGTGAATCAATGGAGAAAATGGATGGAACCATGGCTATAACTTGTAACCCTTCAAGGTTCCTAAAAAGGTGAATGAATGGCGAACCAATGGTGGAAAATGGCTGATCGATGGTGGTGGTGACTGAATTCAGGGTGAATGAATGGTGGAATTGACCAACACAGTGATCTACCAACATAGTGAACGGTTGTTGTGATGGTTTGTTGTGGTTACTCAATGGTTTAAAATATATAGTGGTTATCCATTGTATAAATGGTGAAGGAATGGTGACTGGTTCTTTATGTTTTTGCACTGGTCAGTAATGGTTTTTGACTGAAATTTGTCTTTTTTCATCATTACTCATGGTTATTCATCCTTATTCATGGTTATTTATGGTCATTCATGGTTGTTCATGCTTGTTCATCGTTGTTGTACTGGATCTCTTGGGGTGCAAAAATGGAAGGAGCTCAAACAGGCCAAATGAGACCGGCAGGATCGAAAGCTCAGCACTTGGATCTGCATCCCCAATTAGCAACTGGCGACTATTCCTGGTAATAGAGGTTGCAAGCTACCCTGTAGGGTTCGCAACCATCGCAAATATACCCCAGCTGCACATCCAAGTATCCTTCCAAAATGGCCCACTTTTGATGGGAATGTAACGCAATCCGCTGACCATCCCAAATTTCCACCTGACCAACTCAGTTGACAGTTGCCATTGTCGCGAGTTTTTTGTGTTTGGGACGTAGAAGAGGGACCTGAAATTTGGACATCCACAACAATATACCATCCATCTTCGGGCACAACGTCAATTCTTTGACCACGGCATAAGGCCAGAGGCCATAACAGCCACCACTGGTGCTTTAAGGGCCACGGCAGAGGCCACAACAGCCACCCATACCACCACTACTGTTTTGAAGGCGTTCAAGCCTGTCGCTTGCCCGCCTTGAAACCCTTCCGGCAAACGCCTATCCTGTTTCCACGGGGGGTAGTGCTCGGCAGTCCTTGTTTTCCAGGGGGTCGGCAGCACCTGGGCTTTAGCCCTTTCCACATATACCATCCATGTTCGGGCGCCTCGTCAGCGATTGATATCTATTGATAGTGCATTGGGATGGTCACGGATAAACAACTATGACTCATCATTGTATCAACCCGTAATTCACCACTAATCACTCATCAACCACTAACTCACCGCTAATCAATCCATTATTAACCACTCATCAACCACTAATTCACCATAGTTCACAGCCAACTCACACCGAATTCACCCAAATTCACCACTACAGTAGCTGCGATTGATAGCTCTTGACAGCCCCTGGGGCGCACTGGATGTCCTGCCACTCCTGGGGCGCCCGGCACTTCAGGCGGCAGCGCCGCCGCCAGGCGGGAAGATTCCCCGGCCTCGTCCGGGGCCAGGGGTTCCAGCCTCGGCAAGGTAGACAGGTACATCGCAGTTCTGTACATGACATCTTCAAAAAAAAAAAAAAAAAAAAAAATATATATATATATATATATATATGGAGAGAGAGAGAGAGATATGTGCACTTTGTGTATGATTGTGGTTTGCACATGCATATACATAGTCAAAAAATCATTAACGGAAAAAGTAATAATCAAATAAACAAAAGAATTTTGAAAAAAAACGAATCAATAAATTGAGAATAAAGACATATTCTAGAAAAATACGCATATGTTTAAATGTGTGCCTGTGTATGTACAAATGAAGATGTGTGTATAAGTGCTAAAAGTATACACTTGTACGTAGATGTGCATGCTCAGGAAAATGGCCGGGCTTTCATTGGATATTGATTTGCAATACATACACGGATAGATCTGATGAAATCACCAGCTACGCGCACTGGTCTAGGGTTTAGAATTTCAAGGCTCGTTAACTCAGTTTGCTTGCTGAGCTATAAGTAAGCATTATATTGGGACCACGCCCTGAGCCTGTTATTTTTCAAGATTTTTTACGTTTGCATTTCAATTTTGAAGCTAAGAGTTCGAAGGTGGCAATGGCGGAGTCTGGTAAAAGTAGGGGGGCGCTCCTGTTTCATGTCCACGTTCCACCTCCGTGCCTATCACTCCCACCAGTAGCGCTCATCACCCCCCGGGGCCCACTGGTGGGTCAAGGCCTGGGATCAACAGAACGAGTGGCTTAAGGGGACCGGTGACAGACAGACGGGCGCATGGACGGAAGGATGAACAGACGGAAAGACGTACAAACATACAAGCAAACAAACAGACAGATAGACAGGCAGACAACAGACACACAAATGGACACAGACATGGAGACACACTCTAATAGACAGGGGGACACAGAAATGGATAGAAAAACATACGTGGAAACAGAAAAAGGCAAAAGACATAGAAACACACGAAGACAGATACAGCCAACAGGGACAGACACAGAGACAGAGACAAAAAATAAGCAGACAAAGAAACAAACCAAAAGACGGATGAAAAGACAGAGATAGAGGGAGGGAGAGAGAAAGGGAGGGAAACAGAGGAAGACAAGAAGAGAGCGACAGAGAGACAGACAAGTAGACAAGCAGACAGGCAGACAGACAGACAGACAGACAGGCAAACAGCCAGACAGACAGACAAACAAATAGACGGGCAGGCAGACAGGCAGACAGACAAACAGACAGACAGACATGCACACTAACAATACGAATAAAACAAAAACATTTCCACTGCTCATGGCACAAAAGATATTCATATTTACTTTGAAAAAACTAAATATAAGTAGATTTACAATATGCGCAGGCGCATGTAAACTAAGCAAAGTACATACACACAACCACTTAGTAATACAGCTAATACATATAAAAGAAAACCTATTTCAATACGAATTTGCATGTTTAAAATCTATTTTCACATGTGTGTATAAAGAAAAATTGCTGTCAATGTAAAAACAAACATACGATCATATTGGGACGCGTGTTGGTTTGCAATGCGCTCAGAATTCTTTTTGCATCACATTTTTGCAAAAAGATAAATGATTCCTCTCTTTCTTTCCCTCTTCTTTCCATTGTTTATTTCTCTCTTTCTTTCTTTCTTTCTTTCTTTCTCTCTCTCTCTCTCTCTCTCTCCCCCTCTCTCCCTCTCTCTCTCTCTCTCTCTTTCTTTTCTGAATTTATGCGTTTTATTTTTCTTTTTTCATTCTTATTTTGATTATTGGAATATATTCATTGGTTTTCTAGCCGCTAAGCAAAATCGATTTTAACAAAACAATATGCACTTGTCTTTTTGTATTGAAATAACATTTTTCTCACAAAGACAATATATTTACTGTAAAGCAATCTTTTTAATAAATAACATGTCTATATATATATATAGTTATTTATGTATTTATTTAAGGCAATCTTTTTACATGTAGCCTCCGGAGCAAGGTTCCAAGCAAGATTCCCCAGTGAGGAACGGGTTCTGGGAACCCTGGAACCTCGGTTCCCAAAGTTCCAGAGCAAGGCTCCCAAGCGAGATTATCAAGACAAGTTACCAAGTGAGGTTCCTAAGCACGGTTTGCAACTAAGGTTCCCAAGTGCGGTTTTCAAGTAAGGCTTCCAAGCAAGGATCTCAAGAAAGGTTCCCACGCAAGGTTTCGAAGGTTGCCAAGAAAGGTTCCCAAGTGAGGTTTTCAAGACAGGTTTCCAATTGAAGTTCCCAAGCATGGTTCGCGTCCCAAGTGAGGTTTGCAAAAAATGTTTCCAAGACAGGTTTCCATGCAAGGGTCGCGCACAAGATTCCCAAAACAGGTTTCCAAGTAAGGTTCCTCAGCATGGTTTGCAGCCAAAGTTCTCAAGTCAGATTTACAAGTAAGGCTTCCAAGCAAGGATCTTAAGAAAGGTTTCCATGCAAGTTCCGAAGGTTCCCAACAAAGATTCTCAACTGAGGTTTGCAAGACAGATTCCCAAGCAAGGTTGGCATCTTAAATGACGTTTGCAAAACAGGTTCCCAGTTTTGCGACGTTTCGGGCTGAAATGGTTTCAAATGTGTTTGCTTATTGTTCTGCTTTCGTCAAAAATAAAACCTATCAAAAAAGATTTTTCAACCAAACGGAGCAAGGTTCCAAGCAAGGTTCCCCAGTGAGGAACGGGTTCCGGGAACCCTGGAACCTGGGTTCCCAAAGTTCCAGAGCAAGGCTCCCAAGCGAGATTATCAAGACAAGTTCCCAAGTGAGGTTCCTAAGCACGGTTTGCAACTAAGGTTCTCAAGTGCGGTTTTCAAGTAAGGCTTCCAAGCAAGGATCTCAAGAAAGGTTCCCACGCAAGGTTTCGAAGGTTGTCGAGAAAGGTTCCCGAGTGAGGTTTGGTTAGATAATAAATGTCAACATGAAACAGGACAAATCATGAAATCAACTTTACAACAATTTCTTATTTAACCAAAGATAATTTCAAGATAGGTCGAGCATGCTGTTGCTGCTGTTGGGTTGCAAAGCTGGGTTGATGGGAGATCCAAAGTGAAAGACCTGCGGATAGCCTTTGAGCCTAGAGGAATGTACTCAGGGGATATCTGACTAACTGTGGATCATACCGTGATAAACTGGTGAACCCCTGTACCGCGGCTATGCAGCGCCCTGGGGACTTTTGAGAAGGCACACTGATTCTCGGGTGACTCATGTCAACAATCCATCCCAACTGCCACTGGCTCCGCATCCGCACCTACTTTGCTCTGGCCGCACGGCTTGGAGACCGCCTGCCCGAACCGTTGAGGCTTGAAAACAACAGCGCTGGCAGCAATCCAAATGTCGTGTGTGGCAGAATGGACAGCAGCTTGGTTGCCGCATCATCGTCTGCCCAGAATCGAATGTTGTGCCTTATATGGTGGTTTAGTATACCCCCAAAGTCATCCAATATGAATGATTTAGAGTAAAAAAAATCATAACTTGCAGATCCCCTATTATGAGAAACCTCCATATTATAGTTGCTTGCCCATTGTTGTTGGTGATTCTCCCCCATTAATCACCAAATAGCTAACCATTGTAAACCCCTGTCATTAACCACCATTGGTGACAACAGGGCTATGTTGATTAAACCACCATATAGTAGTCGTTCAACCATTATTTTTGGTTATGATCCCCTATTATAAACCATCATCAACCATAGTTAACTATATCAATTATCCTCTAATCATTATATTATATCAATTATCCTCTATTATGTCAATAGGTTAGAGTTAATGACAATAGAGTTCAATTATCCCCTTTGTCTAATCATTATATTATATCAATTATATCAATAGAGTTCATGTCAATTGATTCTAAGCCCTTCTTGTGAGTAGTGCTGGGTGAAAACCGTTGGGTGCCGCTGCTCGAATTTCCGCCTCGCGGCCGGCCCAGCCGGCGTTCGCTGGGCGCGTTGGGGCGCGCCTGGGCTGGGGGAGGCTGAGAGGAACAGGGGACGAGTCATCAACATATGGCTATGGGTCAATATTAACCTGCCAATAATGGTGGTTGATAACCAACAAACTATGGGGAAAACAATGGTTGATGATAGGGGAACCAGGGGTACAGGGTTTTGACCCACAGCCATATCTCTGGCTGGATATTGAGATATCTCAATTGATAGGGTGTTCCAAGTTGATATCAAATGAAAGCGCAAGTAGAAGTGTATAGAAGTATGGTATCAACTTAGTGTGTGTGTGTGTGAATGGAACGCTACAAGATATTGAAGCGTCGCAATACGCAGCCATCAGCGACATCGAACAGCCGCAAAGACAACAGGGATATAACCAAGAAGCACCAGAGGATGAGCGATCATCCACCAAGACACCAAGATGTCACCATCATCTGCACATCAACAATCATGAGACCAGCTATAGCTGGAAGGTATTGTGCTGGATCTCCATTTTTGCACCCCAGAAGCCGTTCGGAGTTCCATGAAGCGCCCCACTTTAGTGGTGAAAACCAGGATGCTGGTAACCACCAGCTACCATCCCAACAAAAAAGAATGTCAAAATCTGCTCGGCAAAGCACCAATCACCTTGTAATGGAGATAACAGACTGACACCACCATTCTAACCTTTTGCATCCCTATGATATCCATGTTAATGCGAGCTCATCATCATGAACCATCATTGATAGCATCCCTGACCATCCTTGAGCAATGGCGAATCACCATCGTGAACCATCAAACACCACCATTAGCCATCATGAACCATCTGCTGGCCATAAGGCCATCAAGGGTAGCCATATCATCACTAATCATGAACAACCTAAATCAAGCCTAGTGAACCATTGAGCCATCTGAAGGGTTCTCAATCAAGGCTTGTTAAGCCATCTGGTGGTTTCTCAAGCCATAGGAGTACCCGCAGTTGTCATCCTGCATCTAGAGTAATAAGCCAACTTTAACTTTGGGGCCTTTGGGGTTCCCCCATTTTGAGAAACATATGACCCGGGTTATTAAGCCACCTGGCACCGGAGCCTATCGGGCTGCCCAAAAAGCCGTGCGCTGCCACTGTCCGCCCGACCGGGCGCCCAAGGCGCCATTCCCACCGGCCGTCGCGAGCGAGACAAGCGCGCCGCCTCGGACGGGTCATTGGCGACGGATGGGTCATGAAATTCAGCGTGAAATTAGCTGGTTAATAGTGGTGATTATGGTAAATCATGGTTAATAGTGGTTAATAGTGGTTAATATATGGTTAAGAATGGCTAAGAATGGTGAATAATAGGGGATGATGATTAACAGTTATAGGGGCTTTATACCAACTATATGGCTATGGGTCAATATTAACCCACCAATAATGGGGGATGATAACCAGCAATAATAGCGAAAACTATGTTAATGATAGGGTTAATGATATGGCTAATGAAATGGTTGATTAGCCACTGGTTGATTAATAAGCTGGTAATAACAATAGTTAGTAGCTGGTTAACAATAATCAACCATGCGACTGATGGGTTGATGAATAATAAGCTGGTTGATGAATAAGCTGGTTATAGTGAATGGCTACTAAATGATGAATGGCTAATTACTAATAATTAAATGAATAGCTGGTATTGTAATAGCCATAGTGGTAACATGAAATGGTTACTAGTGAATAGTGAATGGCTACTAATGAATGGTTATTAAACTAGTAGCTGGTATAAATCACTAATAGATTACTAATGAATGGCTATCAATGAATGATTCATTAACAGTGGTAATAGTGAATGGTTTCTAAATGACCCATCAGTAATAGCTGGTATTAATTACCAATAGCTGGTTGATTAATAAGCTGGTAATAGCTGGTAAAACTAATAGCTGGTATTAATTACTAATGCGATAGCTTACTAATTAGACTAATGAATAGCCACAATTACTATTGAATATTGAATAACATTGAATGGCCATAATTACCCATTACTAATGAATTACTAATGGCTACTCTGTTAATAATAGTTAACAGTAATTAAGTGGTTCAAAGCAGGCTACTGGTTAATAATGGTTGATGGTAATAAATGAATGACCCAGCATTAATAGCGGTAATAGGAAATGGTTTCCAATGAATGGTCAATCATTGGTAGCTGGTATTATAGCTATCATTGATTATGAAATTCCAAGAACGATTAATTAATGGTTAATCAATGGCTGGTCAATCCATGTTTCCTAATCAATGTTTCAAAATGGTTTGTAATAATCATTGAGGGTAGCTGGTAAGTAATGAATAGCTGGTAGTTTAAGAATCATCCTTGATAGTCAGTAATGATGATTACTCATGGTTGATAATGGTAAATGATGGTTTATACTAGTAACAATACTGATGGTTAGTAGCTGACTGAACAATGAATGAACAATGGTTTCTAATGGCTTATAATGGTGGCAAATAACGGATGGTTCATAGTGGTCAATTCCATTTACGGATGGTTAACAGTAGATAAGAGTTCGGGTTGACAATAGTAATAATGATCAATGATGGCGAATCATGGTAGTTAATGACTAAACATGGTTGAGAATGGCTAATGGTTCATAATAGTAAATGATGGTTGATTCGTGGTTTATTAGCGGGCAATGAGTGGTGAATGAGTGGTGAGTTAATTAATGGGTAATTAATGGGTTAGGGTCGTTCGTGGGTGGCTGCTAATGACGGTTACTGCTTGGCTAATTCATGAAAAAAAGTGGTTATATAATTGATGAATGGCTAATGATGGTTCATTGACGATTTATTAACGATTGATGATGGTCAATGATGGTTTGTGATTTTTCATGATTGTGAATTTTTAGTCAATGATGGTTCACAACAATGTTTGAAAGCCGCCAAGAGTTGTTGGTAAATAGGGGTCAACATTGTTTATCAGTACCTTTGCAACTTGAAAAAAAAGGGTTCACGGAAATGAATATAATGGAAAACAACGGATGGGAATGTCTTCTATTGCTCAATACTACTTCAGAGTACCCAGTGGTGGCCGTATAGAACGACCGGTTGTACATACGAGTACTTGCCAACTCAATGTTCTCAAACCAGGCTATGAACGAACTCAATGAAAATGATCGTCCCCTAGCAGGTCATGAAAAGATCGAGTTGACCCAGGGAGAGCGCCGAGTGATTGGCGAGTCTCCGAACAACACGTTGGTAGCCGAGAGTTTCCGAAGAGGTGCTGCTGAAACATCTGGCCAGGAATTTCTAGAAACCCAGGGGTCAAAAACCCAGGAATTGGTTCGTCCTACGAACCATTAAGAGGCATCGCTTAGAATGTGGCAATACTAGTGGTCATTAGTGTCAACAACTAGTGTTAATATTGACCACCAACACAGACCGCTAATTATTGACCATTTTTCCCTGTGCTGAGACTTCTATTTCCTGTACTCATCAGGGACCAATAGGTGCAAAAAAGGATGGTAATAATTGTACTAGCTTTGGCAAGGCCATTCTCAATCATCTTCAATTAACCGTTATTCAGCATTTGAACGAGCGGCAGAACCTCAAGCTTAATCTATGAAATTTGAACAGTGTTATCTTTTTTGGGCCCAGCCAAATAATAAAGGTTAAATGCGGAGAGTTTAGCCTTTCTCTCATTTGTTGCCCATTAAACTAACCATTCCGAACTGTTCTTAGCCCTAATAATTAAAATCATTGATCAACCATTGTGAACCAATATTGACCGTTTATCAACCATGATTAATTCACCATTATTAATCAACCATTATTGATTAACCATAAACAATTAACCATTGTCAATTAACCATGATTAACCATTGTAACCTAATAGTTGAAATCATTTATCAACCATTATAACCATTAGCCAATATCAAGCGTTTATCCACCATTATCAATTAACCATTATAAACTATATAACCATTAATTATCAACCATAACTAACCATTCTTAGCCCACGAAATGATGCCAACCACTTTGACTGCCACGGCCCCATGCGCGCGCGGAAGACGACCGTCTCGCCTTTCTGGGCCACCGCGCCAAGGCTCGATGTCGACTGTGTGACTCGATGGCCTGCGCCATCGTTGACCAGCCATCGGTGTCAAGCACTAGCGGTTAACTCATTGGATCTAATTAGCTAGTGATTACTAGTTATCTAATTTGCTAGTAGTTGATAATTAACATGGTTAACTAATTAGCTAGTAGTTGATGAATAGTTGAGCATTAGCTAGAGTGTTTTTTTGTTCTAAGTAGTTGCTGTTTACTAATGATTATTAACCAGGAGTAATCATTGAAATTGACTGTTTGCGAATGTAGTGTTTATTGTCTCAATTTGTGGTTAATTCATGGCTAGGTAGTGGTCAACTAATGGTTAACGGTTGCCAATCGAAATAGCCACTAGATATCAAAGGTTATGATTCCAATGGTTATCAATGGTATATCATTGGCTTGACAGTAGCAATAACTAATATTAAAAATGTATTGTGCTTCAGGACTGCTTTCGAGTGTAATCACGTTTGATCGTTGAATAGTATGACAGCGGGTCAAAACCCAGTACCCCTGGTGCCCTCATCATTAACCATTGTTTTCCATATCATTGTTGGTTAAAACCACCTATGATTGGTTGGTTTATTGACCCACGGCCATGTTAAATAGATGCAAGCTGAAATGACCAAGAAGTCTTGGACAAGTTGGTCGGCTTCGTGGGAGAAGAACTCCCGCCATTCCAGAATGCAGGTGACCCTTTCCAAACACTAAGAGAAATGGATGGCTGCCCACCACGCGTCGAGGGCATGCCCAAAAAGAACCTAAAAAAAGTGGCTGGGGGGGGGAGCCCCCAGACCCCCCACACTCCAGGGTCTGCGGAGAGGTCTCTCCGTTGGGATGTTTACTGATTGTGGGGTTGGTCTTTGCACATAAGCCAGGCATTAAATCAGTAGATCCCCCCCTCATCTTAAATCAGTAAATTCCCAGATAATTTTGTTGCTCACAATACCCTACTATCAACCATTAACCATTATCAAGCATTTGTTATTAACCGTTATCAACTGTTGTGATTAATCATCATCAACTGTTATAATCAATCATGATTGAGAAATTGAGCAGTATCAACCAGTATCAACCCTTATCAACCAGTATCAACCATTGAGTGGTTGGTATACCCCTATCATTGTTGCTTATCCCAATTTCTACTAACTGTTAACCCGCAAGGTAACGATTACGTGTCCATCATTACCCATTATCAACACATAACACGTTGGTGATCAACCAATAACCATTATCAACCACTATCAACCATCATCAACCATTATCAACTATTAAATAACATACATGAACTGTCACTAACCATTATTCACCATCATCAACAATAATCAGCATACCTTAAACACTATGAACAAACAACCAGACAGCCAGCCAGCCAGCTGCAAAAGTACAGGATCTTTCTCCAGTACAACCAACAGTGTCACTCACAGTCAGTACTTCAGCTCTGGACTCTTTTGCACAGTGACTTGAGCCATCTTGAGCCAACAGTCAGAGTTGGCAGTCTGTGGAGTGCGCAGTGGCTTATGCAGTGTACAAGAGAGTGTGTGACTATGACAGTCTATCTCAACACTCCCCCTTGAGTTGACAGTCATTTTGAATGTCAAACTCACAGTGAATTAAGCAGTCCTTACTCAATAGACAGTCAGCTTTAAAAAGACATCTCTTCAGCTCAGCTTGACAGTGGCTTCCAGTCAGTCAGGGTGCTAGCAGCCCATCGCTTCAGCGACTACAAAAACGATTCTGCAGTACAGCAGTGCTTCATTAACAGTTCTTCTTGATGGTCACAGTGAAGTAGTGGGTTCATCCAAAGTCTCATCAGTCTTCTCATCTTCAGCTCATCAGCAGTGACCTCATCAAGTTCAGCGGCAGCCTTAGTACCAGTTTCAAGCTGGTAGTTTGGAGTACTATCTGCAAAGGTGTCTCACGTCCAGTTGGCTTACCAGTGTCAGTCCTTCAAGTTCAAACACCATTACAGTGTAGAACTCGGTCTCGCTCAAAGTGCTGGACAATCTATGCAAAGTCCAAGCACAGTCTGGCTCTGGTTAGACAGGCCTTGCCTTGTTGGCATGGAGGTCCAGTCTATCATGCACAGTTCCAGTCTAAGCTGTCAGACTTCCACAAGTGACAGCTTGGC
>VSDK01025210.1:301388-347063 GCA_009767595.1 Symbiodinium kawagutii
TTCCGCCTGCCGTTGTAGTGGTTGATAGTGGCGGAGGGTTTGGTTAACCTTCCACTGTTTAGGACATAAATGGTTGATGGTGGTTGATGGTGGTTGATGGTGGTTGATGGTGGTTGATGGTGGTTGATGGTAGTTGGCAATGGTTGCAGGTTTGACTATTGTAACCATCCACTGTTTCGAACACCAAAGACCTGCCAACACATCGCTGGCGAAATCGAAACTCGCATATTCAAACCAACCCTGCAATTAATTTGTTTTGCTGGTCAACATTGCCGTTCGCATCTGCTTGTGAAGAAGCATCGTGTAATTCCACATGGTTTCGGTAGGAGCAATTGTTTGGTGTCCACATAGGATACCCGGGACCTTTGGATTCTACCTCAGGATACACTAGCGAAATGCGAATCCATAGGATCCCAGGTTACCATTCATGGTGGGATCCATAAGATCCTGGGTGATCAGCCAATGTGGACGAGGCACTTTCTTGAGCACTGGTGCGCTGCGGAGGCACGCTCCAGCTCTTGCACCTGCAACGACCCTGGGGTACCATCTATACATTGAAATATTTTATGTATATTCGAATGTTAATATGAATGTAAAGTGATGTGCGCATGTATGTAAAGTAATGTAATGTTATGTACTGTAACGTAATGCAATGCAAAGCAATGCAACGCAATGGAATGTTATTGAACGTAAAGTAATGCAATGTAATGTGTTGTAATGTAGTCTAACGTAACGTAGCCTAACGTGTAATGCAACGTAACGTAGCGTAACGTAACGCAATGTACTCTTGTGTTTTGTTTTGGTATGATATGTTCTGGTATGGTATGTTTATGGTACTGTATGGTCTGGTCTGGTCTGGTCTGGTCTGTCTGTCTCCAAAAGTCCCAAAAACGTCTGTTCACGAGGCATCAACTTATTTGGGATCTGTGCTTTGCGCGCTGGTCCACGGCCAGATCAAGTCGCTGGAATGACATAATAAACTGCGAGCTGGGCACGCATTGAACCGTTTAAAAAAATGAATTTCCAATTGGCACTTCTTGGTTGCCAACGGTGAAATATCTACTGTCAAGATACCTGATCACTTGTTGGTTGGGCTTAGAATGCCACTATACAATACTGTTGTTGTAACGCACTACACGATCAACTTTGGCAAAAACTTTCGCCAGAAACAAAAAACCTTTCCCGAGTTCGAAAAAACTCTCGCAAACCCTAGGTTCATGGCATCAAAGGCCATCGAAAGCTGAACTCCTTACAAGGAGCCTTTTGAACGACTCCTATGCATAGCCGATGATTTATTGATTGTTCGTTTAAAACAGATCCATATCGCGCGGGTCAAAACCCTGTACCCCTCATAAACATCCCAAGAAAGACCAGAATCGCTCTTGTTCGTATGTTCACATATCCATTTTTTCCGGACGGTTGGTAACGATGACCCGTAGCATCCCATAGTCATATTACCTCATTTTGTGTGATGATGAATCACCAGCTACCCATGGTAATATTGCTCCACATGCGGCTTAGGCACCATGAATGCATTAACACGCCTGGAGGGACTTGCCATGAAACAGTCAGCCAGTACATGGCATCCAACCCCCTCAACCATCCAACCCCTTGGTTAGAGATTTAAATCTACCAGGCTTAGATCGACATCCACTTCCGTCCAACTATTGAATGGAGGTAGATCCAGCCCTGGTACTATTATCAACCCTTAATAATCTTATCTATATTGATTCGTGAATAATGGTCAATATCGGCAATCAATCCTTATTAACGAATTAGCATGCCTAATTAATACTGATTAACCTTTCTAGCAAGAGCAATTCATATCTCTAGAGTGTGTTTTCTCATTGAATAGATCAGCCCCTAATATATAAACCCTTATTTGCACGTTTAGAAATATCATCATCCGCTATTGTTGTTAGTCATGATCAGCCATCATAAAGAAAAAACACCTATCATGGCTGGATAATAACCAATATCAGCCATAATCAACCATAGAAAATCCTATAGTTTCCCTCTCAAATACCACCAACCAGCTATGGAGGGTTGATCTATACAATAGAAAAAACACGATAATATCGACCATCATTAACCACCATTACGAAATCCCTAAGCAGCTATTAACCATTACTATCCACCATTATTATCCACTATTGTCATCCACTATGATTATCCAAATTATCCGTTATTATATCCGCTATCATTACCCACTAATCACTATCCACTATTATTTACCACTATGATTATCCACTATTATTATCAACTGTTATTAACCCCATCCACTGTTATTCACCACTATGGATAGTAACTGTTATATATCCACTATTAGTAGCTAGCTATTCACCACCATATATCCAACTGTCATGTATCCACTATTAGTAGCTAGTAAGCTATTATCCACTATAACTGTTATAACTGTTATATGGCTGTGGGTCAAAACCCTGTACCCCTGGTTCCCCATCATTGACCATTGTTTTCCCTATCATTATTGGTGGTTATCCCCCAGCAAGTGGTAATATTGACCCACAGCCATATATCCTCTATCAACCACTCCAAAACCCCCAACTATCAACCACATCAACCACTATCAACCACCATTATCAACCACTATTAACCACTATTATCACTATTAATTAACCACTATTAACCACCATTATCAACCACTCCAGGGCACCCCCAACGGCTCGCTACGAATCGGCTTACGAGCCCAGCAGCGTCACTCTGCTCATCTCCCGGATCGCTCGCTCGCCTCGCGCTCGTACTGCGAGAGATCCGTCACCTCTCTGGCTGCCATGAGGTGTTCCCGGTGCCTGGCGCAGGCGATGGACCCGAAGATCAGCGATTTCCCATGCAGCTGGCGCCCCTGGACGCCAAAGATCACGTGATGTTCCGTCGAATCCTTCGGTGAAGGCTAAGGAAGCACGGATCGAAGAACAAACAAGCATCATGTATGATCAAATGCAATCAAATGACTGTAAATGTCTAACACCTCGCACCCAGGCTAGCACTAATCTAGCGCTCCCATGCAATTGTAGATGTTTCTGCGGGGAGGGCGGCTTTCAACTTGAAAAAATATGATAGATGTTCTGATAAACATCTCACATCCAATCCACTATCAACCATTTTGAACCACCATGAACCACTACAAGCATCAACTGGCACTGATCAACAATTCTGAACCGCTGGTACTCCCCGGTGATGTCCATCCACCATTATATCCTTTTCTCAAACATCATGATTAGCCATTATAAACCATTCTGATGTCCAGCACTGCCCCTACTACTGCTTATCAACCATTACAAACCATCACTATTTAACAGTTATTCAGTTTTTTTAACTATCATCATTGCTGTTGATACAAAAGCCCTCAATATATTTACCACTTATCATTAACCATCGTTAACAATCACTAATCATCATTCAGCAACATAACATCAAAGAAATGATCACCATTCACAATACCATTCAACTGATCATCATTCAACAACATAAAATCAAACTAATTGACTATTATTAACCATCATTAACCATCATTAATCATCGCTAACCATCATTAACCATCAGGAACCATCACTAACATCACTAAAGAATCATCATGGAACATCATGTCCCAACTCATCGCCCATGGTCTCCCCCCCGCGGGAAAGGCCGTCCTGGCAATGCGACGCTGCCATTGGCGGAACGCTGGGAGGCTCAACGCCTGGAAGGGGTTTGGGACTGCATGGCGGGGGACGGCGGATGGCGAAGACACTTGGGAATTGTTTGCCTGGCAATTGTTGTCATTGTAAGGACAGCTAATGAAGGTTGAGGTTGATGCTGATGCTGATGCTGATGTTGATGTTGTTGATGGTGATGAAGATGATGATGATGATGATGATGATGATGATGATGATGATGATGATGATGAAGATGATGGTGATGATAAAGATCATGGTGATGATGATGATGATGATGATTGTGACGATGATGATGATGATGATGATGATGATGATGATGATAATGATGATGATCATGATGGTGATGAGGAGGATGATGATGATGATGACGATGGTAATGGTGATGATGATGATGATGATGAGGATGATGATGATGATGATGACGACGACGGCGACGATGATGGTGATGGTGATGATGATGAGGAGGAGGATGATGATGAAGACGACGATGACGAGATGATGATGGTGGTGATGACGGCTCATGATGGTTCATGATGGGTAAAAGTTACGTCATGATGGCTGGACATGGACATGAATGGCATATGAATGGCTCATCGTCGAGAATGAAGCATGAACAGGGGTCGCAGACACCTATTGCTGCCCGAATCATCTTACCGCTTCTAAAGGCTGCGGTTTTTCTCACAGGGTCGCTAGTATGGCCGTGGGCATAAAACACAAAAGGGTGGATGATTGACAAAAAGTATCAAAGGAAACGGCTTCAGCTTCGATTAAATTGATAAAACCCATGATGAACAACAAACCCAAATATGTATATCCTGTCCCTGCTGTCTTGATAGAGCTCCCAGTTGAACTTCACGCGCATTATTGTTGCATCAGTGAGAAAGCAGAGGAACAGAAGAAAATACGCAACGTAGTCTAGCTGTCAGGGACATTTCACTCACCCATGTCCAACTGGTATTCTTGCAGGGCAGATGTAGCTTGGGGATTTCTAGATCGGCAAAGGGGGCCTTCGCGCAGGAGAAGTGCCTTCTGGTATGATAAACGGCTTTCTTGCCTTATCACATCGACCCAACTGCTAAAACAAAGAATGCCCAAGCTGCAACACTCCGATGGTTTCGTCACAAGTGATTAGCCAGAGCCCGTGCCCCATCCGAAGCCGTAGCCAGCTACATTGCATTTTACCACCGCTCTTTCAAAACGCATGCGTCATCGCTCTTTGGCGGCAATCAAAGTGATTTAAATTGCAGTGTCCGCGCCCATTCTCATTGCAATTACTCGGGTTTTGATTTTTTCCTTTGCCAGCATCCAGCGGGGGCGCATACCACGTGCTCTGATCCCGCCGTGAACTGCCCACCCCTTCTGCCACATAGCTTCCTTGAACGAGGCATAAGTGGGCTTCCTCGGGGTGGTGATGACTTCCAGTTCGCTGAGCATCCAAGCCTGCTCGAAAGCAACTTTGTGCTCGCGCGCCTTGTTGGGCTCAATGCGCTCCAGCTCTGGGATTTTCTCTTTCAGGCTGAGACCTTTAGAAGTTCTTGGGGCCCCTTTCTTGCCGATCGCCTTGGGGACACCGGCCGTCGACGCAGGCATTGCAGCAACAGGAAGTTCTGGCACAGCGAATTGCCAAACGAAATTTCTTGGGCCGAAGCTGCGGGGGAAGACGGAAGTAGAACACGGTCTGATTGAAGAAACCTTGTCGCAAGTGCAACATGTGTTTCCTACTTGTGCTCCAGAAAGACAGCGCTGACATTGTGACACTTTACAACTGCAAGGCTACGCGGTAAAGCTCCTAGATCCGTCCAGGCCATTGATAAAGGTTTCTGCACGCGCATGAGGCCGCACTGCGACAAATTCAGCCGCTTCTTTTTCATGGCCACCGACTTGTGCGGCTGATGTGTCTTGGTCCGCGCGCTGCGGCTCTGTAGCAATTACCTTCAGGGCGTCCATGCAATTATGACTGGTAACTTGCAGGATGAACCGGCGCTGACAGCCCCCAGCCTTTGCAGATGCGGCGCCATTGTCGGCCGTGGCCGTTTCAGGGGCGTTCCCGTCAGATCTTGATGGTGAAGCGCATCCTGCGAAAACATTGCGGGGAAATGGCAGCTTTCAAAAAACAGCTCGTCAGCCCAAAGCCTGCCATGGCCTTTTCATCGGTGGCTCGGCCACGTCTTGGTCATGGAGTTCGGCCTGCCAGAACATGTGCCCCAGGTTTAACATCTGAGTGCTCACATTCCTCACCTCCATCAGCCGCTTTTCCCATTCGCGGAACAATGCCTGAGCTTCTGCAACCACCTGTGAGCGTTGCAAATGATTGGCTAACAAGAAACAAGACAAGACAAATCCCCCAAGCAAATGCATTTCTTAACGGCGATTCTCAAGCCTTGCCTCGTCAACGCGTTGTTCATACCGAGGCTTTTGGCAGATTGCAAAATTTTTGTTGCAGGCCTGTTCAGAAAAAGCACGATGTTCCCCAATGCAGTTTGTGTGAGAAGGAAGATTAGATTTCCCGGCCTTCAGCACTGCGTCATTCTCCAAATTGCCAAGAAGGATGTCAGTGCGCAGCCGGCGGCAAAATCGCAAGAGGTCTCCATCAGCTTCCTGGCGATAAGCATGTTAGTTCATGACGACATTACCAGACCAGCAGACCAAAAGGGGTCGAACAATGAAAATCCGTGGCTCTGGCGCACCTAGACATGCCCCCCGCCTCTCGCCAAGAAGTGCGCTGTAACGTCAAGGCGGCTCCTTGCTGAACCATGATGCACCTCAAGGCCAGGCCACAGGTGGCAAACACCGCAGCGGCAGGCACAACCACAGAAACAATAACAACACCAGCAACAACAGCGACCACACCATCAACAACAACAACAACAACAACAACAACAACAACAACAACAACAACAACAACAACAACAACAACAACAACAACAACAACAGCAACAGCAACAGCAACAGCAACAGCAACAGCAACAGCAACAGCAACAGCAACAGCAACAGCAACAGCAAAAGCAACAACAGCCACAACACTAGAAAGAAGACCCATCAAAAACGAAAATCAACAGGAGCCATAGGTGACACATGTAAGGAATTGTTAGTCTGAGGCTCTGGCAGATGAATGCGGAAAGTGAAACAGCAACAGAAGAAGATATTAGCCGGTTCAAGGTTTGAACACTCAAGGCTGCAATGCTTGACATATTGAAGCATGGAAAGAGCGAAATCAAAAATTGATAGAATCAGGCCCATACTGTTTGCTGAAAATTTTCTGTTTTAAATTGCAAGCGGAATTCTCACATTTCAAAAAGCAATTTCTTTGGTAGAGATTTGCTCCCCGACCCGAAGGAAGAAAGACGGACCTCAAGATAGTAGCATGCCATCACTATAAGACCGACGTACAGGGCACAGCCCCCAAAATAGCAGTTTGTCACTCTTAATCAAAAGCTTGACGTGAAAGACACAACACCCAAACCACCTTTTATGTCAGCTTTTCTTTGATGGTTCAACATAAAAGCTAGCGTCTCACCACCATTCAATGTAAGCCTGTATGAACCGAACATTCACTGGGGGCTGCACTAACAGCAAAGATACAAGCATCAAACCTTAAGGCGCTGCATCTGGATTTTTTTCAATGCTTAGTCACTCGGTATGAGTTCAGCATTCTTTGGGGGCTTGCATGTCTCCCTGATGGTTCTTTGCGTTACGCACAATGATCGCAGGTAGAAGCGCTGTATGCGGATTTTTTTCATCCATGTTTGCAAAAAAGCGAAAATCAAGGCAGTTGATTCCAATCCACAAAGACAATGTTTGTCACAGTAACAGCAAAGATACAACTACCAAACTTGAAAGCGCTGCGTCTGGGAATTTTTGAATACTTAATCACTCTGTATAAGCCGAACATGCATTGGGGGAGACCATGTCTCCCTGATGGTTCTTTGCTTTACGCACAACAACCACAAGTTGCAGCGCTGCATGTGGACTTTTTCCGGGTCCGAGTTTGTCAGCGGCCAAAGAAACTCAATGTATTTGATTGAAAGTCAATCGAAAGATGTTTGTTTCGCAAACAGTAAAGATACAAGCATCAAACCTGAAGGCGCTGCATCTGGAATTTCTTCCCTACTTAATCACCGCGCGTGAGTCGAGCATTCTTTGGGGGCTTGCATGTCTCCCTGATGGTTCTTTGCATTACGCACAATGATCGCAGGTAGACGCGCTGTATGCGGATTTTTTTCATCCATGTTTGCAAAAAAGCGAAAATCAAGGCAGTTGATTCCAATACACAAAGACAATGTTTGTCACAGTAACAGCAAAGATACAACTCCACTGTCACAGTAGTATGATATGATATGTAGTCACTAGTCAACGACAAATAACGACAAATAAGCATCTCAAAGGACCAAAACCAACAGACTCTCCTGTTGATTCTTTGCCGTCACATCACGAGTTGCAGGTGTCTATATGCAAAAAATCTTTAAAAAGTGCACAAGGTATATAAAATGGGTATGCCCCTACCATCGTTGTTTAAATTAGTTAATATTGACCCATAGCCATGTGGCTGTGGGTCAAGACCCTGTGCCCCAGCTGTTCTCATCCATGACTGGTTACTGTACTCGTCCAACTCTTGGGATGTTCACATCATTCCATCCTATTATTCTTGGTTATTGGCTAATAATAGGATACTGTACTAGTCCAATTTTCGGATGGTTAGCTATGATGTAGCTAAAACTATAGTTGGTATATATTCCCTAGTCTTGTTGGTCATCTTATCCTATCATTTGCCATTAACAAGCATGTAACAGTGCTAGTCAACCTAATCATTAACCGTGAACCCCATCTTCGTTGACCATTGGCCCTATCATCAGCCATTAACATTAACATACCCTATCATTAACCATTGCCCTATCACTGACCATTGGAAAACATTGCTGGTTAAGCATTGCTCGGTTCGGATTGACCCCTCCCCCTCTTTAGTCACGACCCCATCGGTCGGTGCCTGCGGCTCTTGCGCCACTTGCCATGCCGCCGGCTTTACAGGCTTGGCAACCATGGCTGCGGACCTTCCCCACCAAGAATGTTAAGAGTGGTTGACAATGGTTGAAAACAACCACAAACAGAACAACAACAACAACAACAACAACAACAACAACAACAACAACAACGACAACGACAACGACAACGACAACGACAACGACAACGACAACGACAACGACAACGACAACAACAACAACAACAACAACAACAACAACAACCACAACCACAACCACAACCACAACCACAACCACAACCACAACCACAGCCACAACCACAACCACAACTCCGACCACAACCACAACCACAACTCCGACCACAACCACAACCACAACCACGACCAAAACAACCAAAACAACAAGAACAACAACATGATGAACAAGCAAGAAAGAACTGATGGTTCAAACTGCAAATGTTTGGTTCACCAAACACAGTGGAAACAAGTATAGGAGAGGCTAGACCCTGGCAAGTTGGACCATCAGCTGCACTTGTTGGAATTTCCAGCTAGCCAAGCATCCAGCCATCACTTATGTATAAATATCATATAAATATGTATATACATATATAGATAGATAGATATATATATATATGTATAACACCAACTAACGTTGATGAAACTCGATTTCCAGTACATTCCACTGAACATGGGTCACTGCCAAGCCTGCAGAACCTCCCGAATTGGGTCCAAACCGTCCAAAGCTCATCTTGGAACTCCGCTGATGTGGTGAAGTGAAAACAGTTGCCCCAAACCGCCAATGTCAATGGCAGCATGTCACAAAATATAGATATAGTGGTTACAACTACCCTGGGATTAGCGTCGTCTCAACAGGTTTTTTTGTAGGCAAGTAAACTTCACCTAGTGGATGAAGATTCCTGCACAGTACCAGTGGGTCACTCATACAGCCGATATGTCCATGATTCTCATGCTGATGACTGACATGCAACCCATTTCCTGGAATCAAACACTATGCATGAAGACACCCCGTATGGGCTTGCCGCAAGAGAGAGTGGCTGCTTGCGCGGACCAGAATAGCTCTCTGTGGATTCGCACTCCGCAACCTTTTCCAGTGGGGTACTGAGAGATCGCTCAGTTGTCAAGACTTTTTGCTCCGCAAAATCCATAGCACAGATATGACTTGGTAACATCTGACACACCTGGTTCGTAACATGTTGGAACGCCATGACTCAACATCTGCGCGCCATCTGCGCTTGGACCTTGCCTCGGGGCATCCGCATCCCCGGTGACATAACGCCCGCGCGGGCGCTGCTCATGGACTACCGCGCTGCTCTGCGTGGTGCGCCAACACATGGCTACCCCAAAATCCGCGTCATGAGGACCCCATGTTACACAACTTGGATGTTTTCTTCGAGGACTCAGCAATTTCTTGGGAGATCCCCATTCCTGAGATTTACTTCACTCTCAAGGCTGAGATCTGGTTGCAAAGTGTGATCACGCACCGGTATTCATCATTAAGCAGATGTTGTCGCCTTTCAGCAGAATGCGGCCTCACTCGGTCGCGAGCGCAAACGAACAACAATCACGCTGACCGACCACCATTGACCATCTTTGTGGGCTATCCAAACTTCAAGAACAAGAGTTCGACATGTAGCCAGGGAGCCTTTGGATGGCGCCCCTGGTTTTGGACCTACTTCTATTGGCAGTTTTTGTTAAACCAACGTGAGGCTCTCATGCCCGGGTTGTCACAGGAGAGTAGCTGCAGTCAGGTGTAAGTGAAACCCTCATTGGGTTCATTGAGGGACCAACAGAAGTGACATCTGTGGGGGTTCGAGCGTGCGCAGTTTGAATGATCTGGGAATCGAAGGCATGGCTCAAACAGGCTGAGCAGTGCCTACTCTTCCACAGGCTATGGATCAATGCCCCAAGAGCACTGGGAAGGTGCACATCTCAACAGAGACAAAAAATCGTCCAGATTTGACGCAGCACGTGATGCTCAAAGCATTTGGCGATGGAGAATGATTCCATGGTTAACATCACAATGACCATGATTGTTATTGACCATGGCATTTTTTGGGGTACGTAAATCATATTACCATTATAAATATCGTCACCATCAAATGCGGAGAAACATATTGATTCGCCACCGGTCCTACCATAAATCGCTGGTGTCTTCCCAACCAACATGGGTGGTTGATTCAGATCTCCCATTAGTACTCTTTGGTACTGAAAACTGCCAGTGACCAACGGCAGTAGGTGGGATGCATTTCTGGTCGATATTGCATCTGAGTTGTTCCAGCTTTCCAGCATACAATATCTAGCTATGAAATGTCATGAATTACCAGCTAGTCCCATGAATTGCATCTGATGAAACCTCCACCTGTCACAGAAAGTGCCCTCACAGCTGTGAATTGTGAAAAAGCCGTGCCCTGTGTCGCTGCAAAGCCAACATGTTTAAGGGTTGCACCGGCCGTATTTATGTCCATGATCGGATTCCCACCCATACTTGGATATATGTCTCACGTGGCAGTGGATCAAAAAACCTCCGATTAGGTTTTTCGCCTCCCAATCTGAGATGAGAATTCAGTACCGACGTGGATCTATTTGTCTGTACCGTGCTCATACAGTCATACTCATGTCTAGCTTGTGTCATCTTTTGTTTCTGGTTTGGCTTTGTTTGTGATAATGCCAGTAAGGACAACCTCTCCCCCTGCCAGTCAAAGTTTGTCTCTTAAGAGACCTGACGCAAACCCACGTCAAATAAAGATGCGCCTGCAGGAACCACATTTCGAGGCACCATGGGAATCCCAGAAACAAAAAGGCGCAAGGAAATTATGAATGGTTCATGGAATCATTATTGAGAAGCTGGTTGATTGATGAACCATAAGCTTATTGATGGTCCATCTTGATGGTTCTTGAGAACCTAGTCAAAATGGGTCGGGCCACACGGCTATACCAGTCACCGCGGAACAATTCTCGCTGGTACTGGTAGCAGCATTGCGCTTCTCATAAATGATCCATTCTGGATCGACCCAGGCATAATCCAAGAAACAACCATGCATAGCTAGTAAAGACCATCATTAGCCATTACCATGAATCATCATGAACCATCAACGGCTGTTGAACCGTCTTTCAACCACCCATAACCATCATTAACAACGATAAAACCATGATTAACCGCTATGAACATCCATAAACCATTACTAATAGCTACCACTAGCCATTGTTGATCACCTTCATTCACCATTCTTAACCATTATCAACCATGATTGATAATCACCCCATGATTCATAATTATTGCCATAGTTATTACCAGAGTTATTACCGCTATAAACAGAAATTACCAGAGTTATTACCATAGTTATTACCATGATTACTAACCATGATTAATTAATAATCATTACCATAGCTATTACCGTTATAAACCACTATTCAGCACTACTAAATCAACACCCACTCACCATCCTATTCACCAACTCAACGGCCGGCACTGCAACCGGCTCCCGCCAGGTCGCCGATGGCGCGGCGGGGTGACCTCCTGGCGCGCGTGCGTTCGTTCGTTGCTTCGCCGCCGCCGACTCAACGGTGACGTTACGGTTGCGAACCGAGACGTTTAACGGGCTTCAGTTCGGTTCCGATCTCTGGAACCAGGAATCTGGTTGCTCACTTGACTAGTCAATGGAGTTACTATCAAGTAGATGTTAGTAGTTTGTCTACAGTAACCAATCGATATTAATATTAGTTGATAGTAGCAGTAACAAATTAATGGTGACTATATTACCAGTGGGTAAGTCGATAGTGACCGCGAATATTAGTGGTTAATTATGGTTGAAATCAGTGGCCCAGAAAGCTAAGATCAGTGAGTATCAATTACTGACTTAGTATCAATGGTTGCTATTGACCAGTATCAATGGCAAATTTTTGTGCACCGCCCGGAAAATAGACGGCACAGATTTTGGACTTGTTCCATCTACTTTCACCTTGAAATTTCCATTGCATCAAAAACCTTGTGCCATCTACTCCTGTTTTTTTGTTTTCATCATCCTCCAAGCGGCCGACGTGAGTAGATTTAGTCTTCGTAAATAAAGGGGCAATTCATTTAGCTTTACTAAAGTTGCTCATGACTCGGATCTTGGACGGCTGAGATCAGCTTAGTCCCTCAAATCTTGGATGGCTGGGCGTTTAGTATTCGTAAATGAAGGGGCAATTCATTTAGCAATGATAAATTGGCTCATGATTTGAACCTTAGTGTTCCCAACCAAGGCAATTCATTTAGCATTACAGCACAATAATGGCACCTGTCTCCAAGGCCCGCCATGCGTTGGGCTGACTTGCGCCATCTACTGTGGTATTCTTGTACCAGAATATCCCTTAAAAATTGAGTTTCTGGCGCAAGTGGGAGGGGGTTGTGCCATCTACTGGTTTTCAGGAAAAGGGGCACCAGAGCATCGCTCGCAATTGTAAAGTCAATTAGCGTAATCTAAACAATTCATGTACGCTACTTTTGCATCTGCAACCATGTTCAAAAATAGTTGCGCCATCTACTTCCCTTTTTTTGTTTTCAGATGCTGGGGTCCAGAAATTTCCGTTTTCAATTAGTTTTAGTATTCGGAGGTGCCCAAACAGACCCAAAATGGGTAGATGAAACAACTCCTATTTTGGGGGGGGGTGTTTCATCTTCTTTCACCCCGGAGTAAACATTTGGAATGTTAATAGTAGTTAATAGTGTTGATTAGTGAATTGCAACTATAGAATACTCAATGGTTGACTGGTTGACACTGTTCTGTGGTTAAATGGTTTTTGATGAATTTAAGTGGCAAACACGTATGGAATACTCAATAGTGATGAACTAGGAACTTGGAACCGGGACACACCTGTCGTCGTGCGAAATCGTGTGACCATTCAGTATCAGTATCACAATGGTTGACACTATCCTGTCATTCAATAGTTGATTAGTGTTGATGAGCTGAAAGTGAACCTTTGTTTACAATTACAGAAAGTAATGAGGTCTTTGCTTGACCAGATAATAGTTAAACAGTCCACATAGCTATTCACGTGGCAGCAGTCAACATAACATACATATAATATATAATTACCTATAATGGTTGACAATTATAGGGCCCAGCCAATCTTGCAACACTACCCGTTTGTACCCCCAGGCCCCAACTGGAACCCCCCCAGGTGGTCGAGTAGATCAATCACTGGGAGAAACTAATAACTGCAGTGTATTATTGGTAAGTCTGAAGCCTATATCACTTGACATATTATTTTCGAATGAAACTGCATGATCACTTATTCTGTATGTCAAGTAAGCCTGCTCAACCATGAAACTGTGACAGCCATGATATTGGATCTGATGAACATGACAATGCGGCTGTGTCTCCACGGCTGGGTGCACAACGTGTCCATTCAGAATAGATGCATTGCCCACTGCGAAATGTCATTCAAGTAGCATCATTCATAGTAGAAATATTGTGAATAGATACTACAGTATTACTATCAAATATCAATAAACTCTCACTATGACTCTGACTATCAAATAAATAATCCTATCTATTTTTTGTAAATGCCATCCCCTTTGCTAAAAATTTGTCATTTATTATCTGATTATTTACACTCTGGTGATCTAACATGGCAATAGAAAATCACCAGTTCCAATAGGTAAGTGATCTACAAAAGGTGGATTATCCATTGCCAAATGTAGATCACCAGAGTATATCTATTTTGTCAAATGGCTGTGGGTCAAAACCCTGTACCCCTGGTTCCCCTATCATTAACCATTGTTTTCCCTATAGTTTGTTGGTTAATATCCGCTATTATTGGTTGATTAATATTGACCCATAGCCAAATAAATTCCAAGGCCATCGGCCAACTGGTGAGCACTGGGAGTAGCTGATGGCCTTGGATCGCCAGCTTTTCCAGCGCATCGTTTCGCCGGCTGGATCCCGACTGTTCAACGTTCATGGGCTGCCAATGTGGTGGTCAATGGTTGATAGACCCATGGTGTTCATTGATGATAGTTGACCGTTGCCGCTTCCATGTGCCAACCAATAGATTATAAGGGACCTGATTTAACTACTGGTGATGTTTGTTTCTGGCCAAATTTGTTTTTGGTGCTCAAAAACTACTGGTTGATGAACAAGTATCACTGGTTGAACCACGTTAAATCAGGTCCTGGCCAACCATAGGTCGATTTTTATGCACTAGGCCAGGTAGTCTGCTGACTCATTCGCGGCTCCCACCTCGGCATCATCGATGACCAAGTTCATGTACCTGGCAGATTCCACCGCGCTGCACCCTGGCGGGTCTCCAGGAAACTGGGGTTATTGAAGTAGAACGCATTTTTGGTGACCGTAAATACCGGGTTTTCTGTTTTGGTTGTCTACTGCTATCAATGGTTAATATCAAGTGATTTAGAAGTGCCACCATTTTGCTCATTCCTCATGGTTTGCCAGAAACAAACCACTTTTGCCCTGCTTATTAATTTCATGTACCTGAAAAAATTCGATGGATTGCTTCCCTTCACCAAATCCTATGACGCCTGCAGCACGGAGTATGAACAGTTGTTGATTGACTGCTGGATATTGACATCCACAACACTACTACTTGGTTACACCGCCCCTGATAGCTCCACATCGAACCCCCTTTCTTGCGCGCCAGTGGCTGCCCCTGGCCCCTGGCTTCGCCGCCTCCCAACCGCCATCCAGCTATTGGCACATCCCCACAACTGGGGCTCCACGGGCCGCAGCGACGCCCAGGGCACTCGTCAAAGCCTAGGATACGTCCCTCGATCCGGAGATCAGCTTGCTCGTGTAACCAAACCTCAACGCAGGGTGAGTGACAAAAAAAACATATTCAAATGTTTGTAAATGCGCATGCATACGGATACACGCTATGTAAAAATATGTTTTCAATAAACCAAATAGTAAAACGATTCATTATTTCAATAATCAAACTTACGTACATATGCAAAACGAACAAAGAGAGAGAGAGAGAGATAGAGAGAGAGAGAGAAATAGAAAGAAAGAAAGAAAGAAAGAAAGAAAGAAAGAAAGAAAGAAAGAAAGAAACGCGGGCGGAGTTGCCTTGGATTATATAACTCCACCAAACCCACCCTTGGCGAGGAGATTGGAAGATTGGAAGTGATGACGGTCGAGTGCTTTAAAGATTGCTGGTAAATTCACACTTGAAATCGCAACTGAAAAACAACATGTTATCTGCCACTCTGTGACCGACCAACCCAACATGAATCATAAATCACATAAATGCGCGCTTGCCAAAAAGCAATTCTTCCTCCTCCCAAGATAGGTCAGGTCATCCCGACAGTGATTTCAGCGGCTGGTCCACTACTGGAAAGGTCTTACCAGAGTTATTCCACTTATTCACGGCTGTTGACCAGTAAAATTTACTGAATAAAAAATAACGAAAAAAAAATACTTAATCAGATGATTTACTCAATAAAAATTGGTTTTTGAGCTACCATTTGGTTGGGGCACTCCTGGAAGATCCTTGGCTCTCCCTGTAAGGGCTACAGGGATACCCCTGGCGGCCTCGCTCCCAACCAGCCAGTGACACCACCCGCCGTTGATCCCTGAGCTTCCGACCTGGACCCGCGATCGATTCTGCAGGTATCTAAAGATCTGGTTGATCGGCAGAGTCCTCGGAGCCGCGTCACCCCAGAAAACCTGGGAGCCAAAGTCCGGTGTTGAGTTTTGGCACAGAAAATAGTCTGACTTACCATATTAGATAATTATGTTGCTGTAATAATTGCTGTGTTTAGTTTTGACCAAATATATTTGTGACACTTGATCGCACAGTGATGATGTATTTCTTATAACGAAATCTTCTGGCTACTATTATACAATTATGAAGTTGTTACGCATTATAATTATTCTCTTGCTCATCCGTTACATACAACAAGCATTATTCTGTAGCGGATGGCCGAACGGTAACCATTACATCAACCGTTGAACCATGCTGTGACGACATAAGTGTTATCAAGTCGACCAAGTTGACCATCGACGACCATGAAAGGAACGATCAACGATTCTTCAGTGTCGACCATGGGTATGGCTATGGGTCAATATAAACCACCCAACTCATGGGGGACAATCACCAATAATGATAGGGAAAACAATGGTCAATGATGGGGAACCAGGGGTAGAGGGTATTGACCCACAGCCGTATGACTTCGAATCACATTCTCAACTCTGAACCGTCCTTGAGGGCAACGGCTTCCCAATAAATGGCTCCTTGGTGTTAGCGTTGATGCACATTCCACTGCTGTGCCAAGTTAGTTTCAGGGAAGTATACATGGAGTCCCCATATCAACAATCACAACGCTTTCCCCAACTCTGGCGACTCAACCCAAGGGACCGCATCATCAGAATCATCAACCATCAGCACCCGCTAACAAGCCATTGTTGTTGGTTGATTAATTTATCATTGACCTTCATTCACGTGGCCATCAAATGACCATCATTCAACCATCAATTCAACTACCCTTCGACCATCATTCAACCACCATTCAACCATAAATTCACCAGCCTTCACCATGGTGAATCCTTATCCACCCTTCTCCAACCCGTCCCCACCGACTTTCCGTTGCCACGGCGCATGATCTTCTGAAGCTTCTTGTTGCTGATCGCCATGGCTGCCTTGGACGCCGTTCAGGATGCCCGAAAACTGGTGAGGCTTTTTTTGGGTGGGTTCATTTCTGGTTGGTGGTTGAACCACCCATGGTGAACTAGTGGTTAATAGTGGTTGATAGTGGTTATATATGGTAATAGTGGCTAATAATGATAACATCTGGTTGGTGCTTGAACCACCCCTGTGAAAAATATTCGTCAACCAACCAGTTGTTAAGGATTAATAAGGAAAACAACAAATATTTGAAACCACCAACCAGATTTTAGAAAGTGACCGGTGAATGGCATTTAACGATGATAATGGTGGGTCCATGATATTTACCAGGATTGAATTTTAGAGGTTGACTGTATTTATTTGATGATCTTTAACGATATGGTGGTTGATAACCAAGGAACTTTAAAACCAATAACTGTTTCTATCAATGTTCATGGTGGTTATTGTACTGTAATATTTAATGATAGTTGATTTCAATAATGGCAATCATGGTGCGTTTTGGTAATCATGGTATATTTGCTCATTATTGTCATCTCCAATCTTGCTACTTGCCATGAAACAAGAGAGCACAAGCGTGTGAACATGCGTGCACCTGCATACACTGGATTTTCGTTTCTTCTGGGGACAATGACCAAACACTGGTGACGAACACCTTCTTCATCTTCTTCTTCTTCTTGTCTGAACTGGCAGTTTGCAAGGCTTAACGCTGGGTTTTCATGACGGCCCCAGTTCTAGAGAGAACAGATTCTCAAACGTTCTTTTGGGTTGCGACCAAAAATGGGACACAGAGTTGACAATCACAGACTTGCTAGACATGGGTGGGCATGGGTCAAAACTTCAGTGCGCCCAGGTTGCTTTAACCGACAAAAGACTGAGCAAGATCGAGAGGAGAAGCACAAACCAACCAAACTTCAAGGAACTGGAACTGTTTCTTCCTCATAATATCCATTTCCGTTTTTTCGAGATTCTGATGATCCTCCCATTTTTCCTTCTTGCTCAGGCTGTAAGATCATCCCCTCGGAGCAACATCACAAGTAGTAAAACAGCCTGGCAAAAGGAGCAAAACGAAAGGCGCAAGGACCATCTAAGGTAGCTGGACTTTGGCCCCTCTTGGATCCAAGTGGCCACTCACTTCGTCCAACAGCAATGCGGGTCGCGTGGCAGCTTCGGATGTGGTTTGAGGGTACAAGCTACGACAGGCACCACATGAAACAGGATGGATAGACACAAAAAGAGCATGGAAGAGCCACATCAGTCTGCAGGCACGGCCCCAAAAATGGCTGTGGGTCAAGCAGTTAATCAACCACTTACTGGGGGATAACCACCAATAATGATAGGGAAAACAATGGTTAATGATGGGGAACCAGGGGTAAAGCAAGTCCATGGAATCGACGTATTGATCAAATCGACCATTGGCAATGCTTCTACTTGGCAGAATCCGTTTCTCGCAGGCGAGTTGTCTCATCCCCAACAGGTTGCTGGTGGGTCCCCCTTAAGTGGCTCATGTCCCTGGCAACATTCGTTGGGTGTGATGTCTTTTTAGGGTTGTCCGTCACTTGAATCGTGGTAATTTGACTAATAAGCCATTTAACTACCATAACTGGTATTAAACAACCAGTTTTGGTAAAATGGCTTATTTGTGGTTAAGCATCACTGGTTATGGTTATATCTACGGCCATAACTGGTATTTCACCTGCAAAATTCTGGAGCTTCCACAAACACACCACCAAACGCACGTGTTGTTGTCCGCACTTTTTGGGCCGAACTTCGCTCAGGTTCCCGCCAGCGTTTGGCAACGCCTGAGCGTGGCAGAAGCGTACGCAATATGCGGATCCAATAGCAACAACTGAGGACTAAGCAAATGCCACCAATAGTGGTGCTACTAATGGCTATTGATGGCTGTTGATGGTCATTGATGGCTATTGATGGTTACTTTTAACCAATTACCATCAATAACTAGTTTACCCATAGTTTGCCAATAGCTTGCTAACAGTGTGAAAGCACCAACCAGCATCCAAGAAAATTCAACAAAATTTGGACCGAGTCTTGTTGGTGTCCGTGAATGAAGTCCACTCGAAACAGTGTTTGCTTCCCTATTGATGCTCAGTGGTGATCATTGGTTACCACTAGGATCATTCATGATCTGAAATGGTCTTTGATGATCTCCATGGCTATGTGACAAAACCCTGCAACTTTTTTGAACATCCCATAAATGACCAAACCAGTCTTTGTTGGGATGTTCAGCTACCCTTTTTGGGACACTGATATTAATGGTTGATTAATACTTGGTAACTGGTATATACCCCATTCTTGTTAGCTATAATACCCTAGTTCTAACCATCAACCCGCCAATTGATCATCGGTTGGTTGGCTCATTTTGGTACGAAATCCCACATCAACCTAATAGTCCCTATGATTCAAGCATCAAAACAATATCATTGGTGATTATACCTCGTTATCCCCTGGTTTTGTTGGTTCTCCCCGGTTATCCTGGCTATTCTTAGCCTCTGGTAAAATAACCTGGAAGCTAAACATCTCCATCTTTAAAAGGATTTAACGCGGAAACCAGCTATTTCTACGGTGGATTTTCCACGCAACCAGGTGAAGCTGCCAGAGTGTAACGATTCGCCGCTAGGGCCAATCAGATACAACTCTGATCGGCACAAGGCACCCCTGAGCCTCCGGCGAGGCTCCCGCCTGGCAACAAGCACCAAAAACGACAGTGGTGCGCTTGTCATGGCATGTCATGGCTAATGATGGTTAGTAGCCTGGTGTTTGTTGGGAAGTGGTGGGAGGAAGTGATGGCTAATGATGGATAGGTGATGTTTGTAGTCTGGTTTAAGATGGCGAATGATGCGAAGTGATGGCTGGTAGTTGAAATCCCTCAGAAATAAACTGCTATGGTAGTTCGGCGAGAATTCTAACAAAAACTATCACAAATCCATGTGTTCCGGGTTCAAGATGGGTAAGCTAGAACAGCTTACCGGCCAGAGATTTTGACACTGAGCACCAAACCCTGAGAATGGGGTAGGTTGCATCCATCAGTTATGGCAGGCCCCCATTGAAATATCTGTTGGTCGGGAGCTGTATTTGGGATTAGGACCTGATCTCTCATTCGAACCTATTGTGACTTATTGTTGTTTATATTTTTTTGATGATGAGGATGATGATGATGATGATGATGATGATGATGGCGATGATGATGATGATGGTGATGATGATGATGATGATGATGGCGATGATGATGATGATGATGATGATGATGATGATGATGATGATGGCGATGATGATGATGATGATGATGATGATGATGGTTTGAACAGGTGGGTAGCCATGGTGAAGCTAGTGAGTTCATGTGCCCCACGATCAGTCCACGATTTCCAAACAAATCCTGTCCTCTTTTTGAACAATACACACTCCGGATTTTGGGGTTTGCCCCGAAAAGCATCCCCTGAATGGTGCAGATCGGTAAAGATCAAAGAAAAATCTTCAGCAATGAGCGAGCAAAGAAACTATTCATGATGAAGCGTTGTTTGTTGGCGCCAACTCAGCTGGGAGCATTTGCTGCAGTGCATTTCAGCTGCATCCAAATGTTTGCAAGTTGAACTCTGCCCTTTTGTCGACTCCAGGGAGTCTCTATGGTCAATTGTTCAACCACCTCGATCTAACGAGCCCGTTAGTATAACTGTTAACATTCACCCAAGTTTTGATTGTGACTAGCCAGAATCTCCTATTTCTCAAGCATGACTAAACTGAGTTCTCATCCCCTATCAGCTGTTGACAATGGGTCAACAATAGTTCACCCCTTCGTAGTTATTGTTAACCGGTCTAATTAAACCAGCTTTAGCCAGATATTGCTAATGTCAGATATTGTTAACCATCCCACTCTGAACATACAGTCAGTTTTATCATTTTTGGAAATCACCATCTGAGCCATGACACAATATTCAACAACACAGATCAGTTTGAACAAACATTCCACAAACATTCCTATCTCATCACCATTCACAAACAACTCATCGGCAATCAACCACAACCAATTACAACAGTAAGATATACAACAACTCAATATATTCCAACAAAAAATAAAAACAAACAAAAAACAATGCCGCTGAGGATGCAGCCAATGTGTACAGCCAGCTCGTCTAGTTACAACTAGATTCAGCGTAACAATAACTTGGTTGGTCCACATTTGCATTTTCCACATGACATGTTCATCCCCTTTGCAGCAGCTGTTTTGTTGCTCGCACCAATGCCAGTCAATTTGCATTTTCCAAATGTGGGAACACACATTTTTGGTACCATGATTCAATGTCAGCAGGGAATCGGCATTTCAACAAATTATCATAAGCTGCGAATTCTTGACCCCAAATTTTCATCGGCCGAGAACTCGCCGGAACATTCCACTGTGTGGAAATGATCAGTGTCAGACAATTGGAAATCTTGGTTTTCGGCACCAATGATTTCAAGATATGTTAAACGCAAGCGTTTTTTTACGAGAAAACAGATTGCCATGGCCAAAAGCATGGAACACCACGCCAAGCGGGTTTTCCTTGGCAGCTTCTTAGAAAAATTTCGCAGATCTTCTCCTGATGCTAGGCCATTGCGGACGCCCCCCCTGAGCAGAGTAGCTCCGGGAAGAACCACACCTCCTACCACATCGTCTGGGGGATCATACTCCCAATTAATCCACGCGCTGTCTCCGACCAGAACAATCCCTTCAGCAGTCTGCAATGCAGGGCTCCACTTCAACATCTTGTAACGGTCTTCTTCGGCTCGCGTCCGACCCAGTATGATATAGAAGGGGTTTCGCTCCTGCTGGGCGTTTGCAATTCCCACCACACGATTGACAAACGCAAAGTGACAATAATTGGACAAGCAGTAAAGGCCATATTCCCTGTCCTTCTTGCATTTGCTAATACGATCCAGAACCGTTTCAAACGAGCTCATCTGTTCACGCGGTGTATACAAAATTACATCGTTGGCGCCGAGATGGTCCATGAACCATGCAGTACTATCATTCTGGCAAAGTGGAGCCTGATCAACCAGCAGTTCAACATCAGGACGCAGCCAAAAGGTTCCAACGACATTGCCATCCAACAATGCAGGCTGATTGTCACGCCATTGTCTGATGACACGAAGCTTTGTTTCAGCCTGGCTTGTTGATGAAGCCGCGTCTGCGGGGGTGTCTTGGGCACGATGGTATCCATATCTCTTCAAGCACTTTCGTTGCTCCGCGCTGATTTCAGACCCGCAACCATTTGAGCTCCATACATTTGCAGTTTTCTCCAACCAGTAACTTTGGCGAAGTGTGTTTATCTCGCCAAAGTGTGTTTATCACATACTTCTCGATGGATTCCAGCGCTTGCGATAGTTGAGGTGCATCCTTAGCTGCGGAATAGAAATGAAATACCAAGGGGAAGAGGCATGTAACGAAATATGATAAACAAACAAACACAAGAAACATAAAACATGTCACTGTTGGGGACAATATAACACATATGTGAAAAAGTAACAATTAGAAAACATTTTAAAATCGGGGACATTTTGAAATCAAAATATATGAACATCAAATATCACACCCAAGCACAACTAATGACAACGCTATTGTAATCTATATTCAGGAGACGGAAGAGCTTTCTGCGCTGCCACGACCCCGGAGCGGGCCAATCTTCCGACGACAGCCACACGCAGTATTTTTCTTGTTTCGTTCACGCGGTCGGCTTTTTTCGAATTCTCTCTTTATTGTCTGAAGTGGTTTTGGGCGTAGACCCTGCAGCACTCGCCGTTTGTTGACTTCATTTGCATGGGCATGCCAATCCCGCCACCTCTTCATGGCAGGTAAAACCGTCACTGAGCTAGCCACTCAGCTTGCAGGGTGTGTAGGTCCAGCTATGTAGATTCTTAGTTACTCACGTACATGGTTCAACTGATTAGATGTCTTTTCATCATCCCTGGTGGTTTTGAATCATAGATGATCGATAATGCTTGATTCATGGGTAGCTTATTTTGATGATGCTTTGTTGTTGGTTCATTTGATGCGTCATCGACAGTCGGTCGATGGTTGATTTATGATGTATTCAATCAGGTTTGCTTCAAACAATAATAATCAAGAGATAAAGCAATTTAAAGCTAGCTTTGTTGATGGTGAGTTGTATTGTTGCAGCAACTTCTGAGATAGAAATAGAAACGGCTGCAACATCAGTCAATCAATGGTAAATTGATAGTTCCAGGACTGATCGTTGGCTGTGCATTCATGGGAAGCAAATGAGGAATTCATAGTTTGAAAGTCAATTCTATGATTGACAATTGATGGATGATTCATCCGGGTTCACCTGATTCATGCTAAACGAATGCTCCGATCAGAAAATATTACTTGTGACTTAACCATAATGCAATCTCTGGTCCATAGCGCGCAAGTTGTGTTTCTCGCAACAGCATCAAATCATGCTTCCGAAATGACCCCCCAAGTTCTGAACAAAGTAATTGGGAACTACAATGCAGGCGGCGCGTTAACTGGATGTGTTTGGAATGGATCATAACACAGGATAATAAGCGCTAATAAGCGCCCATCATAGTGAACATATGGGTGATTGGCTGTCTGCGTATGGAAACACAAACACGCATAACAATGTTGGATGATGCTACTACAGAAAACATGAATTGAAATCGCGACGGACTAACAGAATTAACTTCTCGCAAACAGTTAGTTTCACCCTTCTGCATTCCCCATGCCGTGGATGGTGGCGTGGTCCGTTTTCCCCGCGCACCTTTGTATAGGAAATTGACCACATATGCACAGCTATTTGCGATGCGAAGCTGTGCCTGGAAGGGCAGGCAAATGCCAACGACAATGAAGCAAAAGGAGCTTATCTTCATCTCTGGGATCCACCTTGGTTGTAGTTCGAACTTAGATGTTGAGACCGAACAATCCATGGAACAATATGTTGGATCAAACAGAATTAACCCAGCTTTGCCACCCAACAGCAGCAACAAGACACTCGAGCTAGTGTGCAATGATTTTTAATTATATTAAAAATCAATTTACTAAAAATTTCACGTCTACATATTTGTCCTGCTTTATATTAAGTAACCTCCCTCGGGAACATGTCTTGGCAACCTGCAAAACCTTGCACGGGAACCTGCCTTACTTAAAAACCACATTTGGGAACCGTAGTTTTAAACGGGACTTAGGAATCCCACTTGGGAACCTGTCTTGAAATTTCGCTTGGGAACTTTGCTCCAGAACTTTGGGAACCGAAATTCCAGGGTTCCCATAAGGACGAAAACGGAGTATGAAGCAAAAACATTTGAAGCGACTTATAACTTGAATGCATGGCAAAACCGGGAACCTTTTTTTGGAAACCTCAATTAAAATGTAAACCTTTCTTGGGAATTTGCTGGGAACTTTCCGGAACTCGCATGGAAACCTTATTAAGGTCTTCGTTTGAAACCTTATTTGAAAACCGCGCTTGAGAATCTGTGCTCCGGAACCACATTTAGGAACTTGTCTTGACATTCTCGCTTGGGATGCTTGCTCCGGAACTTTGGGAAAGCAGGTTCCCAGAGGGGAACCTTGTTTCGGAACTTCGGGGAATGAGGTTCCAAGTTTTCCTTTATTTGGGAACTTCGCTTGAAACCTTGCTCGGGTTGGTTAAGAACCTTTCAAAATAAGCTAAGGTGGTATCCCCAACAGCAAGGCCACAGATCTGAATGTTTCCGCGCGTATTTTTCTTTGCAGGAAATTGTTATATAACAAAGAAATCTGAGGCATGATCACGATGGCATGTTCAATTTGTGTAAATTTCGCCTAGGCTGCTTCTGCGCAATCTCAGGTTTTACTTCCAGAACGTTCCTGAACTTTCCAGAACCTTGCCTGGCAACTGCATCGGAACTCCCCACAACATTTCGGAACTTTCGGAACCTGACACTGGAAGCTGCACCGCAACTTCCCGGAACCTTGCGGAACCTTGCCTTACATCTGCACGAACTTACCGGAACCCTCCAGAACCTTCCGGAACCTTCCCGGAACCTTCTGGAACCTTTGCGCCAGAACTCCCCGGAACCTTCCCGGAACCTTTGCGCCACAACTCCCCGGAACCTCTGGAACCTTTGCGCCAGAACTCCCCGGAACCTTCCCAGAACCTTCTGGAACCTTTGCGCCAGAACTCCCCGGAACCTTCCCAGAACCTTCTGGAACCTTTCCACCAGAACTCCCCGGAACCTTCCCGGAACCTTCTGGAACCTTTGCACCAGATCCCTCCGGAACCTTCCCAAAACCTTCTGGAACCTTTGCGCCAGAACTCCCCGGAACCTTCCCCGAACCTTCTAGTACCTTTGCAACACAACTCCCCGGAACCTTCCCTGAAGCTTCTTTGCAGATCCGCCCGGAACCTTCCCGGAACCTTCTGGAACCTTTGCACCAAATCCCTCCGGAACCTTGCCGGAACCCTGGAACCTTTGTGCCACTCCCCGGAACCTTCCCGGAACCTTCTCGAACCTTTGCGCCAGAACTCCCCGGAACCTTCCCCGGAACCTTCTGGAACCTTTGCGCCAGAACTCCCCGGAACCTTCCCGGAACCTTCTGGAACCTTTTTGCGCCAACTCCCCGGAACCTTCCCGGAACCTTCTGGAACCTTTGCGCCAGAACTCCCCGAACCTTCCCGGAACCTTCTGGAATTTTTGTGCGCCAGAACTCCCCGGAACCTTCCCGGAACCTTCTGGAACCTTTGCGCCAGAACTCCCCGGAACCTTCCCGGAACCTTCTGGAACCTTTGGGCCAGGACTCCCCGGAACCTTCCCGGAACCTTCTGGAACCTTTTTGCGCCAAACTCCCCGCAACCTGCCCGAACCTTCCGGAACCTTGCTTGGCAAACTCCCCGGAACCTTCCGTAACCCTGCGGAACCTTCCGGAACCTCTGGAACCTCCAGAACCTGAGCGTGGAAGCTGCACCGGCTCACACCGGAGCTTAAGTGGGCTGAAGACCCCATAAGCTTACGCTGTCGGGGAAAAAAACAAAAGCGGACAAGTACGCAAAAACATTTCAAACGACTCAAACCTGAAGCGTGGCAAAACTGGCGGCCTTTTTTGGATACGCCATTTAAAATTTAAACCTTAGTTAGGCATTTGTCTTGTAATCTTGTATACCTCACTTGACTTTTGGAAACTTTCGGAACTTACATCGAAAATCTTATTAAGATCCTTGTTTTGAAGCCTTACTGGAAAACGTGACTTGGGAACTTTAGCTGCGAACCATGCTGAGGAACCTCACTTCGGAACCTTTTTTGGGAGTTTTGCTTGCGACCCTTGCATGTAAACGTGTTTTAGAAACCTATCTTGCAAACTTTAATTGGGACGCGAACCATGCTTGGGGACATCGCTTTGGAAACCTGTCTCGCAAGCCTTGCTTGGGATCCTTTCTTGACCGATTCAAGAGAACAAACCCACAGTTGTTCACCAAAATGTACAAGATATTGTCAAATCAACAACAACACAACAATTCCACGCACGTACACTGCGCCATGGACAACCAAGCAAAAAACATAGACGGTGCCCAAAAATGCAAAACACAGCTGGTTTTGTTTTTTGTCCCGGCAAACCCGATCTTGTAGTGGCTGATGTGTCCTTTGTGTTTTAGCCTTGTAGCCGGCAATTGGTTCCATGTAGAGGAAGGAGACCACATGCTTGCAATAGCCGAATTGTGGTCTTGTCTTGTCCCTTGAAGCACTCTTAATTTGCTGGATTGGAGGTTATTGTGGCCGTTGGCCGTTGGACATGTACTTGGAGACCATGCTTTTCCTGCGCCGTGTGGACACGAAGAGAAAACTCATTCGGCGCGGAAATCTTTTCCAAGTCACGCCAACACAAAAATTCTCATATGCAAACCAATTCCACGTCACGTCAACACATTTTGGAACAAACTGCAGAAACAAAACAACCTCCGCACAGGCAACAATAGCTAACCCGGGTTTTGTGCCCCGCCCTGCCCCCCTTTCCAAATATGAAGAAATGCAAATGGCAACATGAAAATTGTTGAAGTTCAAATGCCCCGCTTCGAGGGTTGCAGGGTTCCAGGGTTCCAGGGTCCAGGGTTCCAGATTTCCAGGGTTCCAGCTTTCAGGGTTCCACGGTTTCAGGGTTCCAGGGTTCCAGGTTTCAGGGTTGCAGGGTTCCAGGGTTCCAGGGTTGCAGGGTTCGAGGGTTCCAGGGTTCCAGGGTTGCAGGGTTCGAGGGTTCAGGGTTCCAGGGCTCCAGGGACAAACGAGACACCAGCCCCAACCCTAGAAATTGAAACCCAACTTCTCCGCTGCTGGGAATTACCAATATCATTACCTTTGATTTCCATTCATTACCGTTCGTTACCATTGGCAGGATACCCTGATGTCTACACCATAGTTCCTGAACGATTGGAAGCAACTCAGCACAAACAATGTGACTTTGGGTTGGATGTGTTTTGCTAAAGAAAAAAACTGCTGGAGCAAACCAAGAAACAAACACATCAGCTGTCACATGAACTCACCCAACCACATGTTGCAATGATGTTATTAAAAAAAAACAGGGATGAAAAATGCACTCAGAGATTCCAAACCCAAAATAAAATAGCAATGATATTGTGTCACAAAGAAACTACCAAACAGGTCAGCCCTGTTAAAAGCCAAACAGGTCAGCCCTGTTAAAAGAGGGACACTATCTGGGTCTGCACCAAACTGTGAGTGCAGCACAGCGGTTTCTCGCCTCCTGCGTTTGCCAGGGCTATGTTTGATTCTTGTTTGTTTGTCATCTTTGGAAATCACCATCTGAGCCATGACACAATATTCGACAACACAGCTCAATTTGAACAAACATTCCACCCTATCTCATCACCATTCACAAACAATTCATCGGTAATCAATCACAACCAATTACAGCAGGAAGATATACAACAACTCAATATATTCCAACAAAAAATAAAAACAAACAAAAAACAACGCCGCTGAGGATGCAGCCAATTTGTACAGCCAGCTCGTCTAGTTACAACTAGATTCAGTGTAACAATAACTTGGTTGGTCCGCATTTGCATTTTTTCCACATGACATGTTCATCCCGTTTGCAGCAGCTGTTTTGTTGCTCGCACCAACGCCAGTCAATTTGAATTTTCCAAATGTGGGAACACACAGGCTTGGTACCATGATTCAATGTTAGCAGGAGATCGGCATTTCAACAAAATATCCTAAGCTGCAAATTCTTGACCCCAAATTTGCATCGGTCGAGAACTCGCCGGAACATTCCACTGTGTGGAAATGACCAGTGTCAGACACTTGGAAAACTTGGTTTTCGGCACCAATGATTTCAAGATATGACTCAGCGCAGGCTTTGTTAAACGCAAGCGTTTTTTACCAGAAAACAGAGTGCCATGGCGAAAGTCTTTTTGGAATTCTGCCAGTCCTTGCGCTATTTGGATTCCATTCCTCTGATGTGCTTGCTCAAGCTCATCAGCTTGTAGACTGTATTCTTTGAATTTTTCCTTGCAGTGGGTCAAAAGCGCGGGTTTGGAGAACACCACGCCAAGCGGGTTTCCCTTGGCAGCTTCTTGGCAAAATTTCGCAGATGTTCTCCTAATGCTAGGCCATTGCGGACGCCCCCCCCTGAGCAGAGTAGCTCCGGGAAGAACCACACCTCCTACCACATCGTCTGGAGGATCATACTCCCAATTAATCCATGCGCTGTCTCCGACCAGAACAATCCCTTCAGCAGTCTGCAACGCAGAGCTCCACTTCAACATCTTGTAACGGTCTTCTTCGGCTCGCGTCCGACCCAGTATGATATAGAAGGGGTTTCGCTCCTGCTGGGTGTTTGCAATTCCCACCACACGATTGACAAACGCAACGCGACAATAATTGGACAAGCAGTGAAGGCCATATTCCCTGTCCTTCTTGCATTTGCTAATACGATCCAGAACCGTTTCAAACGAGCTCATCTGTTCACGTGGTGCATACAAAATTACATCGCTGGTGCCGAGATGGTCCATGAACCATGCAGTACTATCATTCTGGCAAAGAGGAGCCTGATCAACCAGCAGTTCAACATCAGGACGCAGCCAAAAGGTTCCAACGACATTGCCATCCAACAATGCAGGCTGATTGTCACGCCATTGTCTGATGACACGAAGCTTTGTTTCAGCCTGGCTTGTTGATGAAGCCGCGTCTGCGTGGTTGTCTGTGACACGATGGTATCCATATCTCTTCAGGCACTTTCGTTGCTCCGCGCTGATTTCAGACCCGCAACCGTTTGAGCTCCATACCTTTGCAGTTTTCTCCAACCAGTAACTTTGGCGAAGTGTGTTTATCACATACTTCTCGATGGATTCCAGCGCTTGCGATAGTTGATGTGCATCCTTAGCTGCGGAATAGGAACGAAATACCAAGGAGAAGAGGCATGTAACAAAAATATGATAAACAAACAAACAAACAAGAAACATAAAACATGTCACTGCTGGGGACAATATAACACATATGTAAAAAGGTAACAATTAGAAAACATATTAAAACCAGGGGCATTTTGAAATCAAAATATATGAACATAAAATGTCACACCCAAGCACAAATAATCACAACTGTACTGTAATCTGTTGCCAGGAGACGGAAGTGCTTTCTGCGCTGCCCCGACCCCCGGAGCGGGCCAATCTTCCGACCACAGCCACATGCAATATCTTTTCTCGTTTCGTTCCCACGGTCGGCGTCTTTCGAATTCTCTCTTTATTGTCTCAGGTGGTTTTGGGCGTAGGCCCTGCAGCACTTGACGTTTGTTGACTTCCTTTGCATGGGCATGCCAATCCCGCCACCTCTTCATGGCAGGTAAAACCGTCACTGAGCTAGCCACTCAGCTTGCAGGGTGTGTAGGTCCAGCTATGTAGATTCTTAGTTACTCACGTACATGGTTCAACTGATTAGATGTCTTTTCATCATCACTGGTGGTTTTGAATCATAGATGATCGATGATGCTTGATTCATGGGTAGCTTATTTTGATGATGCTTTGTTGTTGGTTCATTTGATGCTTCATCGACAATCGGTCGGTGGTTGATTTATAGTGTATTCAATCAGGTTTGCTTCAGACAATAATAATCAATAGATAAAGCAATTTAAAGCTAGCTTTGTTGATGGTGAGTTGTATTGTTGCAGCAACTGCTGAGATAGAAATAGAAACGGCTGCAACATCAGTCAATCAATGGTAAATTGATAGTTCCAGGACTGATCGTTGACTGTGCATTCATGGGAAGCAAATGAGGAATTCATAGTTTGAAAGTCAATTCTATGACTGACTATTGATGGATGATTCATCCGGGTTCACCTGATTCATGGTAAACGAATGCTCCGATCAGAAAATATTACTTTTGACTTAAACATAATGCAATCTCTGGTCCATAGCGCGCAAGTTGTGTTTCTCGCAACAGCATCAAATCATGCTTCCGAAATGACCCCCCAAGTTCTGAAAAAATTAATTGGGAACTACAATGCAGGCGGTGTGTTAACTGGATGTGTTTGGAATGGATCATAACACAGGATAATAAGCGCTAATAAGCGCCCATCATAGTGAACATATGGGTGATTGGCTGTCTGCGTATGGAAACAAAAACACGCATAACAATGTTGGATGATGCTACTACAGAAAACATGAATTGAAATCGTGACGGACTAACAGAATTAACTTCTCGCAAAAAGTTAGTTTCACCCTTCTGCATTCCCCATGATGGACCACTGCCATCTTAGCCGCGCCAAAAAGGTGCCTTTTGGGGCGTCCAATGGCCCAATCATTCCTCAGGCCATGGGTAGCTGTCAGGCTGGGGATAGAGGTGAAGAACACGAGTTGAAAAGCAACCACTTCCTAGGGGCACAACGAACTAGATAGGGTTATATACACATGGTAGATCCATATCTACAAATCACTATCACTTGAAGCGCAAATAGTTGGTGATCTATCAACGGATTCATTGATATTGGTGTCCCATCACTGGGGTGTGTCCATCAATTTTTTTGGTACTCCTAAACTCCATCCCCAGTAAATGCTATTCGAAAAATGGAATCCACCTTCAAGCTGAAATGGTTCGACCCATCGACAGGGAAAACACCATGGACACAACAGTAGGATTGATTTCCCTTCGATCCAAAATTTGCCTGATCGGGGAGAGAAGATAAGGAACCCAAAACAATCGGAAGCCACTGGCTAGTTGTAAAAATAGTGAGAACCGCTGGGATATCGGTTCTGATTGAAATGATAACAATCACTTGGAGAAGCACTGATAAACGGTACATGAGACTCCCGGTAAGCATAGAAATGATGAATGGGTGCAGTGAAAGGGCTAGACAGCCTCATGCACATGTACAGGCAACCACACATAGATAGATAGATAGATAGATAGATAGATAGATAGATAGATAGATAGATATCTATTCATCTTTATATATACATCATTGTCGTCATCATCACTATTACTATGTCCTATAAATTTTATACATCAATATAACTATGTGTAAATATATATATATATATATACGTATATGTGTGCGTGACTGCATTTTCAAATTTTGACGCTTTCATCAAACTTTGATGCTGGGGGCTGCGCTTCTGCCTCACCAGCATCAGGAGCCTTCGCACCAAGCCCAGGTGACCACCTGCCATGGCACCAGCCATGCCGTGGTGCTTGGAAGCAACCACTAACGGTGCTAAAACGACCTACCACTTGGGCTATGCCCAGATGATAGGCCTGAGAATGTCAGGAGAACTTTCAATGATATATGCGACGCCAATCATTAGGTTATATCATTGCTAGTTAGATTGTATCATGATGCCATTATTGTTGAAAGTTCTACCATGTTCTACCACTGTGCCATCACAGGTAATTGCAGCTATTGCTGGTTACAAGACTATGCCATTGCCGGCTATAACTAGTTGGCCACACCCTGGTTACGGAGGGTCCGTATCATATCCACCATTGGAGTTATTCAATCACTGTGGTCAGCTATGTGCCGCTAGCATTATTGGTGGCCTGATGGGCAAATCGACCAAGACTTCTCGCGATTAGCTATAACCGATCATAGCTTACAATTGTTCTTATTCCATCGGTTAAACCTGTTACGAGTAGGTAAACCCTTGCTTGTGGATTTCTAGTGTTCCGGTTTAACAACCATGAATGAACCATTAATTACACCGTCAATTGCTACTTAGGTGCAACCGTCAGTAATTTTTTTCACCGTTGCTAATGTCCAACCACAGCCAATAGCAAATAAGTATCTATAAGACACTTATTAATAATGTGTTGGGCCATTCTCAAATTTATTGGTTGGTTTGTTGAACGTATTAATCACCATCATCTTGCACTCTCTCGCACATTCGCCCCACGCGTGAGAACGGTTTGCCAAGACACCACGAAGCAAATTCCAAATTAATGGTCAACGGCAAGAAAATAGCTGACAACCGCCGAGCAGACTGCAGAGCAGCCGCAAGGGAACGCAAACCTTCATGCAGAAGCGAAGCACGCCAGTCCACCCCAGGGCAGGCAAACCGCGCCCCCAAAAACTGAGCCGAACGTGTAGATGCAACAGAGGCACCCCACCGGCCCTGAAAACCTAGACAGACCAGGAGGTCAACCTGGCTCTTCCAGACCTTGAAAAGCGTACAGAAACAATGCAAGACAAATGCAGCAACACCCAGGCACTCTCAAAGAGAAAGGGTGGCAAGCCCCCGGTGTCCCACACGTGGGACCAAAAAGACTCCAACCAGCTGGTGTCGGACCATTGGAGGTCCGAAGATGGGGCGGAGGCACACGGCGTCTAACGCAAGGAGAGCAACCAACGATGTAATGAAAGTGTGAAGGTCGGTGGTGGTGACTTGAATAATGCAAGTGAGAGATGGGAGCCGAAACGGATCGGCCACTAAATACCAAGGGCACAGTCAACCTGGAGGGTCGTGGATGGTATTCGGTGTAAGGGATCCAAGTTACGGAACATGCCGCTGGATTTGGGCCATGCCTAACCACAGCACGCCCAACAAGTCGCGATGCCAATCGGCAAAGTGGGGTGAGTTCCAACCTGAAGGCTGAGGAGGAATTTCTTTGCAGATCTGACAAAGGCTAAACAATCAGAGAGAAGGGTGAAGCCGTCGATAGGTCAAAAACGCAATTGCCCCTGCCAGCACTTCTGCGCGGTAAGGAATCTGTACAGACCCTGGCAAGGGGCCGCACAAGGGGATGGCGAAAGAACCGTCTGGAGAAGGATGTATATAACATGGCTGCCGCAAGTGCTGTGTGAGGGCACCGGGATCCACGGCGAGCGGCACAAACTGCAAGTGAAACTAGGCTATAGGGTTTGCCTGTACAGAAAGACAAGCCATCACCTGCCTCAACGACCTCATTTTTTTGCACTCGCCGTGAAATCGGCCACAGATCTCACCATCTGTGTGAACAAAATGTGCTTAATGTTAATATATTTTGATTGTTTGAAATAATCACCGAAGAAACATAAATATAAATGCCATACATCCGTTTAAGCGGCGATGTACATCGAATGCCTGGGTCTCCACATTCCAGACTCCTTGTGAAAAGATGCACAACACCTCCCTACATGAATATGTGTGAGTGCTTGGTACATACGACTAGTAAATTTGCCATCGTTAACCATTAGTTGTGAACCACAACGAATCATTATTAGTTAATCCAAGAATATGCAGGTTGTTAGAAGTTCGATGTTCCCCGCTATGATTATCATTAACGTCGTTATTAACCACTATGGATATTAATTATCATTGCTGGCGATGCTTGATGACCTGGAGGTTTGCCATCATTCACCATCGGTTGATTTACCAGCATTGCCTGCCCACCTCTAACAAGCATGAATCATCAAATAGCCATCCCATGACTATAGCTCACCATCATGACCCATTAACCATTGGATAGTCTACCCATCATTACCCAATGTAAACCACTACAAACTACTACAGACCATTATAAACCATTCAAAACCATTATAAACCATTTTGAACCACCATAAACCCATGGGTTGCTCACCATCATCAACCATTATAAACCATTGCAAACCACGCTAAACCATCATTTTCTGACTAACCCATGGTTGCTAGGCGCCGCCCCCACCCCCCGGTGTGCCACCAGAACGCAGGCAGGTGTTGATGAGGTCGTGGCAACCCAGCACCGTCCATCGGACACCTGGCGATATGTTAACTGAATGGTGTCTGGTCGTGGCTCGTGATATTGACAGTGATTAACAATTGGGATGATAATTCATTAATGGGTTATATTAACAATTGGGATTAACAATGGTTATATTACCTATGACTAACAATGGTTAACAATTGCTGATAATAACCCGTTAATAATAGGTTATAGTTCATGACCATTCATCATTAACCTAGTAATAGGTAATAATGGTTAACAATTGGGACTAATGATTAACAATTGGGATAGTTAATCAGCTAATGATAATGATTAATGATAGGTAATTTGCCAATAATAGGTAATAGTAATAGGTAATAGTTAATGATTCATAATTGGGATAGGTGAACTGAATCGTTTCTAGTGGTTAATCAGGATTAATCAGGGTTAATAGGTCTGCAGGGTCCACACAAATTTATTTGTGTTAAGACTCCATTAATTTGTGTTCAGACTCCAGTCAACACAAGTTAATGGAGTCTTAACTGGGACACCATACCAATCAATTGTGCTTGTATAAACCACAAATACCATCCCGTTGACTGACGGTGTCTAGTGGTTAATGGTATTTATAGTGATTAACAATGGTTCATAATCGTTGTTAATAATCGTTAATGGTTTCTGGTTTAATCATGATTAATTATAGGTTAGTAGGGGGTATATATGGTTAATCAATGGTTAATGATTAACAATGGTCAATTATGGTGAATATCACTGATTAGTGTTAATGAGTAATTATCAATGATTAGTTGATGGTCCATAGATAATTATTGACACAACTGATGGTTTCTAGTGCTTAGTGATTTTCTTAATCAACGGTTAATCTTGGTCAATAATGGTCAATCATGGTTACTAGTGACTGCTAGGGGTTGCTAGTGGTTAATTACAATGCTTGTTGATGGCTACTAATGACGCTTATTGTGGTTACTAGGGTTACTAGTGCATAATCGCATTGCTTATTGGTGGTCAATAATGATGGTTGACTAATAGTGGCTAATATTGGTTCATGTTGATGGTTAATAATGGTTGATAATTATGATTAACTAGTAGTGGCTCAAACTGGTCGGTGATGATGGTGCATTGTATAACATGGAAATTCAAAATAATCACCTTCAATAGGTTTACCATCTACAAATCGTCCATCTTCCACGGAACCAGGTTGCTTTACCAAAAAACTATAGAGTGAGCAGAGAAAGCAAACCATACTCATCATACTAACCATGCTGGCCATACTGACCATTCCGGACCATACTAACCATAGACTTGCCCATCTGTGGAAGCGCATCCGCCCGGCGTTTCGCGCCTTCGCGTTGCATGGATTCAAAGTGGCTCAAGCCCTGCAAGCCAGCGCGAGTTCCCAGCCGTGGTGCGTTAGCCCAGCATCACTACTCAGTGCGGAGGGGAACTGTTCTGGTTGAAGATCTGTGGAGGGCCAAGGCGCGTAGGAAGACCCTCCACAACCCTGGGTGTGTCCTGGGTATTTGATGGGCTAATGCAGAAAGCCACCCCGGCAATGAGCTGGAACCAAATGGGTGTGAATGCAAATGAATATACAAAAATGGGCATGTAAACCGTCCTGAAGAACGTATGTGCAAGTGTGCTTGGTTGTATTGCATATGTATAAAAATATGATAATGTATATATATATACATCAAAAGGATTCAAAAGGTCTTGCAAGTAACAATGACAGGCACCAGGAAGCAAAATTTAGCAATTAGTAATGCTCAGCAAGAACATGGGAACAATGTCCCTGTCTGGTAGCTTGGGTTAAGCCTTGATACAGACTTCTTGGTCTAGATCGAATCGGATGGAGCTAGGAAAGCTTCGAATGAGCTTGCGGTTGTCCAGAAATGGCACTAGCACCTCCAATCATCCCCAAATGATCATTGGCAATGAGGAAACCAACCGGCTGTAGGGGTGCATCATTAATGGACAACCCCTCAAGGACTGGGAACTAGGCACTGCCACAATGGGGAGTGATGAGAAGTTGCATCTGCTTAGGCATCCAGAGCTTTGGCATTGCACCAAAGCCATCCACTTCGCATGATTTAACGGCCCCGTACTTCATAAATACCAAAGTTATCCGTGGAATCCTATCAAAGAGCCAATGAAATGGTCATTCACCATTCAACAGTCATTCAACATCCATCAACCATCTATTCTGCATCCATAGCTGGTTGGCTTCCCTCTTAATGATGATCTTTTGGGGATCGTTCAGCATTCATTAACCATTCACTACTTGGATGTGCGGCTGGGGTTAGTCCACCATGTTTCCTTACGCCCTTTGTTTGGTAGCTGAACTAACTCCTACAAACCATGCGAACTGTGACCACTTACGAGCCGTGGGGGTACAGATCCAAGTAACCATTCAGCCCGGTGTCGCCCCGGTCCTGACGCCATGTGCTCCGAGTGGAACTCAAGGCCGCTTGGTAGCTGAAGGCATTGGGCCTGCCCGCGAGACAAGGGAGAACTGAGGCACTGAAGCGAACCGATATCGGGTTCAACCTATGGAAAAACCTAGGGTTGAACCTATGACCTATCATTAAAACCTATGATTAAAACCGTGATTCAAACCTATGATTAAAACCTATGGCTATAGACTTCAGCCGATGGTGAGAGCTATGGTTATTCCAAGGCTTCATCATGATTTATGGTCAAGAGTGATATGGTTTATAGTGGCTGGTACCATTTCGCTGCATCGGCTGTGTCAGTTGGGTCAACTCTGATCCGCCCTTGGCATCCCGTGCCATGATGGATATCCAGGATCACCAACCGTTGCGCTGGTTCTTGCTTATTATCACCTGTTGTCAACCATGATCAACCATTATTACTGTATAATTTAGTGACCATCAACTACCATTGATCAACCATGGTTCTGGGTTATTATGCCCGCTTTAAGGCATTATCAACCATGAACAATCATTGATAAACCATTCAGAATGTTATTAACCACGATGAAACATTGATCATCAATCATTGATTATGACCCATGATTGACCAGAATGAACCATATTCAATCAAGACCAACTGCAACCATTGAAAACCACCAACATCATGCAACCATTATTCAACATTGCTTCAACCACAACCATTGGTAACCATGACCCAGATCCAATCATAGAAGCCAAATCATGTAAACCCCATCATGCAACCACCATTTAAACCCCGTAACCTAAATCCAATGAGCCCAATCATGCAACCATCATGTCAACCGTCATGCAAACAATCAGCCCAATCATGTAACCATCGTGTCAATCATACAATGGCTATATCATACAATGGTTATACTATACAACGGTTGTACTATACAATGGCTATATCATACAATGGTTATACTATACAACGGTTATACTGTACAATGGCTATCTGTTATACTATACAATGGTTATATATTCTATCATACAAATTGTATAGCCATATTCAATTTATATTGCTCACCCAATCCTGCAAACCATCCGCCCCATCCTGTGACCAGCATCAGCCCGAAGCTCACACGGCTCCGCCTGACGCCTCCCATGCGCATCTGACCCAGCAGCGCAAAGGCACCCGGCCACCAAAGGCCTGGCACGGATCGATGATGGCCGTGTGGATCCATGGCGATTCGAACGTTGAGAGGCGAATGGACCAATAACATGTGGCTATGGGTCAATATTAACCAGCAATAATGGCTAGTTAATGGTTAATAATGGGAGATAATACGCAACAATGAGAGGGAATAATAACAAGAAGGCCAATCTGACTATGGTTGAACAGCTATGGCTGCTAATTAATAGGCTATGGTTGTTAATTGATTAGATAACACGCTAGTTGATTAGCCAACATAATAATGTTTAGCCTATGGCAATGGTAATTAGGATTACAGTTGTTTAACCAAAAGATTATTACATATAGGTGATATAGGCTAAAAGATTATTACATATAGGTGATATAGGCTAAGGCAATTAACAGCCCTAGGGAATTCATAGAGCCCATAGGTAATATTAGCAATGTTTTACCAACGGTAGGCAATTTTCACCAAACATCAGATTAAGATAACGTTATCGTATGCTGCTACATGTGATATGTTTTGTGTGGCTAGATGTTATATGTTTATCGATGGTTATGATAATATGATAGATATTGTTATTCTATTCGTTATTTAACCAGCTTTCGCTCAGCCAAGGTAGTTATTGGCCAACAACAAGTAATAACCCCAGCCAGTAGCCATTAAGCAACTAGTGGATGATTGGGGGGGTCCCTCATTTTGAGAAGCACCCATATGGTCTATGTTCGTGGTTCACCTTACTATGGCTGATTGTTGATGACCAGTAGTTGTCAATCAATAATCAACTATTCAACCAATCAACCAGTTCTCAGTGGCCATCAATCCATAATCATTGACAAGCTAATAGCTAATAGCTGATTAATCATTAATGACCAATAGTTGGTGGTTCACCTTACTATGGCTTAATATGGATGACCATATTCAACCAATCAACCAGTCCAATCAACCAGTCCTCAGTCGCCCGGCTTCGCACCTGCTTCACAGGCAGTGATGCCGGAGCTACAACTCACCACATTGTGCGAGAGCCTGAGGAACCGGTAACTGGTGGCGATTCGATGTCCGGGCCTCACCGTAGTAAGGCCAATCATGATCGGTTGGTTAATAACTATGATTAACCATAATAGTTTGATAGCAGCTTGATTAATAATGATTAATAGTAATCTAATAGTTAATGATAAGACCATAGTAGTTAATAATGATTAGCTTAAAAGTTACTATCATGATCATTTTTCATGGTTTTGATGCACCTGTGGCAGCCAGTGCTCATGACTCATGACCTGCCAAATCGGCGAAAAACTGGAGTCATATCCCACGCTGTTCGTTCTACTGGCCCGTGCCAAGAAACGGATTGTGATGACTGATAACCCCACCTGCAGTATCATGTATATAGTCTTGTCTGGGTCTCAGGGGGAGCACAACCCAGAGTGGTAACCAAGGAACATTGCAAGAAACAACAAATCAGCATCAAAAGACCCAAGTGCTCTGTTTCCCCAATCGTCTGCCCATGTCATTTCAAACCAACCGACCAACATTCAATCCGTTGTAGTTGATATAAAATCCCAACTGTTGTTGCTTAGTAGTTGGCTTATTAACCAACCAACCAACCAACCAACCAACCAACCAACCAACCAACCAACCAACCAGCATTCCACCTGCACGAAGCCCGTCCTGGCCACTTTGGAGGACGCAAAAAGCTGCATGGCGTCTTGCCATCGGTCGCCTGCAAATAACGGCTGAATGGATCCGTCATGAAATTCTTCATAATGGTTACCCATAAATGGTTAATTGGATCATTCGTTAAATATTGAAAATACTCATATATCCAGAAAATATTCATAAACTAGCATCATTAACCATTAATTGGATCAAGTTCATGGTTGGTAATAATAGTAATGGTTACCAAAACTAATATTTCATGATACTGGTTAGCAACTTACTGACAATTAATGGTGACCAAAACTTGCTAATTGATGTCATCAACCATCAATGGACTGAACGGATTTTGTTGACTTAGCAAATTATTGACCATTATCAATTGGTTTACTTAATCCTTGTTCGCCATAACAATCCACTACCAAGTTTAGGATGAACCGACCAATGATAAAATTAGCTGGTTTATGGTTGGTAATAGGATATAATCACCAACAAGAATGAGGTATATACCACTAACCAATCGTTAATCAACCATTTATAATCTATGTCAGCAGGGTGGACATATCAAGTGCATTGTTTGGCTGCCATCAATGGGTATTGCACCAGTTTTTGCATGGAAATTGAAAAGCACCCCTTCAACGGCTGTGGGTCAACATGAACCAACCACCAACCAACCAGTTGTAGTTGATATATCCCTACATTAGTTGGCATATTAGTTAGCTTATTAGTTGGCTTATCAACCAACCAGCCAACCAACCAACCCACCAACCAACAAAGACCAGGGGTAGGTCATGGCTATGGGAAACAGCGGATCGGGGTACAGGGGCCCTTGACCGGTTTGACAGTATAATCATCTTCGAGGGGGGTCAAGTTTCACTTGAAAATGCTTGCGCAAAATAGCAGCTTAATGGTAGATCCATATGGATAAAGCATCAAATATAGGGGTGATCTACGGTCAATAGCTTTTGATGGTAGATCAAGTTAAACCATAAAGTTGTGTATCCATTGATGGTATATCATCGGTGGTTTAAGGACAAATAGTCTTGATTTACCATCAAACATAGGAGTGATGGATCTATGCATCTACCACTCCGTCTTTAGTGGACATCACTTACCAATAGCCCTGGGTCGTGACATGTTCATACCTCACAAGTCTACATGATCATACGAATAGACATTGCTCCATTCAGAGTGAGATAAAACAAATAACTGTGGTCGTCAAGGAAAAATTAATGACAAAACCATGCCACAGTGGATATCTATTATGTCGGAAAATTAAACTGCAGTCAAACCCAACAAAATCTTTGGCATGTACAGTAAACCCTTCAGATATTTGCAAAGAAAGCCATGCTTTGCAGCTTCCAGGGTGTACAAGGTGAACCACTGCTGTTGTCAATCGAGATCATAAATCCGTAGCTGTCTGAACATGGACTTTGGATGACCCTGGAGTCTCCCTTCCTTGATCGGGACCGATGCCTTCCAAAGCCATCAAACGATACCAGTGAACAACACCAAGTCAGAATTCCACCACCCGGCCCTGATGACAACCACCCACAGTAGTAAGCTGTACTACCTACTGGTGTCTCAGCTCAGGTGCCTGAGATCATCGTCCCCAAACTTGAGCTCTCAACCACATCCACATAATCCACACTTCTATGGTAGTTTCTCAAAATAGGGGTACCCCCAATGATCCGATGTTTGCCATCATTAGCAATAAACCAGCAATTGTTTGGGTCCCCCATTTGGGGAAACCACCATATACTTCTACGTACTTCTATCTCACAAAATAAATAGATCAACAAAAAAACACAAGAACACAACCATCATTTTTATCAATTGTGAACTCGGCACCTGCACCATCCATGTGGGTGTTTCTCAAGCCATAGGGAACCCCGATGATTGGTTTCATACATTTATAGGGAAATGATTTTGAATAGTAGTGTTAAGTCATCCCAAAATGGTTAGTTTATTACTATAAATATGATTAATGTGAAGGATAATTTTGGGGGTATCTGTATGTATCACACCCCCTGACCACACCAGCACCACGGAACCACTGCCTTTCTCAAAGGACGTCATTGCTGCGCTGGTCACGTGGAGGTCCAGGGGCACTCCATCCTCCTCACCTGAGCAACCGGTCATCAACCAGGTGAAACACCGTGCTTCGCCATGCTTAGCAGCCAATGAGTTCATAGGGGATCATGATGATTTTTAGGGGATAGTAACCAAGAATTATGAGGGGTACGCATGGATATACCAGGTTCATACAGGTTTATATGGGATTGATGGTTTACAATAGGGATTCATTGGGGATGATCACAAACAAGAATGGTTGAACGACTACTATACATGGGTGTTGATCAAGTCATTGGGGTACCCCTAAGTTATGGTTGGTTTATTACTATAAAAGGCAAATAAACTGGATGATGACAGGGGGTACCCCTGTTTTGAGAAAGCACCGTGCTCGACCACGCTGAGCAACCTGGTGTTGTGAACTCATTAGCTATGTATCGAGTATCATTGATCAGCCAATCATCTGTGATCAATCATGGTACTAGTCGTTGGGCATGTTCCACCCTCATGATCAGCTAATCAGCATGACCCATCAGGAGTAATGAACAAATTGCTCCCATGATCAACATGGAAAACAGCTATTGATCAACAGCTACTATCAACAGCTATATCAATGATCATGGATGTATCCCCATACATCCCCATGATCAACAGCTATTGGTCACGACCCACTCAGCAATCGATTTCCAACAGCCAGGTTTCCCCTGCCCAGCTCCATTCTGGCTCGCTCCAGGCATGAATGCTCACAAGGAACGGCTACCGTTTGTGGCAGCCGGTAGTGCTTCACTGCTGCTTCACAAGCAACAAATGATCCGTTTACAATTTTCAAGCCGTCGATTGTGATTGGTAAGGATGCTTGCTGAAAACGTTTCATTGTGGCTGTTGATCGTGATTGAAAATCTAGCTATGGCCATGATGGTGGTAAGCGTTAATCATTAACAACCATTGATGGACCACCCTTGATCAACGACAATCGTGAGACATGGTTGCTGATGCCATGGTTGCTGCAGGCTGCAACCCGCCGCTGTTGCTGATGATTCAGGCGGTTGTTCATGTTGATGAGTCCATCGCCCCTCAGCCCCTCAGCCCCTGACCCACTCTGAGGTGCTGAAGGATCTTGGCCGTCACCTTGATGCGGCGCCACGGTGACAGCCAGTTCCTTCACCACTCGGAGGGATGCTTGGTCGGTTGGTTGGTCGGTTCATTGGTCGGTTGGTCTGTTGGTCTGTTGGTCTGTTGGTTGGTCGGTTGGTTGAGTAGTTGGTGTTTCTCACTGCCAGATCCGAAAAAATCCTACGACTTCACCCAGCCGTTGTGGAGATTCGATGGGGCCGTGCCACCAATGTTGTGGGCCACGCCACCTGGTCCCCCCCAAACCACCCACCTTCCACTGCTGCTCCGTCTGGCAACTGGAAAAAGCCGCTGCCGCGCTCACGGCGTCCACACGTAAGCCCTTGCGTTGCGCTTCGCCTGAGGGCCATGAGGCGTCCGAGTAGCACGCTTGCCATGACAAGCCCTACTTTGACACTTATCATTAACCCAATTAACCAACAGGAATGATTATGATCCCAATTAACCAACAGGAATGATTATGATTGATCATCATTGGTGAATCAATCCTGTTGGCAATTGATTTGATCATCATTGGTTTGATCATCAACGGTTTGATCATTGCCCAATTAACCAGTCATCATTATGTAAATTAGTGTCAATTATCATTGACCAGCATTATCATCATGATCTGCTTATCATCAGTAGGAATGATTAACCCATTCTGTCAATCTTGACCGTTGAGAAGCACCACTGAACCACCATTTACGACCACTTCTCAGGCTGCACTCCATTCACACAGCTGAGTTCCATGCCCAAGAGCAGCAAACCCCAGGACCAAACGTGGCCTGCGACGTGAGCTGATGATTGAAGCATCACGCTGCTGGGACCAGATCCCGTGCTGGCTGATGACAAGTTGATGCAAGATTTGAACAAGAGTTCTGAGTTCACTATCCATCCAAGAGACCCCCGAGCCGCACATGACTGTCGGAAATCAATCTTGCGATACTCCAAAGAGCATCCTAAACATGACCAAATTTCGTTTCGTTTCTATGTGAACAACCACACGAGATTCGTATGCTTGCTATTGACCGAGGAATGGATGACCAAAGGTGTGCAAGAAACAGCAAATGAAGATGTTGTTTTTTCCCAAGAGCACAATGGGCTCCCAGCAGTTTCAGCGGAAGCACTGGTTCGACTGCCACAAGCTCTCCAGGGCAGTATGGGAGTTAAAGGGTGAATGAAGGTGCGTACGTGTGTAATCACAAATATTATGCCAATCCTCATGGGACTGTGGTGCTCAAATCTGGTCATGCAACAGTTGCATGGACTGTTTGTATGTTTGCGCATTGCGTAGGTGCATGGGCAAGAGCAATGATGTACCGTACTTAATCTTTTTCGAGAGACCTGCAGAGTGCAGTCGCTAAAAGACTGAATCTCTCGCAAGCTGCAAAACGAAGTCAAAGATTGAAATAGACCCCAATTCAATTCGGGGGTGTCCACTAGTCCGCAGCCCCCAAAAAGTTGCCATTTCCATTGGAAAACTGTGCCAGTTGAGGTTGGTGAAGGTTCTGGGTGATGTTCTCATCACCAAACGTATCAGCTGAAACATATGGCTATGGGTCAAAATCCCGTACCCCTGGTTCCCCTATCATTAACCATTGGTTTCCTTGTTATTGTTGGTGGAAATCCCCCATTAGTTGGTTGGTTAATATTGACCCATAGCCATATTGAAACTACGGATGTAAAGCCTTGGCTCCTCACTGGGTTCCCAAGCAACGCAGGCACGCCGTAGCCATGGAGTTGTAGCTTTCTATCTTCGGCCCTGGGCAGCGCGTAAACCACTGCAAACATCAACATCATGGGCGACCCACCGGTAAAGCCAAACCCCTTATATCTGATTGCAAATCACCACCGAGTTCTGTTTAAACTGACGGTGCTTTATCAGACCTGCCATCGCAGTTTCTTTCCCAGTTGACCCGTTCACCATGGAGGTCTGGGTTCGCAAAGCTTGGGGGTTTGTCACGGCACCAGTGGTGATTCTCCAGTTGATTGCATGCCAAGTGCTCCCACGATGGTTGGCAAACAGCAACAACCTTTTAGAGACTGCTTGATGATGCTTGAAAATGCCCAAATACTTGCTGCTTTTCAGGGTTGATTTGTGCTAAGCCGACATATATAGTTGTTTGCAAACTCCTATGGCTAAGCGTTGCTGGGTAGTTGTGAAAGGCTCACAATGACTACCAGTTCAATCACTATGCTTGGTTGTCAGATATGTCAATGCATAATCCTTATTTCAAGTGTCATTCATTTCAACCAGCTGATTTAAAGGAAAAATAAAAGCCCTATAAATGGTGCTGAACAAACCACTTTCCTGGATGTGTTCCTGTATCCGAATCCCATGATTCTTGGTTGCTTGTTGTTGCGAAGAATTGTTCGCAATAGCAAACCTCAAGCACTACCAAGAAGAACCAGGTCGTAAATACACATTTCAAAAAAAATCTGAGGGGAGTCAGATTTTTGCCATCACAGCGTCAACTCTTATCAGGGTGAAATCAAACTACAAAAACCATTTTGTGTTCCCAAATCAATAGAAAAGGTTCCTACGGAAGTTAGGGGCTAAGGGTTAACTGCAAGCAGAGCAACAGCCAGCACCTCCTTTTGTCTGAACTGAGAGAGGTGCCAATGTGGCTGCTGCTTGATTCTGTCTTGGTTCTGTCTGACCCTCAAGTCAGATCTTCTGAACGAAAAGCTTGTGGACCTTGAGTCCACACAACAGTGATGGTGGTGACAGTCCAGACCAACCCCCTCGCCGCCAGAGGCAGACGCAGGGACGAAGTCCGAACACTGGAACCACCATC
>VSDK01025210.1:357088-437516 GCA_009767595.1 Symbiodinium kawagutii
CCCCCCCTCGCCGCCAGGGGCAGACGGAGGAGGGGCAGAGCCCGAAAGCACACCATCCGCCCGCAAAGACGCCGACAATGAGGTAGGAACCACGCCCAGAACCATGCCACCAGCAGTCTCCATGGGGTCATCCTCCGAAGTGCGGGGTGTCTGGCAGGCCTTGTCATCCCGAGTCTGCAATTGGGCCATCAGCTCGGTGAGGGAGGCCAATTGGCCATCAAGAGTCTCTCGAGAAACCGGTTCGCAGAGGTGAAACTCAGAAGGATCACGGCCTGCCAATGTCAAGCTGGCCACAGAATCGTCTTTCTCCTGTTGATTCGCTACCTCCTGAGCTGCTTGCATGTCATCCTCCGGGATGTCCAACATCTCAAAGGAGGCGACGGTGTCAACTTCCGGAAAGTCCACCATCTCCATGTCAGCAGGCAACTCCGAGGCCTCTTCGGGCATCACGGGAGTAGATGAAGTCGCCATTGCGATAGTTTGAAGGGTGCGGTCTAGCCTAAAGCTTTTTCTCAACCAAAGTGGGCACCCAACCAAACTTGAGCCAAAATGGTGAACCATTTTGGCCATATGATTTTGCAACACATTGCTTGCTCTACGCAAGCTCCAAGCAATAGCAAAAATAAAATCAACTCTGAAGAGTTCCGAAATATCCCATCTACAAAATCCACGAATCAACCTTTTTGTAGGATATCCAATCCTGATTGCTGATTTTTACGATTTTCCCAAGCGCATGTCCAATCTACAAATCCCAAGCGGAACCTGCGCTAGGCTCAGCCTCCTTGGCCTCGCGTCGCTCCCGGCATAGCCATGGGTGCCATCCCCGCCCTCGTCGACTGGAACCCCCCGCTGAAGAGGCCATAGCGCTGAGCGTGAGCCACCTCGGGGCTCCGTGGGAACGAGCCGCCCGTGCTGCGAGGCGTTTTTCACGGTGGGTGGTGATGGATATGTCACCCGGGTGTAAAATCAGCCATAGCCATAGTATCCCCACCAATATTGATGACCAATACTATGGCTGATTATTGATGACCCATACTATGGCTGATTATTCATGACCAATACTTACTATGGCCGATCATTGGTGGACAACTAGCCATGACAAGTATTACCACCACTGGGAACTGGCTGATTGGTTGAAGAGTTGATTATTGATTGACAACTATTGGTCGTCAATAATCAGCCATAGTAAGGTGAACCTCTAACATCGACCATATGAGTCTTTCTCAAAATGGAGGTACCCCCAGTCATCATCCAGTTTATTAGTCATTCATGGTAAAACAAACCATAATTTTGGGGTATCCTGTTTTGAGAAACCACCAAATGAATGTATCATGGTTTTATAATGGTTTCATGATGGTGCAAAATGCTGCTTCTACAAGTGCTTATGGTTCTACAACGGTACGTGATAGTGCCTATTTTACGTTGTAAGTCAATACTGATCAAAAGAACAATGATTAAGGATAAGATATCCAACACAAGAAGAACCAACTGGTCAACCAACCAACAGATCGGGATGTTGAATGGCAGAATGTCCTAGTACAGGGCCATTATCAGCTACACGATCCAAAGGCATAGCATCAGTTGCTGGTTGCTTGCCCCTCCTGCCAATTGCGTTGATGCTTGATCAAAGTTGATTAGAGCTGATGAAATAGGTGTTAAAAAGGAAAAGAGTTTGAAAAAGAAGAAGAAATGAACCTCAACAAAGGAAAATTTCACTCGTGGACAACCGGGGCTGGAATTGCAGTTGCTGTGCAAACCTGGTGTATCTGTTGAGGCCTGACAAAGGGCACTGGGCGTCAACTGGCATTTCAAACCTTGACCGGCAGTTTATCAGTGTAGGCAGTGTAGGGTTTGGGAGTATGCATGTGTATAAATTCATATGCGTTTAAATATATTTGTGCATAAGTAGGTATAACTGTAAATTCCTGTGTATGTATACATATATATATATATATACACACACACATCGTGTTCAAATGCAAGCCCAGCTGATCCATGGTTCTTCACCGGGTTTTCCAAAACTCCAAAGCCAAGGGCCCCAGCAGCCAGCAGTGCAGGCTGCCAAACAGAAACCTGTGGACCCGGCATGTTGTCACTTCGATGGCGGATGGTTGACAATATTTGTTCTTGTAATCTGTCATAATAATCAACATGGTGATTTGTCCAAGATGTGGAAAAGTGTGGATTACTATGACAGATTGCTAGTACCAATCTGACATCGATGGGAAACAAATATGTGTTTTTTTCCGAAATGATGTGCCCCGAATAGCTGGTTGGTTTCCCGGTGAATGATGATTTACCTATTGGCTTCTCAAAAAAATGGGTCCCTCATATCATTCCCAAATAGTTTGTTTTAGATGACAAATTGGTGATTCCAGGAGTTCCCTATTTCGAGTCACTACCATCTGGTTAGAACACTCCTGGTAGCTCCTCCCAGAACATCTCTTGCTCCTTAACTCCCACTTCAAGCCCTGGTTCCTTAGCTCTCTCCCAACCAACAGCCAGATCATGATGTGACTTGGAAGTGTTTCAGTGTTTGAGCCTCCGACGCTGACGCCTGCCTGTTAGAGTCGCGCACCACTATTGGACGAAATATTTTTGATATGGGTAGAGATCCCGAAATGGTTCCCATCGTATTCACAACTTACAACAATGTGATTAATGTTATTGGGTATGGACATATATATATATATATACAAAGGCATTTCAGCATCAAGTGCCTTAGTGGGGTGACCCACGGGCACTATTGATTGTGCCTTGCTGGGCGTTTCGGTGCGTTCCCGCCGGATTCTTTGGGTTGGGGGTCAACCTTGCATTAAAAACCCCGTCGATCTTAGCAATCGCGATTTTCTGAACTGGCTTCGCCCTGGAACTTCGTGAGCGCTACTTCCTGGTGATTGTGCTGACCATCGGGCTCAGCAGATCTCCTGTTCTTTGAGGGGGTGTTTGACTTTGACATCGCGGTCCTCCTGCGCTTTGGCTACCTCGTGGCTTTGCGGAGCTTGGACTTTGATGCATTGGTCATTCCCTCTCTATTTTCTGCTCTTCGTCTACCACGGCATTGCCTACGGAGCGACGAGCGGCAAGGAGGAGGAGATCACACGCCCGCCAGTTGTGGTGGCTACATCGCTCAGGAATTCGGTCCCTGAGTGTCAAAGAACTCCGCAGGATACGAAGTATTCTGACCCATCATCACTCCAAGGACTTGAACTTCCTCAAGGCCCTCAGGCGAGAAGAGATGGCGATGGAGTACAATCAGGAAGAACCATGGAGGTGCAAGCAGTGCAAGCAATTCCGTACCGCCACTGCCAAGTTTTGTTCCGAATGTGGAGAACCATGGCAGAAGGTGGTGGATTATGCCTACCATGCTGCACAGAAACAAGAATGGTCCCAGTGGTATTGGGACGATCACAAATGGCCGAAACAGCGGCCACAACAACCCCGTCCAAAGAAACCATCTCAGTCTCCCAAGAGAGATGGGAAACATGGAAAGGGAAAAGGAAAGGAATCGAAAGGGAAGAACAAGAATGCGCCCAAGGACCAGGGCAAGAACAAGGGAGGCAAAGGCAGTGGAAAAGGCAAGAGCAAGGAGGAACCTGCATGGCAGGATCAGAATGCTTCGTCTGGAGCCAGTGGCTCACAAGAAACTGCGGCCGAGACCCAACTCCGCACGCTCGTTGCGCAACTTCGGAAGGAGGGCAATTTGTCGACCGAAATGCAGCAACTGATGCAGGAGCAGAACAGACAGCAAGCGCAGAATGCCACCAAAGCGCTACACAGCGCTGTCACCAGACTTGGAGGAGCCAAGAAACAACTTCATTCTGCCCAAGAAGAACTTGCTGGACTTCATGCAGCCTGGTCCTCGTACATCTCAACAAGCGTCCAACGTTGGAAGCAATTTGCTCAGGAATTCCAAGAGCAAGATCAACAACTCAAGGATGCTATCAAGATAGCTTACGAAAACTTTCAACATGCCAAAAACGATCTGACACAAATTCAAGAGGCTGCACTCCAAGACGACAGGAACAAGATGGACGTGCGTCTTCTAGAGGACGAAGACATGGAGGAGCCCAAAGGTACGGATGTCACGACACCAATCACGGAAGGCATCAACACTATGATACAGAACCTGTGCGACATGGAGGTCAAAGCAGATGCCACCTTAGCAGTGACGCAATCCCGCAAAAGACAGAAAACTGCATCAGATCAAAAGCAGGTCGAAGAAGATCAGCCTTCAGAAGAACCTGCTGGACAACCTGGGCAGTCTTTTGGTGTGCCCGGTCAGTAGACGAATCTGTTGCTGGCCAAGGGCTGATGAACCTGTCGTGGACGACAGGTTGGGGCACCTATGCAAATCGTGACATGAATCATGTTACCCCATGGCAAGCTGTTGTAGATGGGCTGGACTTGGAGTGGGAGGTACATGGTACCGTTTGCCAAAGCCACCCGAAACCGATGATTTCTCGCAGCATGCCAGGGGACAATGCAAAACAAGTGACATGGAAGACATCCACAGAGATCTACATGGGCACTTCAGATCTTCGTCATCTACACCGAATTGTGGTCCCTTTGAACGACCTCCAGGACATCAACGACAAGCCATGGTCTCTTGAAGGTGATTTGGACTATGACAATGAGGTTGTGAGCGATGAGATTTCGTACCTTGCTCACCTCCCTCAAAACCTTCATCCAGAACATCCCCTACGTCACTTAGATCTACCTGCAGGTGATGATGCTGACGAGGATATGCTCCCAGTTGATGAAGATGAGCTTCGAGCCTTTGAGCATGAAGCAGAAGAGGAGAGCCAGGAAGTGCATGAAAGTGACACAGTGCCTAGCAGTCCCCCTTCCTCGCTAGATGCTGAGGGCAGACGTGCTTGGCAAACCGTGCTTCTCCTCCGGCTCGGTAGTCCATTTATTACCACGAGAGTCCGATGGGACAGCTATGAGGCCATGATTCGTGATATATGCGCAGCAACCATGACCCCATGGAGGCAAGTTGTGGAAGTTCATGAAGTTCTTGCGGTTCCACATGATCTCGCAGCCTCCAACACGGTGCCGGTCATCCTACAACGCAACGGAGACCTTCGACCAGGAGAAGAACATCAGATGCTCATGGTTGACATTGCGTTCTACAATTCGATCCCAGACTACCAGCGTGAAGTGGTTCGCACTATCAAGCTTTTTCCCAAGCTCCTCCATCGCACTCAGCTGTTACAGTTCCTTCATTTGGATTCCTACTGTGCTCGGGTGAAGCAACGATGCCTGATATGGCACAACCACCTTTTGGTGAAGCTGCAATCAACGGCATCGTTTGTGGTCAAGCATGGCGATTATTTAAGGATTGCCTTGCCCCCGCAGCAAGCAGACTGTGCCATCCCTACGAGAGACCTTTCCACTATGGCTCATCGTGGAGTACCTGCGGCCCAGTACTATGTTGCATGGACTGATCCCGAACATCGAGCGGCTCGTGATGCAATGCCGCCCTTCACTTTGCGCATGGAACATTCTCGACCACATGAAGATCCTTCGGATTTTATGGGTCTACTGCAGACTCAAAATGCCCCCACGGCATCCTTGACAGGTCTGACAGATGGAACACCCTTAGCAGGAATTGATCTTCCATCCTGCTATCAAGCCGAAGATGAGGCTTGGGATCCTCGCCGCGAAGCAGACCAGGATCGAGTCATTGCGGATACTTCAGAGGAAGATGTGCTTCCGGACCTAGTCACCGACCTTCTCAGTGCGTGGGAAGCGGATGTGCTGAGCAGACCAGATGAGCCTGAACAAAGTGCAATGTTCAACACCTACTATCTTCATGGAGACCGCTATGGAAGATGTGACCATTCACGTCAAGTACGGCTCTCGGCTGATCCCCTCACTTGGCTACCTACGATTTCTCGTGCATGGCATGAGTTGGTGGACCCGATGGAGGACAACTTCTACTACTTAGTCAAACCCAAACCGCCAAGTGAAACTTCGGTGGCCGGGCACATCATCTTCTTCCAGAAACATGTGCCAGGGTTTGTGGCAGTCCTGGTGACCACGAAGAGTTTGCATGGCCCTTGGTCCCATACTGCCTTGTTGACACGCCCAGATCAGAACTGGTACTCTTTGATCTTGATTGGAGGAGTGGGTCCATTATGCTTCCGAGCTTTCTTGGATCATGATTGTCAAGTCATGGCGGGCTCCAGTTTGATCACGAGAACTAGCCATGCCTTCCTTTGGGATGGACTTTCTGTCACCGTCAAGGTGGAGGACAGATCCAGCAGCTCGCACTCTGTGGCATCAGCACATAACTTTCCTCCAGAGGCTTCCAACTTGATTGACACTCTGGCCGATGCGAAGACCACAGCAGAAATCAACTTTGATGTGGACAACACGCCGATCCACACATGGTACTTGCATCATGATCGAACACTTAGATGTGAAACCCCAAGACTCCTGGTTCTAGACCGTGATGTTGACAACTGGGAACGTGCTGTGCGAGAACTGTGGAGAGATTTGGTTGATCCGGATGATTTCCTCACCGCACATATTGCGCAACCGGATCCAATGTACATTTCGTGGAGACCATCTACGGTGCATGTCATTGCTGGCCAGGGTAACCACGGTCCAGACTTTCGATCAGGCCTGTTCATTTCCACTTTGACGGGATGGACTAGTACCTCCTTTGCGGTATCTACCATGCCTCGCATTGTTTTGGGTGCTTTGCTCTATCATAGTGGACTTCTTGAACTTTGCGGACCTGGACGTAATGACTATGACTGTAGTTTCTGGATTGGAACGCGCAGATTGGATCCAGAGGCAGTCTATGAACCGCGTGATGGCCTTCACTTTCACATCCTTGCTGAACAAAGACGCCGCAGTCCTGATGTCACAGAGGGCTTTCGGTTGCGCCGGCCTCGGGAACCGTTTGAAGAGTCAGATGCATTGGACCTTTTGCAAGTTTCCTCTACGAAAACGACTCTTTCTTTGAGCACATTGATTCCAGAGACCACCATCGTTTACCTGTTGGCTGCGTCATTCATTGAACACCTGCCGTCATGGCTGGAAGTGTCAAAGGACCACAATGCCGAGGAGGTGACCAAGGAGCTTGCACATTGGGGACATCGATGTCATGTTCTACAACTTGGGCACTGGCACGTTTACTTGTGTTTGCCTTGGGGGTGGAGACCACCCTGTGGGTTTTTCCACTATGTCTATTGCCAGGAAAACGGAGAAATGCCCCAGGATTGCCATGTGCACTCTGATTCTTCGCGACTTGATGAGTTGGGGCACATGAAGCTTCTGCATGGTTTGGGATACCACAGGGCAGTTCTCCTACGTCAAGTCGACCTGGGCTTTGGATTCAGACTCGTGTTCTTTGTCAACAACAATCCGATGCTAGAGGAGCAGCATAGGAACACACGTCAGCGATCGGAGTGGCCCACCAGACAACCCCAAGCTGCACACAAGCAAATATTTTGTCCAAGTACTCTACAACGTTCGCCTTGTGCACAACGTTTACAGATGAACGTTAGCCCTCTTGACTTGACGATCTTCTTCCATGGTCAGTTACAAGAACTTTGCACTTGCTTGGATGGCATTGACCTCCATCCTACCACTGCGGAAGCATTGACTTCATGCAGAACACTGCAAAGGTGGGACCGACTTGTCATTTACACTGACGGTTCCTCGCAAAGTTCAATGCGAAGAAGGCCGGTCACTTGGGTTGACGAAAGAGGAACAGCGGACACTTGGGCATTTGTGGTGCTGGCAGAAGAGTACCAGGAGGATGGATCGTCGGCGTTGCAACTGCTGGGGTGGAAGGCACACCCTGTTCTGTACGAGAAGGACAAAGAGCACTATGTGGGTGCGGAGCGCATTGGCGCAGAGGTTTCCGAGCGTGAAGCTATGATTTTTGCCGGACTCTGGCGCCTGCGCTACAACGTTGCCATCCCCACAGTTTTCTGCACAGATTCCTCCACGACCTGTAAGCAGGCCCAAGGTGATTGTGGAGCAGCAGACCTCGATCGCTCGTTCCTCATTTTGCGGGGAGTCTTTCAAGCTTTGTCAGCAGCGCTTCCTGGGGACCTTCTGCGAGTGCAGCACACTCGAGGTCACTCAGGGGATCCTTGGAATGAACTTGCTGACACCTTGGCAAAGAAGGAGAGTCAACAAAGCTTTCATCTTCCCCGGATGCCTATACAACTTCCCGCCTGGCAATTGAAGATACCATACATGTGGATGTACCTTGACCATCATGCCGGTTTGCCTGCTCCCCATCGTGATGGTTTCAACATTTGTGCACCTGATCTCCCTGAGAGACATCGTTCTTCAGAGGATGAGTCAGAGGTAACTTCCACTTGGACACAAGTCTCCAAAAGAATCTCCTTTGCTACGGCCAATGTGAACTCCCTGAGCCAAAAAGGAGATGGTCATGGTGGGAAAATTGACCTCATCAGAGAGCAGATGAGGGCATTCCACATCAATGTTCTGGGACTCCAAGAGACGCGTTCATCGCAGAGCATGTCCTGCAAGCACAACATCCTCAGGTTGAGCTCTGGTGCTACACATGGCCAAGGTGGGCTTGAACTATGGGTGGATTTGCAAGCACCATATGGCAACGTGAATGAGGGTCTTCTTCGTTTCGAGCAGAAGCACTTTGTGGTGACGAAAGCAGATGCCCATTTGATGATTGTGCAAGTGCATGCACCACATTTTCGCGGGACATTTGTTGTTGGCCATGCCCCTCATTCTGGCCATCCTCGTGAACAATGTCATCAATGGTGGACAGACCTGGAGGTGGCACTTCAGGACACATCTGCAGATGTGTGGCTCGTTCTCATGCTTGATGCAAATGCACGTTCAGGTGCATCTGATGGTCTCCGAGTTCTACAACATGACGATGAGGACTCACCTAATACACCCTATCTGCGGGACTTCATGGAGAAGCGAGATTTGGTTATGCCCTCTTCTGCTGCAGTTCATGAAGGACGGCATTCTACGTGGCAAACTCCAGACGGACTTCATGAACAACGTATTGACTATGTCCTTGTCTCTCGAAGCCTCGAACACCTCTGCACCCATTCAGAAGTTCTTGATACTTTTGACCTCGCCACCACGCAAGGGGACCACTTTGCAGTTGGACTTCAACTACATGCAGATGAGTGGAGACAGCAGACAGGGAAGCCTCTACATCGTCGTGTTGAAATTCCTTTTGATCGCGGCAACATCCAGAACCTTCCCATCTCGGCTGCCGTCAACCTGCAAGAGGTCCCCTCCTGGACTACTGACATCGAGACCCACATCAATTCATTTAATCACCTTGTTCACGCTGCTCTTCGACCACCACCCAAGAACCGTCTGTGTTCTCCTAAGAAGACCTGGATTGACCCTGCTACTTGGGAGATTCGCAACCAGAAGGTCTATCTTCGAAGACGCTTGAGACAAGGTCGTTTGAGGCTCCGCACTGAGGATTTCCATGCCTGTTTTCTGACTTGGAAGCAGGCTAGCCAGCATGGAGCTGCACACCAAGCGCTGGCCATTCGCATTCAAGAAAGCCAAGTTTATCGAAGAAGTCTTCGTTGCCAGCTCTTGCATTTGTATGCACTCTTTCGTCGTACAGCTCGCAACCTCAAGCATGCACTGTGTCGATTGCGTGCCACTGCCCTTGATGCTGCACTTCAGCCCGCTGAAGGTCATCGAACTTTGGGCTCGGCTTCTGAGATCATTAAGATCCTGAAGCCCTTCATTGGACCCACCAACCCGCAGAAGATCAAGAAGCAGCAGTTGCCGCATGTGCTGGATGCTGATGGACATCCTTGTGCTACCCCTGATGCGCTGGTGAACCGCTGGGCCGAGTTTTTTGGTTCAATGGAAGGCGGCACTCGCATGAGTCATGCAGCATATCGTGAAGTATGGCATGATCATCTTGCAGCTCGCAGGGGCCCAGACAATCAAAATCTGGATTTGCTTACATTTCCGACCTTGACGGAACTAGAAGCTGCACTCCGCCGAGTGGCCACAGGCAAAGCCACAGGATGTGACTCCATCCCGTCGGAGGCCTGCAAGTTCCATGCCACAGCCTTTGCTCGACACCTCTATGCGCCACTCCTCAAGCTGCTGACGCACGGGCAAGAAGCATGGCAACATAAGGGGGGTGTCCTCGTGCAGGCTTACAAGCAAAAAGGACCAGCCAATGCCTGCGCTTCGTACCGAAGCTTGCTCATCTCTAGCCACATCGGCAAAAGCCTCCATCGAACCCTTCGGGAGAGGCAATATCCCAATTTTGAGAGGCATCTTCACCCCTGCCAGTTGGGTGGTCGCAAGGCCATGCCGGTTGGAGTTGGCCTCCATCACATGCGAGCCTTCCAAAGGGCGTTTAGCGCTCAGAAACGCAGCATTGCTTTGATTTTCCTCGACCTTCAAGAAGCATTTTATCGTGTATGGAGGCCTTTATGCATGAGGTGCGAATACAAGGAAGACATCATCACGGCTCTCGCCCACCGACTACATCTTGCTGATGGCACGTTACAAGCTTTGCGTGCACGCCTTTGTGGCCCCAATGCCTTCCATCGCAGTGAGTTGGATGAGCACTATGAACGTGCACTTTCTGCGATGCATGATGACACGTGGTTTGTCATTCGAGGCCAGCGTGACTGCGTGAAGACAGAAGCTGGCTCGAGGCCTGGTGATTCCATGGCTGATGTCGTCTTCAGCTTTGTGTTTGCAGATGTCCTTCGGGAAGTCCACCGACAGATGGATTCCTATGATCTGTTGGAAATCTTCCCTGGCCATGCAGAAGATGCCGGTGGTCTTCATGCTGCTCCTACTGAAGAGGCTGCTTCCTTTCTTGGAGCAGCATGGATGGATGATCTCAGCATTGGGTTGACAGGCCGTTCTGCCTCTGAACTTGAGCACAAGACCGGCCATACATTGAGCATTTTACTGGACACTTGCCGAAGTTTCGGCATGACGCCGAACTTGACCAAGGGAAAAACAGAGGCCTTGATGGCCTTCCAAGGATCTGGTTCTCGGCAACTCCGTAAGCGCTATTTTGGGCCCAGCCAAGCAGGTCAGATGACAGTGATTTGTGAAGACGGCCCCTATCAGATCCATGTTGTGGGCCACTACAAGCATTTGGGGGGGGTCCTTCATCATGCTGGGTCCTTGAAGCCAGAGATCCGGCAGCGAACGGCGCAGGCGCATGCTGCCTTTGACCAGCATCGCAAACTGATCTATCGCAACCCGCGGATTGATGCAGCTGCTCGCCGTGAACTTCTGCAATCTCTTGTTCTCAGCAAACTATGCTATGGTTGCGAATCATGGACTTTTAGCACCCTTCTTGACAAGAACCACTTCCACTCCAGTGTCATGAGGTTGTACCGTCGCTTTGGAGGTTTTGCACATGATGCGCATGTCACTGATGATGACATCTTGTTGCAGACAGGACTTCTGGAACCCTCCCTTTTGCTCAGACGTGCACGCCTCCGGTACCTGGGGACACTATACCGAGTTGGTGCAAGAGCGCAATGGGCGCTACTACAAGCCGACTCAGCTTGGCATGCCCTCCTTTGCGAAGATTTGGCTTGGATGCATGCGCAATTGGAGAACAGTTCAGATCTCCCTGACCCAGCTTCACAGTTTGGTACCTGGGAGAACTTGATCAAAGACCACTATACCTACTGGAAGAAACTAGTGAATCGCGCGGTTGAACATGCTCGCCTTCAACATGTCAATCGGATTGGAGTTGAGCAGATGCACCGCAGAGTGCTGGTGATTCTCACCAGCCACGGAACCTTGCATGACATGCCGTCCATTGTGCAACCGTGTGAAGCCACTTCGCACTTTGGCTGCTTTGCTTGTCGCAAGCGATTCAAATCCCGTGCAGGTGAAGGTGCTCACTTCTTTCGCAGCCATGGATGGACGGACCCTGTCAGGCTCCTCTATGATGGTACGCATTGTCCGGCTTGTTTGAAGGAGTTTCACACGCACTATCGGGTCCAATGTCATCTCCGCCATGCACATGATTGCCGAGCTCAACTTCTACAACGAGGAGTTCATGATCGTCCTGCGCCTGGCGCTGGCTCTCGGGCTAATGTGCAGCTTGCACAGCACCACGATGGGCTCCTACCAGTCTTGCAGGCGAGTGGACCCCAGCCACTTCTTCACCGTGGTCACCACCCAGACGTCTATGATGCAAACCTTTACCATGCTCTTCTCGAAACGCTATTGGAATGGGATGGGGAGCTGGACTTGGAGCTGGCGCTTCGAGCTCTTTTCCATGGTCGCACTATCTCATGGACTTTGAGTATGCGCACTTTGGACTACATCCTTGAACAGATGCAGCTTGATGAGGATGAGCACATCCCGGTCACCATTGCGGAGCTTGCTGCATTGTTTGGCCGCCTGCGAGATCCGGCGACTTGGGATTTCATGCAAGCAGGATTGGACCAGGACTTGTCCATGCACACCTGGGATCTTCACTCGCTGGAGCAATGGTTTGTACAATTCTGTCATCAGGAGACTCCTCCGTGGAGTCGGGATGAGCAGATCCCCAGAGACTTCGGTAATGTTCGCATTGTCTTGCATGTCTTTGCAGGCAGACGCCGCAGAGGTGATTTCCAATGGTTCTTGGACGCGATGGCGGAGCAGTTCGACTATCCGCTATGGGTTGTCTCATTGGACATCGTAATCAGTGCAGAGCATGGAGACTTGCTGAACGCGGGTGTTCGCCGGTACTGGTACCAGGCAATCTTCGATCGCTGGGTATGCGGCCTGTTGTGCGGGCCACCGTGTGAAACGTGGTCCATTGCCCGTGGCAATGTGCTGACGACTGCTTCAGGTCGCCAGACCATGGGACCGCGCCCTATAAGAGCATCTGACGCTCCTTGGGGTAAATCGTCCCTTCGTCTCCGTGAGATCAAGCAGATCGTGGCCAGTAACCAGCTTATGGAGTTTGGACTCGTGGGTGTCGCGGCTGTGGGCCTCAATGGAGGCCTGGGGGTTCTTGAGCACCCGCTCGAGCCCGAAGACGATGATAAGCCTTCAATCTGGAAGCAGCCTCTGATGAATGCTCTACTTCGTCTGCCCGGATTTCGCACGGTTCGCCTTGCACAAGGTCTTCTTGGAGCCTGGTCGCCCAAACCGACCCAGTTGTTGGCTGCCAATCTCCCGACGCAAGGGGGTTTTATGACGACGGGGTTAAAGGAATATCCCCCCGCCTTTTGCGCGGCCCTGGGCAAAGCATTCGCAGTACAGTTGGCGAAGCTGTCGGTCACAGAGGCCCGCCAGCCTCCCCCGGAGTTCCTAGCAGTATGTAAAGCTATGCACTGCACCGATTTTGGTGAGCATATCGGACAGGACTTCGCGGGTTGAGGATGGAGACCAAGAATTCAACGCTATGTCGCAGCACCGAGCTTCATTGCACATGAGGAAAAAAATATATATACATATATATATATATATATATATACAAAGAGATACGTATTCATATAAATAGACATGTGCAGAGACATACTTATATTCATACATACTGTATGTACAGAATATGAGAGTGTCCACAAATGACGTACCCCTTAGCTTGTTCGTTTCCCTATCAATTTGGGGATAGTTGAGGGTACCCACTCTTTCTGGACAAATACATGAACAAATACTTGTCACTTTGAGCAGCTTTCACGCACCTTGTCTGTCAAAATATCTCGAACTGCGGACGTATACTCGCCATTCATAGAGCATTTGTTGTCGGACCGTTGACCCATCGCTGTGTTGTGACATGTTCTATTAGGGCCGCTTTCTTGTCTGGTAGGCGGTCTTTTTTCGTGGCGCATTTGATTGGATGTATACTTACATATCTATACATTTATATGCATATATTACTTTGCATTTACGTCATACATATAAATATGTGTAATATACATATATATATACATATACATATAAACATATGACCAACCAATGTATCATATACTGTATATATATATATATGATAGTACACCTATTGATATGGTCATTTCGGTCATACATATGAATTTATCATGATGTATCAATAGGACTGTCCATCAATGACCAACCCTTTCCAGGCCACCGCACCTGAGCGCAGGCAACAACTGCCTGGTTGATGGTAGGCACCCAAGGGTTCACCACGGCAGCGTCGTTGTAGGACCTCGCGGCCCCCATGGTGTGGCAGGGGAGGATGGAGGGTTCATACGGGTTGATACAGGTTGATAGTAACCAACAATCATGATGAACTGATGGTGAGTTTCTTGGTAGTTTAGTATGGTCAATGAATGGTTGATGAACTGGTTGTTAGTTAATTGGTGGTTGATGAATGTTGATGCTTATCAATGATCATGGCGAATGCTGGTCAATGTTGCTTCGTGCTGGTCAAGCTTACTGTTGGTGAGGTTTGGCACTGGAAACCCAGTGCACGACAGAAGGGGTCAATCCCTTGGAATCACACCACCACCATTCCCAAAGTTGGGAAGGCAGTTCATGGCTTGCCTGAGGCTTTCCGAGATTACCAGCATCTGGGTGCGCAACAAAAGTTTAAAACCGATTGGCAACTCGTGCTCTAAACCAACACAGTGATAACTTATTACTCACAGCTACGAAGCATAGTAGCAGTTGTGAATAGCCATGACCATAAACATTCATTTGTGGCTATTCAAGCATGGTCACCACAAATGTATATATTCTTCTTGTCTCATTTGTGGTCACAAAATCGTGACATCCTGGGTGGCGATGCAAATCATCTGGAACCGACACGGGGCCGATTTTGGGAACAAATCATCCATGCATAACCCCCATATTAGTTGGTTGCATCCCTAGTTCTATGGTAGGTTTTACCTCAGTGTTGTAACTATTTGCTGTTTATCCGAGGGTAGGGCAGCAATACTTTTTGCAGACAGTCCTGCATTTGTGACGTTCATCTAGCTCGGTTGAATCAACATCCATATCTGCTGGTACCACATGTGGCAGGTAGGTGATACCCTCATTGGTTGGCTAGTTGCTTGAGTGCCATCAACTTCTATTTCTGCGAACCACGAATCACTATGAACCGTAACCTGGTCGGTGGATGGGTTGATTCACTTCTCTCAACTATTTGGGGGCTTTGGGTACCCCCAAATCATCTGATATTAACCATTTATAGTCATACCCTAACCATTTTGGGGTAACCCTATGGCTTGAGAAGCCCCAGGGGTAAGCATCTACCACTTGAGCACCAGCAACCAACCACCGGAGATCCAGCTCTACAACATCAGTTGCTCACCTGCTCACCAGAAATAGCTGGTGATCTATATACCATGAAGTATGAAGGCTATTAACAATGGTTGTTAATATTGATATTGATATGGATTTGTATGATAGTTGCTACCATAATATGTATAACAATAATGGTTATTGATATGGATCTTCCGTTATGCAACGATTTGTTGGCCACTAATCACACAGAAGAATCAGTCACCACAGCCAAAAAAAACATCGATTACATTCGATTACGTCAGCATAGGCCCCAGATAGCAACCCAACAGAAAAGTTGCAATACCGATCTGGTATCAGCAGCAACACCCAAAGGCAGAAAACTTGCAACAACGATTTGCCACAAAAGTCGCGACACGGTTTCCTCCTATGCTTGGTACCGTCTATCAACAAGATATCAATGCGGTTGCTTTGTTATTCATCAAGGCTGGAAGCCACCACCCCGTACCCAGCAATCCCAACCCAACGTGCAGCTACCGCAACGTTCGCCTCTTCTCTGCAGCAGGGGCGACGGCCAGCGCAACGTTGACGAGACTGGCGCGGCAGTAACGGAACGGTTCCACTTGGACCCTGGACATCCCTGGCGTGTTGGGGGATACGGGGCTGGCAGGCCATCGTGCCAGGTGCAACCAGGAAGATTTGACCAGCATTGCTAACCAGCATTCAGATTCATTCACCTTATTCAACCAGTATCATCCGATATATCAGCCATTGTGCACCATGTTGGTGATTTACCAGTAACCACCACTCACCACCATCATGATCAACCACCAGCTTGAAACTGCTGTGCGGCTGCAATACTACAACTATGAATTTTCGCACCATATGCAGGGATATCCATAAACGGCGGTAACCCCAACAATCCCCAAATGTTTTTTCAGGAAACCAACCATCGACTGGGGGTACATCATGTGTGGACAATCCCATATTCAAGCTGGATTCTTCACCCGTTCAACAATTCTCCGTGTATTGCATCAGTTCTTCAACTGGATTCACCACCAATCATCGGCCGATGTATGAAGTATCAAGAAGCAGACATTAGTAATCAAGCAGCTAGTTGATAAGAAGCAGTGATTCCCAACTCTTATCCACTGCTATCAGCCATTCACCATGATGAACCTATCATTTGAATGTTGCAGATTCGCAAGAACCAAGCAAAAAACTCAAATAACCGCCCACAGGACCTCCGCCCAGAATTTGGAATTGACCCAGCTTTCCAACCCAACAACAAGTTCCAAGGTTCCTGGAACCCGTGTCCGCCGAGAATGTTCTTGGAAGATGGTTGTGCCACACCCTGCTTCTAGAGATTGAAACCCAAAAGCATCCTGCTGTTGGGAATAATCAGCCAGTTCAACAATAGTAAACCATAATCCGCTACTTACATGGTTATATCCCCAGTTGCTACATGGTTTAACCATGGGTCAACTGTGGTAAAGAAGCATAGATCAGAAAAAGATCAGTTGATCCCAGCTGGTGAATCTTCTGCCAACAACAGCCGTGGTGGAGTGTAAATCAGTCGCAGGTGACTGTCCAACCGTTCCAACCTTTCCAACCAACCAAGACAGCGACGGCGACCCCATTTTGGTGCAAACAAGTGACTTGGGAAACCCCTGGGTGGCTTCTCAAGCCAAACAACCCATCATCAGTGCCTGTATAAAATACGCTTGTCTTGTGGAAACACTAGTTATATCTAGATCTTATTGTTGATTCATCTTTATCATACTTTTTCAGTGTTTTGTTACATTCCAAAATCGTTTGATTACTTGGTCTTGTCTGCATCTGTTGTATGCCGATTTGGGTCGCAACAGCCCAGCTCGCCATGTCATCATAGAGTTTCTTGATATCCCCATCACGGGATGGTTCCGTCTTCCTCAAAACTCGCTGCATCCAGTGAACATGAAAAGAATGAAAACTGCGCAAGTACGTTCACTATCTCTGGTAGAATGTTTCAGACAAATACATGTGTTCCACCATTCTTGACCCACACCCATAATGTTGGTTGCCAAAACCCCATGCCTCTCAGCGGTTAATGAGAGGATCTCACAACTATAGTAGTTTTTCGCATCAACCACAACAGGGATCGGTTCGAGCATCTGGACAACACCCATTTTTTACCATATATTCTCCATGTTTTGCCCTGTATGAGAACTGCAGCCCACTGCTGCCCCACCTAAGCTGGAGATCACCAAATCCCAAGTTGTCCTCATTGCCTGTTCAAACGGCAAGGGAGCTTCGCTGAGTTCAAGATAGGTATGGAAACGAACTTGAAATGATGAGAGATCATACAGGCTTGTTTTGAACTATTGATCATCCATCATCGCTTCTTGAGAATCATTAAAACGCAATTGTTGACTATATCTATTCTCACTTACCTCTTACACCACAAATCACTACTGTTCACATTTTAGATTGTTGATGATTGACCCGTACTGTGGTATCATGAAAATGACGGTATACATTGATCAATTGTCACCTACTATCTTGCTTTCTCACGAATAGTTGTCCAATCATTCATCATTCATCAATAACGCCTGTGTCAACTGCTCGTGCTTTAGTTACAAAGAGTTTTAGACGCCAAACAAGCGTTTATCAACTAATTAATAATAGATTTGAAAGCTGGAAACTATTCTTCCCATTTGTACTATATCATTGCCCTGATTGCCATTGATGACAACAATGCTGCACCAGGACCTGTGGAACCCGACCTGATGCTACACTCTGGAACCCTGTGGAACCGGACATAAAATCCTGCACCGGAACCTTCCGAAACCCTTCCGGAACCCGATTTGCACCTGTGCACCAAAAATCTCTTGAACCTTCCAGAACCCAATCATGAACATGTATTAACATATATCAACATTTATTGACATATATTAACATCTATTAATCATACATTAACCATATATACCAACCCAATCTGGTTTCTGCGCCTTGCAGAACACTAGATGCTACACCCTGCGCCCGATGCCCGAACCCAACCCCGCATAGATATGATGACGAAAGGTGATGCGGACACTGCGTCCAGTCCCTGTGGGTGTCCGTTGCGCAATGCTGCTGATGCACAGAATGCACTGATGAGCTCCCCTAACATGAGGTGGGAATCAAGAGATGTAGGAGGCACCAGCGTTCAACATGGTTTCTCAAGTCACAGCTGTACCACCCAAATCATATCAAACATGTATAACAATAGACCAACCGTTTTTGGGGGTTCCCTATTTTCGAAAAACCATAATATGCATAGCAATCGTATATTCTCCGTGTGTCGAATTCCGTCAGGTGCAACCACGGGAACACATTCCTACAAATGATTGTGATCACGATATGTGTGTGTGTTGACGACTTGTGGCAAATTGGATGACTGTATCAACACTTGATCATGGGTCGTTGTATTCATTGCTAGTTGCTCATTGCCAATTTATTTTCAGGTAGTACTAGAAATAATCATGCCCCATTAACAACTGATAATGATTATCAGCTACTAATTCTAGTACTGAAACCAACTGTATATTCGTTGGCTGTTGTAAATTATCTCAATTAATCAACAACTGGTTTCACTCTTGCTTTTAAGATTAATTGGTTACAAAAAATCAACAGCGAACTGCCTGAAGAATGAAACCCGTTGTTCACTGCTTGGTTCTTCGTAACAACCCATGCTTCAAATCACCCGTAGCGCTGCTAGCGCGGTGCCTTCACTGGGACCTTTCAGCTGCTCCAACAAGGCAATGGACATGCTCCAGGCCTTGCAACGTGCCCACGGAGATGACCCACACGACAAGAGCAACTTTCACCATCCATACCATCACGAGATGGTAAAAAGTATGGAAAGTATGGTTTCACATCACGAGTTTTACAATTCACGAAGAAGTTTTATAATCAATTCCGTGAAACTTAGCTAATTATTGCTAATTATCCATGGTTGAACCCTGATTTAACCATCAATTCCGTGATGGTTTTGTGCAATTCATCATATATCAGCTAATTATTGCTGGTTAAACCATGGTTCAACCATGGTTAAACCAAATTGATGGATGGTTGAATGGTAAATGGATGGCTAATGAACTGGATCAGTAGCTGATGGCTACTAGCTACATTAATGGATGGTTTAACTATCAGCTAGTTAATGAATCAGCTAAATTCACCATCAATCCACAGTAATTGCTTCACTAGCCATCAATTAGCGGTTAAACTTGTGGTTAATGATGGTCAAACTGGTGGTGAAATTCAATTGATCAGTTATCTAATACAACCATCAAATAAACCATCAATTAAATATTATGAAGCATTAGGACTCAATTAACCACCAAGCAGCTGTAAGTTACCCATCTAATGAACTCATAAACCATCAACCATAGATTAGCTATCAATTGGGTATATCTAACTAGCGATTCAACATGCAATAATCATCGATACACCATCAACTAAGCATTCATAACCAATCATTAACCATTCATCAACTACTATCTGGTTAGAGCACTTCCTGGTAGCTCCGAACCGCTCCCCCTTCCAAGGGTTGAGTATAGCCCTGGCTCCAAGCAGCTCCCAACGGCCAGTCAACCATTCATGGTTTGATCCTGTAGCCCAAAACGGTTGATTCTGCAAGGTCCGCTTAGCAGCACTACTGTGAACCAACACGCTTGCACTGGTGAATCGATTTTCGCCGGGGGTCGGCCTGCCGGTTTCGTTGTTCAACTGCTGGCGTGTAGCTATGGCGAAAGCTGCCTTTCTTGGGCTATTTTGTCTTGGTGACATATGATTCCAAGTTACGAGTAAGTTCAGAATTTTGATGATGGATTTACCTATGAACCTATGGAATCCTATGGAGAAAAACGTATTTTACAGTGAATTCATGAACCTTGGTTTTTCGAAAAACTATGGAGAAACTCCACAACACACATCTTGGTGATCGAATTGCAATAGTTGAGCGGCTCCTGCCTGGCAAACCTGCAGTGCGTCTGTATTTTTTTGTTCCTGGAGTCTTGTTTTACATGGGGGTTTCTCAAAATAGGGGTACAGTACCCTAGAAATGGTGGGTTTTTTACTTTTATGATTTTGGGGGTCCCCTATTTTTAGAAACACCCGTATGGCTATGGGTCATTTGGGGGATGTTATGGGATGTTCGCCAAAGGTACATGGTATTGACCCATAGCTATATGGTTGAGGCAGCATCTATTCTTCCCAAGTTTCACCGACTTTGCTCAAAAACTCATACAGTGAATGAGTCAATGTGAGTGAGGAAACAGAATCTGTTCATGATGGAGTCCCAGGCCCAACACAGGGTCATCAGAGTATTGGTTTTGGGCCATCCCGTGTCGGGTTTTGTCAAAAGAACGCAAAAGCAACAGGTCTACATGACATCTCTGGCAAAGGCAAACTGCATCATATTATCTGGATCATGTGTTTTTTGCCACTTTCAACACGGCGAAAAACTTGGTCCCTCAAAAACAAATTCTGTTTGCAGAGCACTGATCTTATACACTAGTACATCCATGTGATAGGGAAATCACCAGCCGTTTGAGCTGGTTAAACTTTTTATTGTTTATGGACTGCTGGATCTGTTTGCACACATTCCCCTTATCTAATTTTCACACCCGGATTGCTTTTCCGCGGTTATCACTATCCCCAGCTCCCCACCCTACTCGGTTTCTCAAAAATGTAGGTTTTCCATCCGGACTGGGATCCCCTGACCGCAGCCGAAGCAAAAGTACTGCTGCTGGCGCTGTAGGTCACGTGGTTGGGCTGCACACTGGCAGCAGCGTATGATCCAATGACATCAAGTGTTGGGACTTTACGATGGCTTGATGCAGCTATTGTGCTTATTAACAAATATATATATATATATATACAGTATATGTATACATATATATATATATATATAGAGATATAGATATAGATACTGGTATAATTTCGGCTGACATTCATCAGCATTGACTATTTCAAACGATTAGTTGATATTTATTAACCATCGACTTCGCAGTGCTCCATATACCAGCAATTCAAATGCGGGTGGTCGATGCTACTAAATCACATTAACACTTGTGCTATGCGCTTTGTCAATCAGCGCTGGCTCAAACTATCAATCACGATCCTATCCTCATCTGTTTGATTGATTGTACCACCATCTGCTGCTTGGTTTTATCACCAGGTTTTTGTGTTGAGATGGCTGTTCGGCAAGCTTGGTGGTCCTTGAGTTTGGTTTTGCCTGGTCAAAACCCCCGACCATTTTGCAGTCCCGAATTGCAACACGTTTCTGAGCTGGACCCACGTGGCCAACAAGTTGACCACATTTAATCATGCATCCCATTTGATGGCCCCGGCAATCCAACCTCCGTTTGAAAAGGCCATTGAACCTGGGATCATGACAGGGCAGCAATCCAACTGCAAGGGTAGTCCATCACACTTGTGCCACGCATAGATGCATCAAATGACATGGAAAATTGCACGGATGCACACTGCTGCAATGTTGACGACGCAACTGATTTCACTGAGAACGCGTTAAACTACTTTGCGTTGCAAAACACATTACATTGTCCATTTTATGGAATTGCATGTGATTATATGTCAACTTACGATATCACACGCAATTTTACTTTACAACACCACATACAGTGCATTGCATGGCATGCAAATGGTAAAATCTGACATTCCGTGATACTGCGCTGCACACAATTATAGTGGTTATAGCATTTAATTTCTTATAGAGGTGTTTTACATATTAAGGTTATAATTCGTAATATGTATCTAGTACCTACAACTGTTATATCATGGTTATAAGGGTCATAATTCCTTATAGTGGTCATAATATATAATTTCTTATAATCATTGCAAAACGGTCATATACCACCGTATGATGATTATGACAGTATATAACGTCTTATAACTGTAAATAACATAATGTAACGGTTATAACTGGTAATATCTATATAATGATTATAACTGTTGATAATAAACTGATTAAGATTTGCTTATAGTGGCCGTATGTAATTTCTCAAAAATTACATTAAGGCTGTAGTCATGGTGAGATAGTGTATATTGACAGGATCATAGAAATGACTATTATCTGGATATATGTATATATATCCAGATGTATTTACTGGTAATAGTCATGGATATATATATATATGACTATGGATATATATGATACATATAGTTATGGTTTTGGATATATATATATATATATATATGTACTATGATCACCAAGGTCCCTTGACCCCGTCCCCTCCCGAGCCATGCTCACCGAGCCACAAGCCCAGGGCCACGTGCCAGGCATCGCTCGGGCAGGCGGAGATGGCACACTGAGCAGGTCGAGCCAGGGAGCGTTGCGGGGCAGCAACGTCAATGGCTAGCCATCACTGGCCAACAATGGTGGCTAATAATGATTAATAGTGAACAATACTGATGGACAATCGTGAAACTAGTGGTTAATAGTGAACCACTAAAAAGTCAACAACAATGAAACTAATAGCTAATAATGGTTGATGATTTGATAGTGGCAAATAATAATACTTAACAATATGGCTAATAGTGTTTTACCAGGTCAATTGTGGTTTAATGCAACGTGATAATGGTTAATAATTGCTCATAATTGTCTTAATTAGTCGTTCATTTGAATGAATCATCAAAAGCTGTGATTTTCATGAGTAATGGTTTTCGAAAGTAATGATGGTCAAAAAATGGTTAATAATCGTTCATAACAGTTATTCCTGATTGATAATTGTTAACTGCTTGTAGTGGTGCATGCTACGCCAATTAGTGGTTGACTAGTTGACCACTTGCTAGTGAATGGGTAACTAGTGGTTGATTGATGTAACTAATGGTTAGTTGCTTGGTTAAGCAATCGTATCATAACCACTTGGTTGCTGGAGATTTGCCAGTCAGCGATGAAGCTCCACAAGAACCATGGTTGATTCTCATTCCAAGCGTGGTCAATTCTGTAGTTAATGCTAGATTGTACCAGTAGTAACGCACAAAACAGTGGAGAGGGTGGTTGCAATAGATGGAAGACAGAGCGACGCACTGAAGGAGCGACACGCCGCTGGAATCTGTCTACTTCGCGGTGGACCTACCTATCTATCTATCTATATTTATATATATATATATATATGTATACATCTTTGTATATATATATATGTATGCATGCAAATACATCTTCAATCTGCCCATCTTCTATCTGGCTATCTATCTACCTACCTACCTACCCATCATTACGGTATATGCCTACTGATCTATCTATCTAGCAGTCTGTTTGCCATGCACATTTCTAATTCTCATGCTGTGCAAGTATCCAAATGCCTATCTGGCTATCTGGCGAGCTGCCTATCTATCTGCTAAGTAAAACTACCTACCTGGTAGCCGTCTATCTATATAATATATATATATATAGAAAATATTTATATAATATATATATATATAATATATATATAATATATATATATATATATCTAAATATAAAATATATATATATATAAATATATAAAATATAAATATATATATATATATCTAAATATATATATATATATCTAAATATATATATATATATATATATCTAAATATATATATATATATAAATACATATCAAAATATATATATATATATATCTAAATATACATAGCTATCTGTGAATCTAGCTATGTGTCTATCCAATTATCTGTTGATCTCTACCCATCTCTATTAAAACATCAGAAATGCTCGCCAAAGGCTCCTTGTTCTTACGATGCTCACTTTTGCCCCGCAACAGCTGCAAGTTCTGGAGGCCACTTTCGCCACAAACCTCCTTCCCCGTCGGTTAAGCAAGATTGCTTTTCAACAATCCCGCGGCACAAAAATGTGGAAAAACATTCAAGAACACAGCAAGTCGTTCGATTCCTGCATGCACCCACACTCTGTTGACATCTTCTTCTCAAACATCTCTTCTGAATGACTCCCTGCTGCAACTTTCAATCAGTCGGCCTCCCAGGGACCCGGCTGTTGAGGCCATGCGTCTTACATGCTAGGGGCCTGCCGCGGCCTTGCAGCTCGAGGGTCAAGTCCTGGATGCACGGGCGCTCGATCTGCACGGGCCTTGCAGCCCAGGCCACGCCGACTACACACAGGATAGCCAGCAACGCCAAGGATGCCAAGGGCCAAAATTTCGCGGTCTGAGGCCTACCAAATCAATGAGCAGCTTGGCACTGGCGACGTCAAGCAGAGAATCAGGTTGCTGCTGCGGCCTCTTGAAGCATCCTTGCAAAGTCTTTGGCCCCAAGATGATGGGAAGGGCACTGCAAGCGCGCCACGAAGCCCAGGCGGTGCGTAGCCACACACTGGACAAATCTTCCTTCGATCAATCATGGCGATGTAACAACGACGTAACTATGGACCCGTTGAGAACATGCATAGTAGAAGGACGACGGATTAGCTGGTGCATCGCTCATACAAGTTCATTGGCTATGATAAGCCGCAATCAGCTAGGTACTGTAATATCATTTTAAATCGTGCCAACACGTGTGTCATCAGTGCCTATACGTCCGCTTGCCAATCTTTATAGCTACACTACAAGTCATGATAGATTATCTTAATACTCCCTGTTTCCCAAGTCTGGATTGATTGTGGATAGTTAGCTTCCTATTAATGGATTATTGGTCCTTTGAATTATGATCATATCCCCTATTAATAGAGCTATAATCCAATAATTATAGTCTGCCTCGGAATCGAAGGTCCTATTTTGAGAGTTTGTGAACAGTACTATGTATGGATTGCTTATCATGATGGATAATTATGGAGGAATAGTGAATCCATCTAATATGCTTCGAGTATGGAAAATAATTCCCATCAATTAACTATGAACCCCATTCATAAGTACATATCACAATAGATTCATACTAAATTCCAATTAAAACCAATAGATTATCGGTCCTAGTATGAGAATTCATCATGAATCTATCATCAATGGATCACTCCCTCTCAATGGATCTACTGGTGAACGGGTACTCCTGGCCCCTTTAAAGGCCCAGTGGCCGGGATACCCCGGGGCTCCTGGCCTCGCTCCCCAACCAACACCAACCACCGCTTGCCCCCCAATCGGCCCCACCGTAAACGTCACGTGGTCCGGAGCCTCCGTGAGCTCCTCACAGCGGCAACGGTATGGGCTTCACAATGGGGTCAATGGGTTCACTGGGTGGTTGATTAACCAATGATCTTGGTAGCTTTTAGATCCCTTGCTAAAAGTCTAAGTTTCCATATGACAAATCAATCATATCCCAAAAAGCCTAAAAGCTAAGGTAGTAGCTGTAATCCACCCGGTGACGTACGTGTTTTTTTGGGGGGATTCTAGTGGTTAACCAACAGAAATCATTGGTTGATAAGGGACAAGAACCAATCATAAGGGATAGTAAGCAACATTGACCTATTATTCTGAGGGATAATAACCAACAAATTCACTAACTGATCCACTGATCCCCAAACGTTGGGATCTCAAAATGCGCTGCGCCAAGATTAGTTGGAGACACACTTGCGGTGTGGACGATTTTTCCAGGTTTCAAACGCTACAATCTGCCCCGGGCAACACCCCAAGTCTCAAGCACTAAAACTCGAAAAATGGAAGTCACCAGCATCAGCCAAAGGATACTTTGCCCTTTGGCCAAATAGTCTGAGTTACCGACGACAGTGCTGATATCATTGCCGATGGATCAAAATGAATCCCCCTGCTGATCGATCGTTTCTCCGTGGTAAAACCATCGCCTGTCTGGGAGACACGCGCAACTACGACTGCAGTACCTCACACGACTGGTGAAAACCGCAAGGCCGTTCCAGTGCCCCTGTCACATCAGCCGTCCAAGGGGTCCATGTCCCATAAGGCAATGCCAACGTTGGTGCTCATTCATGGCGTTGAATGGAGCACAATGGCCAACTACCATTCGAACGACTGTTTGAAAATAATGCCCGGTGCCGGCTGGTTCGACTGGTGGTTGATTGGCTGGTTATATTGGTTCTTGATAGGTATTGGTTGGTTAATGATAGGTGTTGGTTGGTTCATGATTGTCAGCGATGGCCAGATTAAAGATGGTTTCAGCGGTTCATGCGTCTCAATGATTGCCGAACATGATATCCGCGTCCCATCACGCCTTCCCACAAACAAGGGCCTACCCACAGCAATTATTTGCTCGAAAAAAAAAAACATCAAGACTGGCTTTTCGTGTGTGGTTTGTTGCTGCAAGGTCTGGTTGCTGATGTTTCAAAGCAACCAAAGGGATGTTGGCCAATAGTTTCGGGTATAAAGTTGTGACCCGAAAAGCAAATCAGGTTCTGGTTGTACACATGGCACACAGATTAATTACCCCCTGCTCAAGAATGCTGTGTGGTCCTAGACATCTGGAACGGGGACCGCTGAGACATGGGTGGGTTGCGTGGACCCTCCTTGGTTGGGATCCGCCAACTTAGGACAACACCACTACCAACCACTGTAAAGCACACCCTTGGCCATGACTAACATGATTGACCACGATTGAACAGCAATAACCATGATTATCCACTGTTAAACGCGAATCAGTATTAATGTTGGTTTCTGATTAGTGTACTCCCCCCCCTAAAGTAATGAAAATAGATGAAACCAACAGGTAGATACTAATCAGAAACCAACATTAACAACGATTTGCCTTTCTGGTTCACTATTGACCATTATCACCCATCATCAAGCACTACGGCCCTTGATTCATCGTTCTTAGCCACTATCCTTCATTACCAACCGTCCATAATGCTCCATTGTTGACCATTGTCACGACATCTTCATGGGATGGGACAGTGGCACTTGCGCCTTCGCCAGGAGTAGTCGGTCTTTGCCGAAGTGCTGAAAGGATGTTGAATCTTCCACTCAGATGCTGCGTAGCCGGATCTTCCAGCTTTGCTGGGACTTCAAATGGCACGCCAGCAGTTTTCTCCGCAGGTTTTCCGCGGCCGAAGAGTTGCCATCCTACAAGATTGTGACTGTTCGATCAAGGGGGAGCCTATTCAAACTATTGTGACGCCCAACTGCATTATCCTGCCAGATGCAGGGAGCCACAAGACCTAAGAACTGCTACATCTCAGTAGAGCCTTAGAATGTGGTGCTGAATCTGACGCATTGACCTTGGAGCAAAGCGGGCACCTGAATTCCAACGCACCAGGCGTGGTAAGCACCCTTGAGAAAGACCCCCATGGCACCTGTGTCAGCCAGTAGGTTCATGATCCACCCAATGACTTCGGGGAACTCGGCATCCAATCTACAAGAATCGCATCTGAGCGATGGTTATGATGAGGAACACAAGGACACAACTCTAAAACAAAGTAGTCATTAGCGAACCATGGTATATAATTGTTGCGACAAGTACGAATGCAGTTGCCATAGTTATGATAACTACTATATAATAGTCATTGTCAACAACTGTCAGACACAACCCGGAGCTATCACCCGCTGTGAGCCATTGGTATGAACGCTTAGTATACCTGGCACAATACCAATGATAACAAGTATGACAAGGATATACTCAGTATCAAACCCCACGCCTTGTGAAAATGATTTTCGTTCAAAGAACCAAGTACAAAAGGTCAACAGTCAGCGGCCAGCGCTTACTTCAACCTGCTTCTCTGACGGGGCCATTTGGAGCCCAAATCTTTCATTTCACCTCCGAGGTGCACGAGCATCGCGTCGGTGCAGGCCAAGAAAATGGACAGCATGCAGAGGGGGTCTTCCTGGGGAGACCAAGCCGGGGGCCGTCAGGTGCACCTCCAACGTGAAGGAACTGCCCCTTGAATCGCCCGACTTTGTGCGGCCATAGCGTTGAGTCGTTGAGGTTTTTGGAGGGTCTGCCACTGCAGAAAGTCAATGGATATTCAGTCAGACTATTTAGTCAAGCAAACCAAGGAGGTAGCACTCATCTGGAGTAGTGCAAACCATTTAGTCATACTATTTGGTCGCGACCATCCACAAGTCATCATTCTTTGTAAGCTCGCCAACTATGGAGGTCCCATTGACCTCAGGAGAGGGTTCTTGAACCCTGGGATTGATAAATCCTTGGTTGATGAATAGGGGGTATCCCCAAAAGCCTATGGTTTACTAATCCCGGTGCACGTTCTGATCATCATTAGTGTCGATTGCGTATGATGATCACTGCTGTAAATGATTGTCATCAGCCTTGTCGATCGTTGATGATACAGTAAATCTGCGGGGTATTCAAACCCTAGCCGTGAGTTTCATTGACCGAAAGAGCGATAACAAGGGGATCCCTGCGAATCCATGCAAACCAAGCAGTTGCTGTGACTGCTTCTGATCGCTACGTGCTCTTTGCTGTTGTCTTCCTGGTATATCAACTCTTATCTGATAGTGACTATCAGCCGTTGTTGAGCATCAATAACCACGGTTTTTGTTGGTTACCGGGCATTATCAACCAGCATTATATAACCACCACTAAACATTGAGAGTCATCAATTAATCATCAATCAACCATCAATCAACCATCATTCCTCAACCACCATTCCCCATCCATTTTTCCCCGGGCGCCCAGATTCCCGGAGGCTGGTGTTGTTCAGCTCGCTCGTGGACTCCATGGGCCCCTGGGCACCAACGAGTCGCGATGCTCGCGATGCGGAACCGCTTGCGGCGGAACGGAACCGCACGGAACGGAGGAATGGCGTCGCAAGCGGGCGATTTTTTTCAACAAGCTATAGCTATAGCTATAATAAATGGAGAACTTAGCTATAGCTAATTTTGGCGATTTGGAACAGCTGCAGTTGCTTTGTATATCTGGCTTCAGCTGCTAAATCGATTATAGCAATAAGCTAATGATAAATAGCAATAATCAACTGCTTCAACGCTTCCGCCAGCGATTAAGATAACGATTTGGAACAGCTTGGTAAATTTGGATTTTCAGAGCCAAATCTACCAAGATTCAAACCGTTTATCTTCACTTCAAAGAGATTTGCTTGAAAAACTTCTGGGCAAGACAAACCAGGAATTCAACTCCCAAGTTGTTTCGGAGTTTACCATCGATAGTTCTTCACCAAGATTCAAAGAATTTAGGAAACTCCTAAAAATTGATTTAGAGTCTTCACCATCTATAGGAGTTTACCATTCAACTCACTTCAAAGAATTTAGGAAACTCCTGGGAAAATTCTGTCCCTCGCGTTCCACCGAACAACAGACTAAGACCACAGCCTCTTTGTAGAGCTCCAGGCATACAATCTCCTGGTGATGGAAGTGTGCGAGTTGTACGTATGTATGTCTGTAAATCAACCGATATAAATAAATAAATAGATGTAATATCCATATATATATATATTAATATGTATACATACAGATGACCCTCAGTGGGTCCCGGGGATTTGGGGGGGAATATTTCGTTCGGGGCGTGAAAGCTGGATTTGCCACCTAAATACTGCTGATGAGTTTGTGTTTGTGCCCATCCACGCGCATGTGTGTGTGTGTGCCCACCCACCAAGCGATCTGCTGGTCCAAATACAAACAACATCACATATCATCTGCACACTGCAAATGACAACGTGCAAGCGAGATCCGCCCAATGAGCCCCTTCACGCAGCATCAACAGCGTGTGCACACTGTAAATGTCGTTACTCTCCCAACTCACCTCACATCTTCTCACCAGAACCCACCTCTCACCTGCGCAGTGAAAAGGCACATGTCCCCATAAGGTTGCCACTGACACCGTCCCAAGAACAAGAATCATGAGGCCAGCTCTGAGCAACCGTGGGCATGTACTCCTGGTTGCACTCCGTGAGGCGATGCACTGAAGCGAACACGTCCTCCCTTGGTCACCGGAAATCCGAAAGTGGATTGCCCTCAGCCGAAATCACAAAGAGCATCAGAAAGCCTTGTCAAAACACAGGGCTCGTTGAGTGAATCGGAAACTCGTTGGTCTTATGAGTCTTATGCCTTCTGCCGACCCGAGTGATTGTACATTGTAGTACATGTTCAGCACGTAAACCATGATGCCCTCAGCAACTCAGTCGCAGTGCTTGGGGCCAGCACCAAAGATCTATCCAGCTGTCAATCACTGTTTGTTTTGCATTGAACAAATTTCGCCTTGAACACTTGGAGATGTTTAAAAAGTGCTGATGCTTATCAGGACCCAATTCTGGTTCCAGATTTGTGGAGGAAAAGAAGTGGAGCTTTACATACCCGCATGTTATTCAATTGCGTCAACATTCAATGCCTTTATCCTACAACTCTTCAAGACTTGCAAATCCTTGAATTTGTGCAGGCGTGAGAAATATTCTCTGAAGGTCTCTCATACATGCACGTACACACATATTTTATGTGTGAATATGAAACCACATATTTGACCATATTTGTACCTACGCATATGTAGGCAGGTATACGTACACATAAGGTTATCCATAAATTGTGGTACCCACAACCATCCCGAAATGATCTTTTCAAGAAGCCACGGGGTCCCAGTCACAACTTGGCGCACGGTATGCCAAGTAAGCCAAAGTGTTGGCTTAGCTCAGAAAGTGCACAGCTGAATCATGGAATCTGAACAGTTGTTTCGTGTTACAGGTGCTAGCTAGGCCTCGAAAATTGACATTGGTCAAATATGGATACCAAACGCAGTCATTGGTGCGGAATTCTGAAAATTGGTGAGTGATAGCGTTGCCCCAGACCCATACAGGCTACAACGAAAACGGTGAAACCTACGGGTTGGCAACTTCCATCCACTGACAATCTATTTAATTAACCATGGTCATTTTGAACCATTGTCGACCACAAAAAAATTGTGCCGCGTCCAGCCGGACAACCTTCTGGCACTGCTCCGCATGGCTCCTGCAGCAACTTTGCTTTGGCATCTTCGCTTTCGATGCGAAACTGCTTCGTAACTTTCTGGCGGTTGAAGGGGAGTGAGATGGTTTGTTCACGAAGGCGCTTAACCAATACTTGTAACACAGTGTCAAATAAAGAATAGACCAATACCAGCGCGGCATGAGCAACCAAAATGGCACATGGTGGTGGCGTGAACAACAACAATGTGAGAGGCACATTTGCATTGCCTGCATATTCCCGCAGAACCAACGAAAAGAACCCAACAAAAGCACCTAGCCGGCAAAGCAGAGACCAGGGGGTAGCCTTGATTCATGTTCCCAAGGGCCTGATTGAGAGAACAACATCTGGTTATCATAGCCCAAGCATTCAAACCAACGACCTTTCGATTTTTGAATGAACCCAAGCATTCAAGGCAAAGACCTTTCGATTCCTGAATAAGTTACCCTTGCTCGTGATCTTCGCGCCCGGTCGGGCCTCGTCGTCCAACATGGGCCATCTTTGGTTGGTCTCGTGCGCAAAAACCTGCGGCTGGGGATCAACCTGGTGTTTCCCGTCCGCTTTGCTCGCGCGTTGCAACCCATTACTGTAGGAAAGGTGTGCGTTTGCAGACGCACTGATCCGGTATATCACATGCATGTGCCACGCACATGTATACACCTCCCTCGCACATTCGTCTCACGTGTGAGACGGGTGTCAAGGCCGAGCCGTTGAGCTGCGCCAGGACACCAACGAACTAATTACCAATTAATGGTCAAGGGCAAGTGGAGAACCGATAACCGCCGAGCCGAGTGCAGAGCAATGGCCGAAGAAAACAAACCTTCGTGGGACAGAAGCGCCCGCCCACCAACCCCAGCGCAGGCGAACTGAGCTCCCAAAAATCGCGCCAACTGGGAGGACACCAGGGGGGGCCCACGGCACAGGAAAACCTAAACGCACGAGCAAATCCAAACCTTGAACGGCGTGCAAAATGACGGCAAAACGAATGCCAGAGAAGTGTCCTCTTGCAGCAAAAATGCAAGCACCCTCAAAGAGAAAGGGTGGCAAACCCCCAGTGTCCCAGACATGGGACCAAAAAAGTTCCAACCAGCTAGCGACGGTCCATTGGGTGGATACAACTGGGTCAGCAGCACACGGTGCCCACTGCAATGACAACAGCCATTGGTGTAAAGAGCGGGAAAAGGTCGGCGAGCAAAGGAACAGGAGAGCGAAGTTCCCCAAAAACCAATGGGCCAGCCGCCTCGGCTCCATAAAGTGCAGGGGGGTAAACACTAGAAAGCAACAAACGGGTCTTACGCCAGACAGGGCATGGAAGTGAGGAAAGCCGGGTCGGCAATGTCAACTCCACGTTCCTTGGCCTGAAGCTTGACCGGCAAAGGGTCACCAAACAACGACAAGGATTTAAGAGAGCTCCGCCCATAGGCTGCGATGGCCCAAGACCAACATGTGCTTCATTTGACGGGAAGCCTGGACAGGGATAAAAACCGTTCAACTACAGGCAGCGCTGCTTGAAAGTGTTCCTGAGAGACCGCGGGAATCTCCCAATTGTCTGCATAAGCCAAGGGCAAAGTGGCCGAGCGCTGACACATAAAATGCCCACAAGTAACGGAGAGACCGAACATTCCAATTACTGACAGGGTGTCTCCCTCCGGTATTCCAGCAGAAGAATGACATGTACCAACCACCTGGGCATCGATAAAAACAGTGCGTTCAAGACCTGATAAGTGTGCCTCCCAACCTTTCAAGCCAACCGGGCCGAAGCCCAGTCGACGAAGGATGGCAAACAAAATGGCACGAGGCACAAAATTAAAGCACTTGATAATATTGAGAGCCAGCCCAAACAGTGCAGAGCCTGATTGGTACCTGGCGGCCACCGTTTCGTCAACAAAAACGGCTAGAGGATTAGATCTGGGGGGTTTAGTTTAGTAAGGTTTTTTTAAAAAAATGAACCCAGGAAGGAGGGAAGAAGAGTAAACAAAAAGGAGCCTTTTGTACTTGAAAATTACTAGATCCTATCTGCCTACTACGTGTGTTCATGACTGGTCATGAATTTTTGCGTCGATTGAATTCATGAATGGCTTTACTGCCTCTTAAAAAATTTTGTTTCGCATACTAGCTTCTCTGAACATTGTTGTTTGCTCATTTGCACCCAGTCCATCATGGAGCTGCTGTCGCTGTCATATGGCATGTCACTGTCACCGCTTTGGTTCGCTGTTTGTGACATGTGTTGCGCAAGGCTCGTTACATATATAAAATGATTGGCCCGACACACGCCACACAACCAGAGCCCAATATGGACCCACATGCATCAAGTAAAAAGACATGAATGAAATGGAATAAATTTTTGCTTGGGCGCCAAAGCAACTCATGAGCGCCACATTCATTGGTGGAAACTGAGGCAAAAATGAATTCTTCGCTTGTTCTAGCATTTCATCACAGTCAATTCAATGAGATCACCGAAGAACATTGTGATGCTTGACACTTCTCACTGTTACAAAACTTGAAAGAGAAAAAGGCATGAGTCAACCAAGCTTTGGAAGAACCCCTAGTGACTGTCACTGTGACTGTGACTGGTTACAAAATAAAAAAGGCAATGAAATTCAGCCATCCATCCTGACACGAGGAGAGATAAACGGCATCGCAATTTGAGCAGCATGAGACATCATACGCTTCGCGTACATGCGACTCCATATCCTGTAAAAGGAGACTGGCAACCGAAATGGGGCGGAGGATTCCATGTGCCAGGGGGGCGACTTCCATTGGAGGCATGATGACCTCTGATGGGACGCTACCATCATCTTCACCATCATGTTTCCAAAACTGTCCCATTGACCGAGAAAGTGGGGGGGCCACTCAGCTGGGTCCAGGGAAACCTTGCGGTACGTAAGTCCGGAGCTTGAGCCGAGCAAACAAACGAAGAGAATTTCCAACCTTCTCAATGACCTGACAAGAACCCTCGTCCCAGGTCAAAGTGGCACCTGCTGGAACAAAAGAGACGTCCAAGAATTTGATCCAGGCCAGACCAATAGGCATCCAAAGTTGCAGAGCGAGGGTCAGGGGTTGCCACTATGCAACTGAAGGCCTTCGGCCGCAAAAGACATTCAAACCCAGACAGAAGGCTGCCTGCTCAGTGACTTCCTGAACGGCTTTCCATCATCTAAAACAAGGTAAAGTCAGGTAATGGGAGATCCTGTGAACAAATGGTGGTTTGTGAGCCTTGGGAAGTGCATGACGCATCAGGATCTGCGGTGAAACTGTCCAGAGGTTGGTGCTTGGCTTGACAGTCGCGCTGCAACTGCAACAATGATTCGCCTACCCGATGGCACCAGAAGCTGCCGCAGTTTGCCAAGCAGCCCCGGTCAAAGGGGTTCTTGGCAGCGTCGTATGCCCTCACCCGTTTCTTGCAGTCTTGCGCCGGCTCATCCGACATGGCAGCGGGGTGTTCCTCGACTACTGGGGTTGGATGCTACGGTGGGAAAAACGCAAGCCCCACAGCAACTTGCCTGGAAAACTGTGACAGCCCCGGAAGGCTTCACAGGCTGTTCATGCAACTGTTCATCCAAAACCTTTGCAGCTTACTGCTGTCTCCGACCTTCGCTTCAGATTGTCATGCTTCTCAGCGAGCCCACCATGGAGAGAATGGCGGCGCTTCAGCGCGCAGCCTGGGCTCCTGTTGGCTCTGCAAGGATCTGGATTGCCTCTGCCAAAGGTCATTTAGCGCCACGCTTGCAGCAAAAGCCCGCGTCCACGGCAAAGAAATGGCCACGCGCCGGGCAACTGCTGGGCTGAACCTCGGGCCCTGGATCCACAATCCCCGCTCAGAAGAAGGCACCTCGGGGCGGCGCCCTGGTTGTCAAGGATCGCTTGGATGGCGGGCCGCAGTACCCTCCACCACATCCAACACGGATCCAGCGGCTCCTTTTGTCGAACTTTGGAAACTTGTTGCAGGAGCTCCTCCTCTGCATCCGAGCTGTTTGCAGAATTGCTTGTCTCAAGCGTGTTTCAAGGTCCTCCACACGGCCATTCAGCCAAAAAATCGCTCTGTCCTTCCGCTCCGAGAGGGAAAGCGGGTGGTCCGACGACCAACTGTCAAGGCGCCAAATTGGCCCGGCTTGGAGCCACGTTGCCGCCATGGGCAATCCACGCAGAGCGGCACTGAGATCGAAAATTTGTCTTGAGCCAAAATGGCTACGGACACATGTATACACCTAAAACCGACCACGCATTTTGACTCCTACTGCTACTGGTCATCACTATCATTGGCGGTTCTGGCCCTATTGGTCCTAGTTGTGATACCACCACTGTCCTATGGATTGGCGAAAATGTCACCCTGCATTTCGCTGGAAACCCATCGCCGTGAAACCAATGTCAACTGTGTCGAATCATTTTCTTCTCAAAGACTTCTTTCTGGTGGCCTATTTACATCCACCAAGCAATCTGCTATTCAAGAACTACAGTACCTATCATTGGCGGCAATGGCAAATATGACATTAACCAGGCAGAGCTGCCAAGCCCCGAGCCGTCAACAAAAAGAATGCGGGCACCCACCACCACCCCTTGGGGTTTGGAGCGCAGGGTAGCTGCACCGTTTGGACCCAAAATGCGAAGGTGCTGAAAAAATGCCCAACCAGCAGACTTTCAAAAAAAGGATTTGGTAGACCAAAACCTGCCCAACAGGTAGCTGTGCGGAAGGTCTCCGCAGACGTAGGCGAGGAAGACGTTGGTCAGGGGGTATCTGCTCCAGGCCCATTCCCGCGACAACCCAACTAGTCGCCCAGAGGGTCATTGGTTCATATGACGACGAAGTCTAGAAGCAACGGTCAGCCACTGAGCCCACCAGCAAGCATCAACCACCACCAACATCCATGAACCATTAAGCACCAATCACGATTATGTAAGCATGAATTAACCCTCATGAACCACCGTTGACCATCAATTAATCATCATTACTCTCTACCAATAACCATCAATTAATCGTCATTATATGATCCCTATCAACCATTAACCACTATTAATCCCTACCAACCATGACAGTGACCATTCCATCAATCAAATCCCTACCAACCATTAACCATTGACCATGAACCTTTAATCACCGTATTAATCACCATCATTCACCACTTTCAACCATTATTGACCACTATTAACCACTATTAACCGCATTCAACCACTATGAACCACCATTAACCACTATTAACCACTACCAACCATTGACCACTGACCATTGACCACCTCCAAACCGGCACCTCCAGTAACGAAGAGATCAACTCGAACTTGGCACGCAAGACCGAGGCCCACCTGGACGCGACGAGGATCTGGCGAAGGGGCGCCAGATCTAAGCTGCCATCACAGAGGATGTATACAGGTGGTTATTTAAATATAGGTGGATATGTCATATATAGATTTTATATATATATATATATACGGTAGGTTTAATATAGGATGTGCTCTTATCTATCTGATTGAACATGATCGTAGGTATCTACTTTTAATATGTATATATATAACCTATATCCTACAAACCTGGTGTGTCATTGGTCTATATGTGCTTCTTGGAGTTCATATGGTTTGATGTCAAATAGGATATAAGCAATATTGATGACATTACGGTCAACAAGGGTCAATAAGCTTCTGATGGCAAATAGTAGTCAATGGTGGTGCTTCATGAACCAGAAGCGGCAACTAGGATCAAGCACAACCACCAGTTGGGTTTGTCAGGCGGGGGGACATCCGTAGGCTCAAAGTTCTTACAGCAACACTCTCCACATCAGTCCTGCGAGGCGAACAAAACAAATCCCCGGCACAACACACTTGTTGGCCAAAGATCAAATCCGAGTTAGGTAGATAGACAGACCGGCAAATCAATAGGTAGATAGACGGATAGATGGATGTATACATTTACATGTACCTAAGCAGCAGAGTCCAGGATTTATAGTTGAACTGGACTATAGTGTATACTATTTGTGTAGCTGATAGGTCCTAAGCAGCTTAGGTATAGATGGATGTATACATTTACCTATCAGCTACACACATCCACTACTTTCCCTAACCTTGGAAGCCTAACCGTGGTCAGTGCCACCTCCGCCCCCAAGGCACTGCTTCACCGCGCTGGACTGGAGAACTGCACTACGAAAGTACGGCACCTGCGGTGTGACCGACGCGGTGCCAAAGTTGTGGCCATGAAGCGGTTGATCAAAACCTAGGATCCATAGGGTGGTTTCTCAAAATAAGGGACCCCCAAAATGGTTAGTTTATTGCTATAAATCATTAATAATGGATGATTTGGGGGTACCCCTATTTTGAGAAACCACCATAGGAATAACTGTAGAAGCAGTTTTACCTTCCTAGGATGGTAGAAACAGTTTTGGTCATTCCTAGGATGGTTGAACCAGACAGGGGTATGTTCGGAGCCCGAACTGACCTGCCATCGAAGCTCAGAAACGAAGAAATGAACCATGAGAAAGAACTAACCACTGCACCAGCTTTACCTGCCACCTCAGAGCTACCCCAAAAGTGGCTTGCTTTCAATCAGCATCGCAACCTTGCTAACGTCCCAGACACTAACCTAGGTGTGCCTACACGGCCGTGCTGGCTTGAGGCGACCATTAACCATCCAAAAGCGACTGGTCAAGATTCTTACAAGTGAAGAATGCTTCAAACCTACAGCAAAGCAAACTCATAGATTCTTGCTGGTTGAAACTGGTGACCAGGATCACCATTCCCACCTTGTCCGCACCATCTTGCGCACTCTCCGCCAAAATCCGCTCCAGAGTGGAAAGGGCATAGCGCACATCTTGCATTTCCTGCAACAAATGCCAGTCGTTCAAAACGAAGCAACCCGTCGTCCCAACGTATCAGCAGAAGAATAGGGGAGATGTTGATTTCCATCCTTGGTTCTTATTCGATATGGCTGATCGCCAAGGACTCATTCAAATTTGGCTCGGCGTTGCAGGGTAATCACCAATGTAGTGAGCAGCTATGATAGAAGAATGTCATCCTGTGACTGACGCGCAAAGGTAGGATGATTGCTGGCGTTTGCCAAGGAGGCCGCATCTAAGGAGAATGTCCAAAAGCAAAAAACATATCTATATGTACCTATCTGTCTATCTTTCCATCGTCCTATCTGTCTTTCTATCTGTCTATATACAGGTATATGTTGATCTAACGCCAAGGAAATCAGAGGTATCGTTCTTTGCGTGGTTGGCATAGACCTTACATATATGCGCAAATGCGTATATATGGGTACACATATGTACATACCGAATACACTTGTGCAAAAGTATGGGCTCCATCGCAATCTGTTGATGCGATGGAGAATGTCATGACTCAAAAATCACCCAAGGTAATGGCCAGTAGTGCTATGCTGTTGGGTAGTGTCATCATTCCTGGCGAATTCCCATGATCATTCAGGAATTTTTACATATCTCAAAAAGGTCGTTTTCTAGATATGTAAAAAACCTGAGTGATATCCCTTTTCCTTGGGTTTACCGTGTTCCTTTTGCCTGTCATATATGGTCAAGGGCTCCAACGTCCCCTCCACCCACCATGTATCATCTGCTCGAATCTTGCGATGCAAACGTTTAGTGTCATACATGATTCACTAATGAAACCCAACTCAAGACCCTCACCAACTGGATTTCCCTGTAGTTCACGGTCGATTTGCCACAATCAACCGCTCTCAACCATCAATTCCATCAAGTTTACAGGTGAATTACACCATGATTACATAGCTATGAATCATGGATCCAGGATCCATGATTAAATCCAAGGTGAAAATCATGGATCAACACCATCAATTCACCATGATTTACCACAGCTATCAACAGCACATCAACCAGATTGCCATCTTCACAGCTCCCCTGCGTGTCTTCCCCGCACCGCCCCGGCTACACCGGTGCCCGTCGGAGCCTTGCCTTCAACGTGGCGTCGAACATTTGCTCGCGCCAGGCCTTGGTAGAGCGGACGGTGATGAAATCAGCCGTAAGATGGTGATTTATCGCTGCTGGTGATACCATAAATGAGTGGTATAGTGACTAATGGTATCACCAGCAGCTATAAACCCCCATAGATGGTAGAGTAGCTGCTGGCGATATGACATATGAGCCGTAAATGATGGTGATAAGATGGTGATTAAACCAGCCCTAAATGAGTGATTTAGATCTGTTACTATGGCATATGGTGATTTATAGCTGATGGTGATTTATAACTTTAGATCACCAGATGCTATAATGGCTATGGTGATTTATAGCTGCAGATACCGGCAGCTATTATACCATCTATGGTGATTTATAGCTACATACTCATGAGCTATAGCTATAGATGGTGTTATAGCTTCAGAAAATGTACTTATAGCAAGTGATTGGTATAACTGTCCAAATAGAGGTGTCTCACAGCTATAAATCAACATAAATAGAGGTGTAGCAATACTACCAACCGGGAAATCTACCATGTTTAAAGATTGGTATGCAAATAGATGGTGTAACACATCTCTTAATTGGTGTTTGTCGCAGAGGTATTTAAGGATTGGTATTCAAATGTTTGTACGTAATTGTTCTTTGTAGATTCAACCTAAAAAAATTAGGCAGCTTTTAAGATATTTATCAAATGACCGATTCATGATGATCGAATCAATGGTAGCAGGATTACCAGTCAGAGCTGTGACATTCAAAACTTTCTAAAAACCACTTTACAGCTAGTGACGATGAGGAGAATGCCAATACTGAGGGGGATATGGCTAGTACTGGTGGGGACAGAACTAGCGATGTCATTGATGTTACTAGCAGTTACTAGCAATGCAGGGTTGTCTCAATAAGTTTCAGCACCCCTCTACCCCAACCATGCAGAAAACCCAAGCGCAAACCATTGTCCGAAATGGTCAAAGTTCCTAGCTGGCGCCGCCTCATGAACAATCAATGTGCAGGGTATTGGTTTCAGACCACGTATTGTGGCTCAGTGCGAATGGAGTATTAATGTCCAACTTAAGTCAGGAAGGGTGTATACAGCAATGGAAGATGTCAACCAACAGCTATACCACTCTGGGCAACGACAACGACAACAACGGTGATGATGCATGATGACGGCGACCAAGAAAAAACAACCAAAAAAATTATGAGGAACAACAACAACAACAACAACAACAACAACAACAACAACAACAAGAAGGACACTAAGATCAGCATCAAAACAAGCAACACAATTTCATCAAAAGGCAGCAATCAAAATGCCAATCTCAATGGCAACATCTGAAAAACAACAGCACCCACCACAGCTTTCCACCCTGTCGAGCTGCACCCACAGCACCCACCATCCCTCGCTTCCCTCGTGGTTTCACCGAGGCTCGATGCGATGGTACCGCGGCTCCTGGCTGGCCTCCCGGCCTAGGCTCTCCACACGGGAGAGCTCCTTCTCCAAGCTTTCGCCGCTCAGCACCACCTGGCGATGCGCTTCGGCTGCTGCTGGTTGAGCTGCGCAGCTGCGCAAGACTCAGCTGGACATGACTCAGCTGGTAGCGGTTTTTGGACCGTGCGAGAGTTACATCTTCCTTGGTGCAACTCACTGCAAGCAACTAGATGTTGTCAACAAGTTTCTAGGCCAGCGTATTTGTGCTCAGCATTCCCAACTGGAAGAGGTTCAGTCAACCGTTCCCAAGGCTGATCACATACCGTTCCTATGTAAGTAGCAAATCACAATCCCAACAAGATCGCCTTGGTGAATCATCATCACTTAAAACCTCGCCTTGGAACAACATTTCAAAAAGTAGAGTCGCTGCTATGTGACCACGACATTGAATTCATGGTAGATTTCAGTTCCATGCATCCTTGTGCAGAGAGACACCTTCGTTCCAGCTCACCTCGGATTCACTTGCCCCTTGTTGGCACCACTTCCCACCAGCTCCTGACCTTCTTGTCAGGGTCTAAAATATCCATCGCACTCAGCTTCATGGTCGTCCAAAGCTCTTGTGTTTTCCTGGGCTGTTCAGAGTCCATGGTTCACCATTCATGCCATGGCACTCCACTCGGCCGAAACACGCGGTGAAAAATGGACCCACCTGTGAGCCGTACCCAGCCGAGTCGCTCACCACTGACACAAATGGAGACTTGGCATCAGTTTGTTTGCTATTGGTGGTGTTTGACCAAAGATTGACCTTCAAGCAGCTAGGTATTCGGAAACTGGTTATATATATATATATATGGTTGGTACCAATGACATCCAATGACTAAGTAATGAAATCTTTTAGGTTTTTCCAGGGTGAAAAGGAAGACCAAGGACAAGCCTCTTCATGTGCTTTGCCATTCGGAGTTGTTGTGGGCTGACCGAAACCCAGAATCAAATCAATCAAATCAACACGTGACAACTCACTGTCAATCAAGTCATAAAGATATACGGTTTTCTAGTCATCTAAATCAATTCAAATAACTAGTTCAACACATAACTAGTTGAACCCATTCAATAAATCAATTCCTCACTGCTTGAGTTTGGCATCTCCCAACTATTTCTCCAAGTACGGTGCAAATCCGAGTCTCGCAGCAGCCATGTCCTGGGCACCCGAGACCGGAGATGGAGCTGGGGGTGCGTTACTTGGGTGACCAAAAAGCAACAAATAAATTGTGGTTTCTCGAAATAGAGGACCCCTAAAAATGGTTGGTTGATTACTATAAATGATTAAGAATGGATGATTTGGGGGGTACCCCTATTTTGAGAAACCAAATGACAATTTTAGTAGGAAACCATTGGCTTTGGGGTACCACTATTTTGGCACATACCCGCTTGATGATGGTCAATCATAGCGGGTTCCTAATGATGGTAAAATGGTTAATGATAATGCTCAATACATCCAGTTCATGTCTGGAGGATGGTAAATGATAGCTGGGCAATCATAGATTGCTGGCTAATGATGGATAACAATGCTTGAGAAAGGTCTGTGGGATCTCCAGCTCTCCATATTTTTCAATAAGAATGCTACGTAGTGCTGATCAATGTCCTCCTGCCTGCACACAACCTTCCGTGAGGACAGTGATGCTTAGTGATGCAGGTTGGTCAATAGTCATGGTTAACAGTGATGGTTTATCACTATAACTGATTGACAGTAAAAGATTTGGAGGGTACCCTGATTTGAAGAAACCACCAGCACTGCTTAGCTTCATCACTTCATAGCTTCGCTTCTTTCTTGCCATTGACCGAGCCACGGAGGCACGTTCCGAGGCCAGGATCAAGTCCACCAGGATGATGAAAATGATGGCTAAGAGGTTGATGGTGATCTTGCTGTAAGCCTCGCTACAAGGTGCCCAAGCGTGCCGATACCGTGAGGTGGCCATAGGACAAGTCTGTCTACAAGGTGTGCCATGCGTTGAGATGTATGGTACACCGAGATAAAGCAATAATATACACATATCTCTCAGTATAGGTGTATCCATCATGATTGCTGTCAGTTCAGCTATTAATAGCTGCAGTGTTACACGACTCAGGCCAATGGCCCCCAGCACTCTATTGGCGTTGTCAATGCTGTGACGTTCTGAAGTGATTTCAACCAATTACAAGTGAAACATATGAGTCAAGCCAACTGGTTTGACATCCTGGATGGATGGAAAATCGCAATGAGCTTGGCACTCAGTTCAAGGGATCATACGGATTTGGTCATGCATCAAAAGGCTGAAGTTATTCGATGGATTGTGAAGGTACTAAGGGTGGTTGTCAAAACTTCCATGGGGCAATCAAGGATGCGCGCCCACAGACTATACCAGAATGGTTTGTGTTCAGTCGAAAATCAAACGATCCAGAAAGCCTCATTTTACATGGCCGTCCGTTCTCCCTGTGGCAGGACCCTCACCGTGGAACCTTTGATCTAAGTGGGACCTGGAGCCACCTAACCTGGTGGCTAAACATGCGCGTGCGCGCCTTTCCCGTGTTTTCTTTCTCGCCGCAGTCGCCGGTCATCATCTCCTGCGGCCGTCTACAGTATCAAAAATGACATCACCGTCGCAGCACCTGCAGGATCATCGTCATCATGATCTTCATCACCATCCTGCTCACCATATCCCCATTCTTATCGGTGCGCTTAGTAACCATACCGAGATGAATAAGCATCAACCAGCATCCAACCATCATCAACCCTCATCAACAAGCATCCAACCAGCATCAATCATCATCACCCCTATCACTAACCAAACCTAAAAAGATCACTAACAAACGATCAAAAGAACCGTCGTGTTGTGGTCGCGGCTGGCGAGACCGCGCTCCGTGCCACCAAAGTTGGCCATCTGGATCCCCATGATGGCGAAGTCGGTGATGTAGAAGTGGATGAACACGGTGGCCTTGGAAGCGGGAGTGCCAATAACGCCCCCCGTGCCTTGAGCGAATCATGGGAACATGTTCGCACATATGGAGGATAGAAAATCTTATCGTATAGTATATGGCCTGTGGCTCAGTCTATTGTAGTAAGTGTCATGTCATCCATGAATGAGTCCTCTATATGGTGGTTTCTCAAAATATGGGTACCCCCAAATCATCCAATAGTAATCATTATTAGTAATAAACCAACCATTTGGGGGGTCCCCTCTTTTGAGAAACCACCATATGTACATGCACGTGTTTTCTTGTTTTGAATCATTCCCGCTCAGGCCCTGCTGCGCTTGCCGAGCGACGAAAATGTAGCTGGCGAAGCAACAGCCCAACCTGAGCCAAGTGGCAGCGAAGCAACAGCCTCAGGTCCAGCTTAACAGATATCAATAGCAGCTTAATAGCTTAGGAAGCTCAAGAGCTTACCAGTTGTTGGCAGCTTCCGCGACAGAGTCCAAGAAGTGGTCAGTTTGGTCGCTTGGCTGCTTGCCTTACTTTCCACCAGAAAGTCTCCGCGCCAATCTCTTGTGTGGCTTGAAAGTTCCGGCAGTGCCAAACAACAACGCTGACCAGGAAAATCCCATGGCTTCGATGAAGTCCTGAGGCTGTCGCCCTGAGAAAGACCTCTCATCGCAGCCAGTGCACTCAGTGTGCCTTGAAAAAACCAGATCCAAAGAGTGGTTTCTCAAAATGGGGGCCCCCCAAGCACCCAGGATCAACCATATATTGTAATAAACCATCTTTAGGGTTCCTTATTTTGAGAAACCACCGTATAGTAGTGGTTGTTTCCATTATTGTTGACTGTCTCCTGGTAATCCCTATGATTGAAGTAACCACTACTATCATGATTATACAATGATTGATATAGGAAGATTGTTCTTACAGCGATTAATCATTGTAATCCCCTATCCAAATGCCACCTGGACACAGAACTTCATTGAAGTACGAGCACCCCGTCGATCTGTGAAAGAGGTTGTCCAGCAGCTGCCCAAACTCGGAAGGAAGGCGCCGGTGGCCCAGCTACGGCTCCCGCAGATGGGCAACCCTTGGGCCATCCACAGCCGGCACCCCATCGTTCCATCTGCATTTGTGAATGGAACGTTAAGGCCTCGTCTCATGGGGGTTGGAATGGTATTCTATGTAAATGTGTGTGTGTGTGACACTGTGTGTTTGGCTTTCTTCTTGGGAGCTTTGTTGTAGCAAATCATTTCGACTAACAAACATCCAGCTCGGAGCAGAAATCTACGCAATCGTCGCGAGATTTTGTCTTACAGACTATCACCCACCAAACAGGGGTGTCAAATATCGCCAACAAAGAGGGTAGTTGTAGCTTGCAGCCAACAAGAGCAGGGACGTCAACCATGATCACGCATAGAAGATGGTCAAATTCACAGAGGAAACAACCGATATGATTATAGCTGACCCAATCAACCCTGGCTCGTCACTAGGGATATACCATTTTAGCAGAAACCGTCACCATTTTGGGGATACCCTCTATCCAAAAACGCAGGGTGTCACTAGAGGTAGGCTAACCAGTATATTGTGGCTAGTGAAATAGATGTTCATGGCCAATGGGCCTAGTTGTCCTTTGAAGAACCTGGGAGTAGTAGCATGCGGGTGTGCACGTAGATAGGCTGCACCTAATCCACCCAAAGATACCAATGTTTAGTTGGAAACTGATCACATGTTTGTAGATACACAATCTACTGACAAACCAGTATCCTTTGTCTATGCTTAGTCGAAGTATCCCATGGACGTCAGTTGCTGGCATGATTGTTAGTATTCTTGGATCCTAAGTAATCAACAGTTGGATTCACTATCCAGATTTCTTCCTTGTCTAGCGACTGGAGACAATTGAGCTCATCAGGGGATATCATGAGCTACAAATGTGCCGTGGCGTAGCCATATCCCACACAAAAGCGGTCGGTCTATCACAAAGAAAATTTTTGGGCATGACCTGTGCAAATCTAGTACTCATCATCAGCAGCTGCAACCGGATCGGCATCATCATGATGGCTGTTGCAATTGTCGTCGTTCTTGTTACAAAACTGTATGACGACAATGTATATAAGTGTCATAAGTTTATTAACTATGCAATCTATAACAATATGTATATAATAAATATATATATATTGTAATATATAATATAAATAATATCCAGATACATAGTAATATATAAATGTATCCTTTGTAATATATATATATATATAATATATCAACAAAACCGTATAATGATAACTGTCATAACTTGCCATCGTTCATCTGGCAGGGCCTTTCTGTTGCTTCCAGACTTGCACGCGGTGAACCAGCTCATCGCCACCATGGTGCGACGGTGCCCAGCACCACTCCCTGGATTCGGTTCAAGTTCTTGACCTCGATTCGCAACGCTGTGCAGCCAGTGCTGCGGAAGCTTCGCTGCCAACACGGCAGCGATGGATTTACCATACAGTTGGTAGGCCCCCAACCACCACGTAACTACCAACCTAGGTGACTAACCATCGCATAAACCTAGGTGGGGCCCCATCCACTTAGCTTAGTAGGTTTATAACTAACTGCACTAGGTGTTTTGGCAGTTTGTACCTGGCAGAATCAAACCGTCAACTGGTAGATGTTCCCATCAACTGGTACATTCAACAAACTGAACAGAACATTTCCATCCATTTGGCTCAAACAAAATGGTACTGATTCAAATCGCAAATTGGATCATGGATCATTGGCCATGATCAAATTTCATCAACTGGCTTGATTTCCCCAACAAATATGTCTGGAAACTGTACAACACGAACAAACCATCATGTATATTGAGATGCACAGTCAATATGAATATGGTTTATCAGCTATGCCTGAGGGAATCAATGCATATGTATGATGTAACCATTCCTGAAAAAATATCATGTCTAAATGTTGGTTGCTACTCCCAAAATCCGAGCAACACTGATTTCATCATGAGGAATTATCCGGGAGTACTGACAACCGATACATAATGTTACATCAACCATAGATGTATGCTATAGATCTATGTGTGTGTCTGTGCGTGTGTGTGTGTGTGTGTGCTTATATACTTATTGAGATTCATGGAACTCAAAAAAATGTTGGTTGACACACCGTGGTCTCACAGTGGGAAAAAAATGGGAGCTCTCCAGAGCGACTCGTTGCAGCGTGGACAGCGTGGACAGCGTGGACTCGTGTTGCGGAACCCGCATCTGAAGCCCAGCACCCTGCATGCCGTTGGTATCCCCTCTAGTGCTAATCCCATACCCTTCAAATTGTTGGTCCAATTCTCATTGCTGCTCTAGTCATGCTGCCTGCCGTTGGTTGTAAAACACAAGTCCATCCTACCATTCATGGTTGCTCAAGCATTAAAAAATAAATGAATATCCGGCTCAGTCTCAACAGTATCAAGTTCACAAAACACCTAATGACCATGCTTTTCACTCAGGCTCTGTGTTCGAAGATATGAAAATATATAAATGGATTCACATGGAGAAATGACCAAAACTAGTGCCCAGTCAGTTTGGGGTCTTGCACCTCGTTGTATTCACCAACCAGAACTAGACCAATCCGCAACACTGCCCAAGGGTTCCCAAGGGGGGTTGTCTCCCCGTTCTCTCATTGTGGCTGGGAATCTTCCCCCTCTGAGTCCAATGATTTGGCGATGTAAAAATGAAGATTTGACTGTGAACGACTATCACGCCTTTCTGCTTACATCGTATATCCAATATAAATAAGAAATTACTATATATATATATATATCAGTCCATGACTCAAGCTTCTACCCAAGGACAAAAAATCTATCAACCAAGTGCATGACCGTCCCAGCTGCTGGTCGTTAGCCATAAACATTGACCAGCTCGAAGCCCTCAATCTTTTCGTTATCCCCTGTTATCAACGATCCCATGATCTTTGGTCATTAGTAATCCTGATCCACTATTTATAACCACAAATAATCCTAACTCATCATGATTGCATAAGCATTAATAGCCGTAAACTCCTGGAAACAACATTAGACAATCAACCAATGTTGGCTATCCTCTTGATGACCAGCTATTGATATTGTTGACTGTAACCTCATATTCTTGGCTAGCCATTATGACCCTTAAAACCATTCTCGTTGGCTATAAACAAGGGTCATTAAATGTCCCAATTGGACATCACCCAACCATTTTGGGAATAATCCCCAGCAGTCATCCAAAGGTGATGGGATATTTACCAATGGCTATTATGCTAAACTATTATTGTTGGCTATAAACCAACTACATAACCGTTATAACCATACATATCTGGCTGGTGGTTTAAACCCTTATGAAAAATATGCTTGTCAACCAACCAGCCTTGTTAATGACTACTAGTGAAAATAAGAAATCTTTAAATCCACCAGCCACATATGGTTTGTTGCCTATAAACCAGCCAACTCATCGCAAGCGCACCCGGCCGGTCGCCCAGTGACCAGCGCCGATCCCGGAAACTTACTCAGCAGCGTGGCGGTGGCTTTGGCGATGGCCTAAGCGGCCGGAGCCCTGGAGCAGTCGAGCATCAGAGCATCCCAGCATCAGAGCATCCCAAGGTATGCTATAGAGACGGACTTATAAGCTTTGTGATGGTTAATCAATGGTTAGTCAATGGTTAATCAATGATTGGTGGATGGCCAATCAATGGTTTTCAAAATGGGGGTACCCTCAAATCATCCAACAATAGCTATTTGTAATAATCAACTCACCATTTTTGGGGTACCCGATTTTTAGAAACCCCCACTTATAAGGGCTATAGATTGTCATCCCAAGTTATTAGCATCCCACTAGTTATGCTATTCGATAGCTCCGCGAAAAGATGGTGGTTAGATACCACTGGGTTCATGCTTAAGATTGATCTACCATTACACCAGAAAAATGTGGCCCCAAGTACACCTGAAAAATTATTACGGAAAACTGAGGTGTCATTTGTGAAAAAAATGCTCTTTGGGCAAACACAGCTGGGTGGTCTTTGGACTTGGGAAAACCACTATCGATCATGTCCCCTCACGTAGGAAATCAGGTGTTCCTGCCAGTCATCAAGGCATGATTACCGCTGCGGAGGTCAAGTGGTATAACTGCGTATAAGCGTAGCATAGCACAGCTATGATTGTCGATCATCAATCTATTGGTCACCCAGTGTATCAAGGAGGCATCCAACCACTGGTGGTCACAAAGAGATGATAGCGATAGAAGCTATCCATCTACCAGTTCCACCATTTTCTCTGGGTAAATTCGGACCTATCTATGGCATAACCATCTACCACAAATTTCAAGCTAAGCCATAGATGGAAATATGTGATAGTGAGCCATCAATTTCTAGCTAAGCCAGAACACCATCTACCACGGTAGATGGCTATGGAAATGGTTATGACCCCAGTGGTATCAGGAGTCCCTAGTACGTACGCTTCGCCGGCCGAGGCACTGGACTGCCAGGGGTCACCATGCCTGAGCAGAGATCGATTCTGCAAACCGGCAAAAAGCTTTGTATGACCTCTCTATACATACATACAACGGCTTATATCTGTATGTATAAATACAACATGACGGTAAGAATCTGTATGTAGATGTACCTGTAAAAACTTGCTTAGACATGCGCATATCTGTGTGTGTGTGTGTGCGCGTGTATGCATCTGTTATGCGTGCCTCAACCAAATGACTTTGCAAAGGTGCCTTGCATCTGCCTTTTGAGAAGAGTTTCAGCCTTTCAAGGAATTCCTCATACTTGGCCGCTGGCATGGCAAGCGGCCGCATGCAGGCCAAGTTGACAAGACTTTGATTTAAAAAAACACAAGTGTTCTTTGCTACTCTGCCTGGACATTGCTTATTGGTTGGTGGGGTCAGCCTGTCCCAAAGGTCTCAAAGTGCATAGTCATTTCCAGAGGCATCAACTCTTCGACTTCACACTGGAGAATCACCATCATTCTTAGGCAACTCGGCGTAAGTTGTGGGACCGCTATCAACAGGTCAAGCATCTAAGAATTATAGATTTCCCATTGCCAGGTTACAATTCTTCGATGCTTGACCATGCTTGACCTGTATCATTATAGATTTCCCCCTTGTATGACTATAGAAATTACATCCAATCGTTGCCACAGGGTGCCTGTGCGGAATGCTATACCTCCTTGCCCCATCCTTCCCTGTGGCCTGAGCCGTTGTAGCCTGTGAAGAAGCCTAGGAGAACGGAGAGAGTCACCCGCAACGAGTAGCGGACCTCAGTTTCACCAGGGAATGTGCAGGGCCCCGAGGTTGGTTCCCTGGGATATAACCATGGTAGCCATGGCCGCAGAAGGTGGGTGAACTAGCCCAGTTAGGTTTAATCAACACTGACATTCATCAACCAGCCTTTATAGCAAGGCTCGTATCCCAAATCAACCAGTTGGGTTACGATTCAACAAAAAATCCACCAGCTGCTGCTGTTGTTACTGTTTGTTTCGATCCTGAGCCTTTTTTCATTGGAAGCTGAGCTTCTGCCAACAACGTATGGCAGCTCCAACCGAAGTTCACAAACTCAAAATGATAGTGAAAGAAGGTCCTCATGTTGACAATATCATCCGCACACTCCATTTACAGTATGTTTAAACGTTTAAACCAAGGGTATTGTTGACCATTAAAACCATAAATGTTAAACCAGTATATAGCCAAATTTTGGTATGCCAATGGTCATGTTAAACCATAGCCAAATGTGGCTCGTCTTATTTCCACAGACCAGGGCTATCAGAAACTCGCGGGGCATCGCCCGAGCCGAACCATCCTGTGGGCACCACCATGACCTGCTGAAAAGTGACCAGGGCGAGCCTGGAGTGACCGATGTACAACCGACCCATCATGCGATATCTGGTTGATAGGGATTCAGTCACAGACACTTTCGCAGTTGTAACAGCTAGTGAGTCATTCACACTCATTTTCCCCAAATAATTCGAAGTCTATTGGGAGGTATCAAAGTTGACTAGGCCATGTTGACAGTGGTGCATCAATTTACATCACTGAAGTGCTTCTTCGATGCTGTTGTCTTCCCCAAGTTGGTGCATCATGGCCGCCAGCATCACGACCAGTCGAGTAGCGTTGTCAATTGTCCTTGCAACGGCTGAGCACTGGCACACCAGCTGGGTCCCAACAGCCCTTTCCAAGCATCCAAACATGTTGGGAAACCGTCACTTTTCACATCTCCGGGGCTGTCACAAGCAGCTTGCCGCAGCTTGCAGCCGGGTCTCGTTACTCCTTTGAAAAGGTCCCGAACTCCCAAGCCCTCCATGTCACACAAATAGCTCGCCTGTCCAGAGGTGACGACTACAGAAAGAGGATCTGAAGACATCCGAAGCTCAACAGTCTCATGGGTCCCCAAAAAAAAAAATCAGAGATCCTGAGAACCAAAGTGAGAGTTTGTGGGGACGGAGCTTAATCAAAACAGGTCCTTTCTTAGAGAAGTTTTTCGGGACAAATCACATGGTCCAAGGGAGCCGCTGACGGCTTCCCAGGAATGCATGAGTGTCACCACATAATGATCCTGCTCAGTTGGGAGACCATCAATTTGGAGAGTTGTTCAGTCTTTCATGTGACCCGCTGATATGTAGTTTTGCCACTCCAACATGGACGCATACCACTAGTGCACTTCTGATGATTGCTGATGTCCCAAGTGTTAGGGGCTGCACTTGAACCCTGAATGCTTGCGACGCAGCATCGGTGTTTATCCAACTAGTACACGGGTCAAAGCCTTGCACCCCGGGTATCGATGAATGGAAGATAAACCGATAAACAGAGTCTATGTTAGAACGTTCAGCTAGGCCAAGTTGGGAGTCAGCATTGACCCATCGGTACTGTCACCTGATTCCTCTCTTGCACAGTCTTTTCCGCCTCATGTCGCAACACCATTTCGCAGGGAAGCAGTCAAACCTTGAAGATCTGGAAGATTGGCGATGAGCATCACCCGATCTTATGGTTCTGTCCATTCACACAATTACCTGTCGCCTATCACTGAACAAACATATTCTTTTTTGGAAAGTTCTTGGGCGTCTTGCCTTTTTCCATGATTCCATCGTTGCGAAAACCAAAAATCAAAATGGCACACACTGCATCCGAGTGAATTTCATGACCATGCCAAGCTGCATAGCGAACAAAGCCATTGATGACCATCATCCTGTCGATGCAATGGAAACTGCACGCAAGGAGTGCGAGGCTCGACGTTTACAAACCTTCGTACCTACCGTACTGCTTGGTTAGTGCAATCCCTGCTACTGCTGGGGGGGCACTTGTGTTGGATGCCCACTCGTTGCGTGATCTGGTATTTGCCCAACATTCACGTTGTGGTGCAAACCAGCAAAATGGATACTTGCATGCTGTTGGAAACCTCCCCTACTCACTAACAATGAAGCAGGATCTTTGGTGACGCGTGCTTGTAAGTCAAATTCTAAGGAGACTTTATCCAAAAGGTCTCCTCAGTAAGGTTGCAAATGATCCACACCCTTGATTTCGATCCACAGTTCCACTTCTGCAGGTCCAAAATGTCAACAAACTGGAAAAGCTCCTGCTGCATATATACAATATGTTTCCATTTCCGTTTCAACAGCGGTCGGTCCGCTGGTTGGTTGGTTGGCTTGGCTTTCCACACAGAAATTTGCCAGCAAGTGCGATGAGTTACTTGGTTTGCCACAGGCAGCGACTATGTCTTGCTTGCGAGCCGCATGTGGCAAGCCAGAGTATGGACCACCTGCAGTTCCTGGATGATGCTGGTGATTTCCTCCTTCTGCCTCCGAGCATCCGCAACACTAAGTGGCATGGGCCATAGTCAAGGGAGAGAATTTGCATATCATCCCTAAGGTGCACCCATGTACAAAAGTACTCAATGCAAGGTAAAAGGCATTAGAAGGTGGGGATTCCACAAAGAAACAAACGGATACTGAATTTGAATGACATGTTGAATCACCGAAGTGCAGCGAAGACAGATAGCCTAGTCTCCCTTCATGTTGATGATCTCATATGCTTTCATTCCATCCTTTGTGGGTTCCCCGTGCGTGTTGTTCATATTTCCTCTCCTACTGATTTCACCCATTTCCCAACAAGACCCAGACTTTTCAGCCGCAAGAGCGTCATGCACACTTCAGCAATGCCACTGCAACCCACCATTGCCACCAAGAGGCTCAACGTCCTGGAAGCAATGAGACCTCTCTTCAAAAAAGGCCTAGCTGTAGGCCACTCAGGCACCACAAGGGGAGGCGGGTTCCGGCTGGTCAACAAGCCAGTCAAGTGATGGCGTTAGCGTCCAAGGAATTAGGTGTTCAACCTTGCAGGGGTTCCGTTGTCTGGAAAAAAACATGTTTCTACTGCGCCAACACAGGTCGAAAATATTTTGAGGTGAAGAATATTTGGCAAAATGTCCATTGCAAAACTTGAAGAAGGGCAAAAATGTTTTTTGTTGATTGGAATATTGGAATATTTGTTGATTGGAATATGTCTTTTGTTGATTGTTGATTTTTGTTGATTGTTCAAGGAATTTATTTGTTGACTTTGAAGCTGACACGCTGACGACAAAGATCCAACAAAACATGTTGAGGCGGTTGGTCGAAACTCTTCGGGCCCGTCATGATGTTGGTTGACAAACAAGACCTGCACTGGGAGCGGTGGTAGCCGTGGTCACAACAGGGTTAAGGACCAGCAATAATTTACCGTTCTTCATAACAATCCAATCATCCAACAATTTATCATAACCAAATGGTGATATAATCATCAATAATGATCAAAAATAGATAATAAACCGCAAGTGTTCCCAAATCAATAGAAAAGGTTCCTACGGAAAATAGAGGTTAAGGGTTAACAGCAAGCAATGCAACAGCCATAGCATATCTTTTTGTCGAAGGGTGCAGCGAAGCTCTAAAGCTATTTTTCTCAACCAAAGTGGGCACCCAACCAAACTTGAGCCAAAATGGTGAACCATTTTGGCCATGTGATTTTGCAACACATTGCTTGCTCTACGCAAGCTCCAAGCAATCGCAAAATAAACTCTTCTTAACCGCAAAAAAAACATTTTCAACCATCTACCATGATGATTAACTATTCAATGCGATTAGCCATTGTTAACCATCTGTATGCCATGATGACTGGCCATGATTTACCATTACTCATCTATATGGCTATTGTTAACCATCTATTGTTAACCATCTATATGCCATTTACCATTCAGATTGGCCATTGCTAACCATCTATCAACATGACTATTCAATAGTATATTAGCCATTGTTAACCATCTATCTATTGTTAACCATCTATTGTCAACCATCTGGGTGTTTCTCAAAATAGGGGTACCCCCAAATCATCCTTCAATAGTCATTTATAGTGATAAATCGACCATTTTTGGGATCCCCTATTTTGAGAAACCACCATCTATTGTTACCCATCTATTTACCATTACTAAGCACCACAACAATCTCACCATCCACCGGTGCCTCTCTGAAGTTCGCCTGCTCAGCCCGGATCTGCTGGATCAAGTGAAGCACCTGACGGATGGATCTGCGCATCCCGTGACATCCCGTGACCGGTGACCACCCCATCAACTGCTGGTCATGCCACATCTGGACACCGCACCTGTGCTGTGAAACCCGCACGGTTCTGTCTATCCCATTTCTTAATTGTGGATGTTGAGCTTGCCCTAATTAACAAATGAGATGAACTGTGGATGTTGAACTTGTAAACATTCAGATCCCTTTTGTGGATGGCATTTATTAATTGTCTGGCTGATGTCATCAATGCGTTCCGTTGGTTACACAATCAACAGTCATTGGGAATGGATGTTGATGACTGATTAACATCACACAACAGTCACTTGGTTGATTGCTTGATGGCCATTGGTCAAGTGACCTCTTGCACAAGCCAGCGAAAGCGTACCTGGCTATAAACAACGATGCCCAACTTATTAGTGATTCCCAAGCGCCACTTAATTCACAATTCATGGCTGATGAGCTGATTGAACATCAAGTAACCCCATCTGTAGCCATGCCTTAGCCATCTATCAACCATGATTCTTGGGCCAATCATAGGTTCATAAGGTCAAGTGATGATAAATCCACTACAACTCCTGGCGCATCCGATGACCATCTTGGGCTCAGTGCACACCCGACTCCCGCGCCACGTGCCTCTTTGGCTTCGTCGTCCGTGAAGCGGGTGAGGTTACCGACCACGACCACTTGCTCGATTAACTCCTCCGCCGGTGAACACCCTGAGAACATGATGGGTTTTTTGGCAACTACCAAGGCGGCTTGTCATCAACACAGCAGCGTGTTTGGTAGCTTGGCTGATTCCTCCTCTTCGGCTGAAACCATCATTGGTTCATGCTCGCTGGTCAAAATGAACCATAGCAAGCAGCAAAAAGGGACATACCAACAATGGATAGTACCACCCCGAGCAACAATCCATCAACCAGGGTTCTTCTACTGGCTTATGGTTGTCCATAGTTTGGCACCCCGCGTACCACACTGGTATTAGGAGAGCCTTTATTTGGAGCAAGGAATGCAGCCTTTCAAGAGGAGCTTGAAAGTCGGATTTTTCTTGTAGCTGTATTTGCCAACTAAGAGGTCGTTGAATCTAGTCAATGGGCAAATGATGGTTAGTTTATGCCTCTTTCCTGTTTCAGAGTTTTTTTCTCGGAGTCGTAGCTTATATTTCCTGGTTGTGGATCGAACACCAGCTCAAATATGGCAGTGATCATAGGAACGATATAGAACCAGCAACAATGGTCCTGTCACAAGGAGTTTCTGTTCTTGACCATTGTCAACAGTTGTTACTTGCCTTGATCGTTTACAAAAATGTTAATCCCTTTGAAACCAGCCGCTATTCGCCATTGTTAACCACAATGGTCATTACCACTATTGATCATTCTTACCCATTTTAAAAAATAAATTCATTGTGTACTGACATTGAAACCTTGACAAATGTCCAACCCATTAATGACCAACTGTTCATACTACCTACATTTACCGTCGTCCTCCACAAGGTTCAGCAAAGGAAGGTAGCGTACCTCAGGGCCGCAAGAGTGAAACCAACCCAGGGTTGACGTCGGACCGGTGAAAGAAGTGGTGAATGGTGAGCCAATGGTGAAATCCTGATGAATGCTAATGTCAACCCAGGATGAAGGTAAACCCCGGGTTGATTAATTGGGGGGGCCAATTTCAATGGGAAACCAGTCGGCAAACTTGGGGGATATCCCCTATGATCATCAACCAGGGGTTTATTAATCCTGGGTAGACATTACTGAGGAATACAGACAAGCCAAGGACTCCCCTTGCAAAAAAACGGATACCGCATGGTCTCGCGGCCTCATCAAACGTCTTGACACACAGCCAGGCGCGAAAACACTGTCGGCATCAGCAGGGTTGTCAGGTTTTGCTGAATACTAAACCCTGCGGTCCTTGCCAAATCCATAAAATTCTTTAACCATGTAGGCGATTTTCGTCCTGAAGGAACGCAAAGCAGTCATGTGGGGAAGGCATCCCAGCAACTTTGCCCAGCGAAATGATTCGTTTACACATATTGATCTGTGCAATCCTCGGCAATGTTACACATCTACATATTCTCGCATATTCAAAACTTCAATCCCTTCAACCCTTCAACACTTCAACCCTTCAACGCTTGAACTCCTTCAAACTCCGCAATCGACCCAGAAACTCACCACCGCCCCCCACAAAAACCGAGCAGAGCCACACGGATGACTTCGATCATGGCCAGGTGGTGTTTGCCCCTCTCCTGGACCGCTGCAGCAACCAGGCATTGCTTGGTGTATCCTGGCATCACCATTCATTAACCATTCACTGCTGTAACCATTCATTGACTTTTCATTTGTCAACCATCACAATTGCTGTACACTCCAACCAACCAACCAACCAACCAACCAACCAGCAAGCAACCAACCAACCAGCAAGCAAGCAAACAAACAAGCAAACAAACAAACAAGCAAACAAACAAACAAACAAGTTAAACTTTCTTGGTTTGAACACATGGCGTCACCTGTTTCAAGGCCGTATTTCAGCCACCAACTTGGGGCCAGCCATCCAAGCATCAAAGTTAGGCAGCCACTACAAGTACTGTCCAAGTATATCAACAACTCCTAAGATCACCAGTCTGGGGTCGCGCTCCATGACCTAGAACCCTCTGACATTCTGCTACGGTTGGCAAATTGAGTGAAAACCTGCTTCAGCACTGCTCGTATATTCAGATTCCTTGGCCAAAGTGGGTTGGAACAAGCTAAAGACCCTTGAAGATCTTTCAGGTCAGCTTGGATGTACAAAATCATTGGTTTGCTCAGCCAGAACAAAGTCTTGAATTGAGGCCAAAAGCTTGGGTTTGCCATCACTCGTTGGCACCGGCCCCGGCGACTCGGGTCGTGAACTCCTCCCCTTTTCGAAGTTCAGAGACAGACCAAATGCCATGAATCCTGGGGCACGAGGCAGGCACCAAGTGCACAGGGTCTGGGGGACCACGGGACCCAACAAATCCCAAACCTTTAGGGTTCAAATCCAACAAACTTTAGTCAAATCAGAAACAGTGGTGGACTTTTAGTCTCAAATCCCAACACTTCTGGTGGACTTTTCTTTTGCTGGAGTTCCTGGTTTGGCCTGTATCCAGTAAAACGGAAGCAATGGTATATTGTACCAATTGTTTGACACGCAAAGTTTGCCATTGCGAAACCATCTCATGACTTTAAACCTTCCGGATCAGCTCATCTCCACCATGGCACTGCACAGGTGCTCACGATATGGGGGCCACGATTGGGCACGCAATGCGCTGTGTGTGTGTGTGTGTCCCACTAGCGTTACGCATTAGGACGTCTAGTGACGGCACTCTGTGTTCCTAAGCCAATGATTTCCATTCTAGCAGGCGCTTGTACAAAGATACTTCAAAACCAATGATCTTTGCCCAGCTTTGCGCTGAATGTTCTATCCCAAGATGCTTGCTGGTCTGTTGCAGGTTCACTTTCCAGGCACATATTCACATATTCAGATTCACAAACTGAGGGTCTGTGTGAGGGTATGTCGCCATCAAGAATGTAGGTGTACTGAATTCTTTGAATGTGGACCTACATTTTGACGGCACCAAGTTGGTAACAAGAGTCTACTGATCTTGGACCCTACATGGGTGGTTTGAGAAACAACCATACAGTTGGTATACCCCCTATAATTGTTAGTTACTACTATACCCATGATTCACCTTTGTTAACCATCATTCACCATCACTAACCTACAGGACATTGAAGGTTTGACCATGATTGTTAATTCCTATTCCCTATTCTTAACAATCATTAACCACCATGAAACGTCATTGCTGGGGGTGCGTCTACAGACCAGTGTCCAACCATTACTACCCGTTATTAAGCATCATTAACCATCATTGACCACCATGATTCTTATCATTAACCATTGTCAAGTATTATGAACCACTATAACCCATTATTAATCAAGTATTATCAACCATCAAAAACGATCATTAACCATCATAACCCTACCATAAAACCTACCATAAAAACCACCACTATCATTCACAAGTCGCACCGGTCACGGCTGGTCCCCGGGAAGCGCCCGTGTCGCGCCCGTTGCCCGTTGCAGATCGCTGCCCAGCAGCGAGTCATAGCAGTCCCGCAGCACCGTCTCCAGGCGCCGCAGGGCCACGCGATCCGCCTGCCTCGCAACGCTGGACCGAGGTCGACCGGCGCACGGTGACCAACCCATGAACCAATGGTGGTGAAGCCAGGTTTGTAGTATGGTGGTTTCTCAAAATATGGGACCCTAAAAATGGTTGGTTTACTACTACAAATGGTTAATAATGGACGCTTTGGGGGTACCCCTAATTTGAGAAACCACCTTATAGTAGCTTACGAATGGTTTGTAATGGTTTATAGTAGGTGTGTCGGGCAGCATCCTAGCTCATCCCCTTAACTGCAGGGGTGGAGCAGCTGCCCGCCTGTCCGCCTAGTACTACACCCGGGGATTGATCCCAGGTCCGGCGATCAAGGGACAACGCCTTAGCCACTAGACCCTACCAGCCCTCTGGCTTATGATGGTTTATAATGGTTAACAATAGTGAGTGTTGGTTGATGATAGGGGATCATGGTGGTGAATGATGGTTGATGGTTAATAAATGTTGATAATATGGGATTACAATGGTTTATAATGGTTCACAATGGTTTGATAAAACAATAATGGTTAATAATAGGGGATCATAATGGCTAATAATGGTGACCAACCAAGGAACCACAAGAACTATGTGGGTTGACTAAGTTTAATGGTTCAATAAATCTAATGATTAGGTAATTATAAGTTCAATAAACTTGGTTTGTTCACAAAAGGTAATGATTGATAACAGGTGATAAGCAACAATCATAGGGATACACCATGATCATTACTGCTTCATAAAATTGTGTGTTTAATGGCGGTCTTTAATAACAAAGGATACAACAAACAATCACCAGTGTGTTTCATAATCGTTAATGACGGAGCAAGCAACCACCGGATTGGTTTCATCAGGCCCACTTATGCCCAGTTCGTTGGTTGGAAGCTAAATCAGCTATAGAACTCGAAAACCACCGGCAAGCTTCTGGCAGATCCATGTTCCACCGAAACAGAATAGGTGGGAACTGTCATTTAGGGCATCCCTCTGTCCCAGAAAAGTTAGTAAAACAACATTTGAGAACAAAGGATTTTGTTCAGCTTTCTAGGTTTCCAGAGGAGGTACGGTGTGTTATTACCTGCAGCCATATTTCGATCAGGCAGAAACCTCAAACAGCTGAGCGGCCGAGGCCTGGGCTTGACTCCTCGGGGTTGCAAATTACATTCATTCTTCCGGTTCACAGCATGACGTTTGTCCTTTTCAGAAATCATCTATCTTTGCAGTTTGCCCATCAGTGTTCCATCACATTTGCACATCATGCTTCTGATTGACTAACTGTGAAGTCAGTGTTGCACATCATGCTTCTGATTTGCACATCATGCTTCCATCAGTGTTCCATCACATTTAAGCTGTGAAGTGTTCCTTCCGTCTGCGCCCAATTTCGGCTTTTCCCATGGAAGTGGAACCAGCACCGCTCATCTCGGCGAACTCGCAGGTCCAGGTGCATGTTGGTCGCCACGTCATGCCACATGAGCAAGTTGAAAAACACAGGCGCTGGTCACCAGAGATTAACACCAGGTAATAATTCAATGACTTCCATCATCTCCATCATCTCCATCATCTCCATCATCTCCATCATCTCATTGCTCTCATCCCCAACCTGGAAGTTACAAATCTGCACTTTGACGGTACAGCCGGCTGGTTCGAAATACCATTCCAAGAGTAAGCAACATCTACTGGTATCATCATCATCATCATCATCATCATCATCATCATCATCATCCTTCTCCTCATCATCAGAATATTTTAGCATTAGCCATTGGTTAGCCTACTGCTATCATCAGCTGCTTGGGAGGCTCACGGTTAGTACCCCTTGACTCTGAGGCTCCGTCGGCGTCGGGTCGCCAGGCCTGGAGCCCCAGCCGAAGCACTCCCACCAGGAGTTCTCCACGTTGCTGGAGAGGCTATCTGCAGGCAGGTTGCCGTCGGCCATTTTTGGGCTGCGAAAAAAGGGCGAAAGCAAGGGTGGTTTTTCATGATATTTAGTAGTGGTGAATGATTTTTATAGAATGGTTTAATGAGATATTCGCTAATAGTGGTTAATGATATTGAGTAATGGTTAATAATGGTGTGTCTGATGGTACAAGCATTATTAACCAATGGACATTACACTCATTGGGAGTCAAGCTTTCGACCGCCAGTGAACCATTGATCACGGTTGATAGTGGCCAAGTTGGCACCACAAAAATCATCATGTTTGGTTCACTTGGGGGCTCGCTCTTGCCGTCACATGTTTGTACCAGCTGGTCATTCTCCAACTCACACCAGGTCAACAAAAGGACGGACTGCACCAATCTTCGGTTGACCGTGCAAAATGCGCACATTGCCAAACATGTTTTGCTCAATTTCTGATTGGTAAATTTTGGAAGTCATGGCACTTCAATGATGAGAACCACAATGGCTTAATTCCCGACTCTCTCAGATTCTGCTTCATGCCCAAGTGGTTCCTTGATCCCACTTCCCATATAATATAAGTCAGATTCAACATTTTCAACATCTAGCATTCAACATTTTCCACAACTAGTATCGTGAACTCAAAAGTGCAACCTTTTCATTTTCATCATCATTTAGGTAATTTGCTCTGCTCGTTGTTGGGGTGTGTGGATTGCTCTCGCAATGCTCCTGTCTTTCACCGCAAGGGCGAAATCTGCTTAATGAAGACTTGATCATTGATTCTAAAGGCGTTGTCAACCACGAAGAACCCTTTGGTTACATTCTTAAAGACTATCATCCTTGATGTTTGGTTTTGTTCCTATTGTTGGCTTCAATTGGTTAGGTGTCAAAGTGACCATGGAAGGGTTCATATCAAGCTCAGCTCGCCTCCTTTCCTTTGGAGTCTCCGGATGTTCCGCATGATGCGGTCCTGCTCGTAGTCGTTGCTCTTGGTGTCTTCCAGGTATTTCACAAAGAGTCTCAAGATGTAAGGCACCTCAAGTGGATTCATCACCACCGCCCAGACCACAGAAACGCGCTACGGATGTCAAGGGGTCACGACCGCGCAACGTGGGAGACATGTAAGCAAATTTGCCATCCAGAATCTGAGGAAAGAGTGATTCAATGATTCCATTCTGCTGGGCTCAGCTTGAGATTCCACATGATGGCTTATTGACAGCTGGATCTGCTCGCCATTCAGCCACTCTTTAATCTGATAGTTATTCCATGATTGCTACTAAAATACTATCACCAGTCGCCAATCAACCACTATTCAGAATACTGAACACTCTATGGGGCCCTCCCAGCAGACCAACCCACCCTGGCTGCCGTGGCCTCATGAGACATCACTGTGGCGGCCTGGGAGGGGATGCAAAAAACCAGTAGATCTAGCTGAAGCCAAATGCACAAGCTCCAGTCTTCCAGAAATAGCTGCCTATCAAAATCTATCAAAATCTATAGAAATTCATCAAAATCTATCAAATAGCTGGAAATCGATCATAATTTATGAATCTATCATTGTGCAAAATCGATTAAGATCTATCGTAATTGTGCCAAGTTATCAAAATCTATCAGTGTGCAACATCACTCTCTGCGCCTCTTGGGCACCTTGGAGCGCCGTCAAAGGATAGGTAAAGAGAAAGATCAAAATGGTGAGGAAAGCCCCGAGCACCACATTGGTCCTTGGGCACAGCTTCAGCTTCGCTGCAGCAGATTTGAAGCACTTGGGCTTTTGGGAAAGCATTGCTGCATTGCATGGGGAACCTCATCGTGTTTGACTCTAGGCAGACAGGATGAGCATTGCATGGGCTTCCGAAGACTACAAACACGAAAAATTGGCTTCGGAAGAGTGATTTCAGAACACGAGATGTGCAGAACTGAAGGCTAGAACCCTAAGAACATCCAGCGACTCAAAATTGTCGCTGGGGAATCTCGCCATGCCGACCGGTAATGTTGGATAGCTCCAAGCCAGGGCTGTGTTGAGTGCCTGGTCAACTTAGTTGCCGAATTTTTGGGCGGCCTCACCTGTTGGAAAGCGAGAAGCTCCTTCCATGAATTGCTACGCTACTCGCTCTGGAAGGCAGAAAATCCTATGTATTGCGGCTCATGCGAAGCGTTTGTGAAGCCAACAACCACTGAAACGTATGGAACCACCATGCCAGCATAAAAATCCTGGTGTCGGCTTCTGTGTAGATGAGTAATTCACGAAGATTGCGGGTTGATGCAGACCCGCTCTATCTGAATGTTACCTTTCGCAGCAGGTGGGACCAAGATGCAGATCTTGAATGCCCTTGTTCTTGTATATACCTCAGTCAGCAGCTTCGTCAAGATGACCCAAATCTGAAGTGAACAAGAATATCCTACGCAAGGAATCATCGAGCAAACGTGCGATCCCCAATCATGAAAGTGACACAGCCCTGGCAAAACCGGTGACTTCAGACTGGTCCACTGGTCTGATCCGGTGCACGAGTTTGGACACAACCAGCTGGGTCAAGTGCCAAAGCAATCGCGGACCCTTGCCCAATGCAGCGCCCAGGTGCTGAATCCAGGCGTCCAAGGCGTTCTGAAGCCTTTCTGGTCAATCTTCAGAAAGTGCATCCTGTAAACATGGAGGTGTCGAATCCGGGTGTCCCAACAGGCCATCGTTGCAAGGAAAAACTCAGGGAACCCTGGAGCAGGAGTGTAAACTTCTCCAAGAAATGAACCCAGGATGACTAGGATTCCAAAGCCATTGAGCCATCTTGAATCTTTGAGCCATCTTTTCATTGACCTTGATTGTTGGTGATCTTAGTCAACCGTTGCTCGACCACATTGATAAACAATGCGGTGAACACCTGAGTACTTGTAGCTTGGTACAGCTTTGACGCTGCTTAAAGGGGTTGGTCGTCGCCCCATTCTCGACGCCAAAGGGTGGTTTGTGGTTTACCAAGCCTCTGGCACCCACCCCCACATCAAGCAAAGGTCCAATAGCCGCTGAAGAGCTTGATACTGAACACCATGGCCCCAGTATCCTTAGCTCTCTGGGCTGGGGCCCTTGGATATGCTGTTGTGTCACTGAAAGCTCTGGAGGCTGTCGTGGTAGCTCTAAACGCGTCCGGAATGCGTTGCCACACCTCCTCGCAGCACCAGAGCTTGGACCAGTGCAGCCAAGGTACAAAGTTCAAATGCACCTCAGCACAGGTGACTCTCAAACACCTGGATAAGTATGTGGAATGCCTAGGGAAAGCTATCCCAAATGTGGTCCACAATTCAGAGTTCCCAAGCCTGAAAGAATCCACTCTTTAGGGAGTCGGGATGGATTGACATACCAACTGACAAGAGCTCTGACTGGTCCATGAAGCATCAAGTGAACCACCCTTGAGTCAAAATGATGAACCCGGACAAAGCCAAACAGGAATTGAATCCACGAAGTAAACGGCTCCCAAATCTGCATTTCACTGGCTGTTTGTTCAATGTTCGATCCATTTCCACACCCTTTCAGAGTATCGAAGTGCCTGAATAGCACAGCAGCTGGTTCGTTTCGGGGCGAGGGACCATCCTGTATTGCTCATTGCACTGGAGAATCCCCCCACTGCAACTAGCTTGTCAGCCTTTCAAGCAGCGCCCCCGAACTGCACAGATCACAATAAGGTGACCCATCCAAGTGCTGAGACCTGATTACCATGGGAACCACCTGATCAGCACATCTCGATCTCCACATTCCCAGGGTCGCAACCACAGGCCCCACGACAGCTATGGCACAACGATGATCAAAAAAACCAGGCCCTCTGCGAAGCCAAACCACCACACCAAGCTCGACTCCTGGCTGAACACATCGCATGCTCCTAACGACACGGACTAAGTAGCGATCACTTCATGTGTAATGATCATGATCAACCTGCAATCAGTTGATAAAGACAAGATACGGTTGACAATGTGTTGAGAAAGAAGCCATGGTTGACACTCATGAGTGATCAATTGTTGATGATAAGTTATTATTCGCTGAAGGAGAATCAATGATCAGTCATGGTAGATCGTCATTACGAGTGATGGTCAACAGATTTCGGCACTTCAATATCGACCGCACATGAGTACACTAATGGTAGAATGCAAACGGGGACATATTTCATAATCCCATCAACAAGCCACGCGCCACGCGAAAGGAAGATGTTCGCGACCGGATACCCCTCATAGGCATCATAAACAACGAGCAGAATCGTCCGTTGGAATGCTCACCTGCCCTATGGGGGTGGTGCATTGTGACTCGTACCTATGGCTATCACATAAGTCTGCAATGGGCCCGAGGTGGTTCGATCATCCCAACAGTTCAGATATAGTGATTCTTTGGTGGGGTCATTTTGGCGAAAATGATGACAAACGCTAGGTCCGGTGTACAAAAAATTCGGGTAAGTCAAAAGTCCGACATCATAATTGATGTGCACAACCTCTTGAATTTGGCCATGGATTTCATGAGGTTCACGCCCGCGCACACTTGCACCTCCCTTCGGCACCCACCAACAGCCCCCTATTACACGAATACGAAGAGTGTCGGGTGATCCAGTACTGATGCTTCGAGAAAGAAACTCTGCCCATCAAGAATGAATCTCTGCAAAGACTCACCAGATCAACCCCCTCACAGGTACCAGTCGATGCACTGCTATCGACTTGTGGCCACCAGGCTTCCTCTTCAGTGTAGCCGTCGGGGAAGAGGCCAAAAAGGCACCAGGCATTGCACACCTGCGGTCACCAATCATCCATAAATCAGGGTACACAAAAAGAATGCAGAAATCTGCAGACATGATGGTTTCATTAGCAATATGGATAACAAATCACTTCGTACAAAAAATATGTACACAAAAAGATGGTTTCACCGCCAAGTGATTTGGGAGGGGGCTTTGGGATAACCCGTTGATGGATACCCACATGGCCAGAGGTTGATTCTAGCTTTGGCAACCGTATCTCAACCCTCAGTAGCTCAACCCTCAGTAGCACAATCATTCCAACTTACCTGAGGTGTAACAATACCCAGTGAGACTCCCAGCTGGGCGTTTCCTGAAACATCCAAACTTGAAAAAAAATGCGTTCTCGGGACTCAGAGGCTGCGGAAATACCTACTCTGGGGTCCACATTACATCCCAAATTTACCAAGAAACAACTGCAAAACGACACTTTTGGAGCGGAGCTCCCAAATCTCAAAAAACGTTCAGTGAAATAAAAACGTCGCGGTTGAAACACAGAGACCTACATTATTAAAATCTGAATCTGGCTCTGTGTACCACTGCTGCTTCCATACCCAGTCCGATGAGCAGTGTAGATTCCAACCGTCAGGACAACCTCATCATACACAGCAAAAATCAAGAGGAAATCCCAACTCATGGGATCTAAAATGCCAAAGTCAGATGCAGTACATCAACCACAAGGCTGGGTTTTTTAGTGGCCATCCTCTACAAATGTCAAGGTTCTGAACTATCAAACATCGCTGGCGAATTCATTTGACTAGGGTCAGCTTATGTTAACCATCAATCAACCACTTTAAAACCTGGGTGAGCCATTAATCAACCATCATCAACCACCATTAGCTCATGGTTTGTTGTTACCATGAAAAATAATGCCCCCTTACCTATAACATTTTTTCGCTTACCCATGGTTACTCATGGTTAGTTGTTACCATGAAACAAAATGCCCCCTTACCTATAACATCATCGCGGCAACCTGGACGTTGCTCCGCGCTTGCAACGTTTGGGGCTCACGACCAGCAAAGTACATACACGTATGCGGATATACGGGAGATTTGATATGTTCAGTCGTGCATGCAGAGGCCAAAGGGGGTGGGAGATTTGATATGTTCAGTCGTGCATGCAGAGGCCAAAGGGGGTGGGAGATTTGATATGTTCAGTCATGCACGCAAAGGCCAGAGGGGGCGGGAGATTTGATATGTTCTGTAGTGCATGCAGAGGCCAGAGGGGGTGGGAGATTTGATATGTTCAGTCATGCATGCAAAGGCCAGAGGGGGTGGGAGATTTGATATGTTCAGTCGTGCACGCAGAGGCCAGAGGGGGTGGGAGATTTGATATGTTCAGTAGTGCACGCAGAGGCCAGAGGGGGTGGGAGATTTGATACGTTCAGTCGTGCACGCAGAGGCCAGAGGGGGTGGGAGATTTGATATGTTCAGTCGTGCAATGCAAAGGCCAGAGGGGGTCTTTAGGGTCGCAACTGACCGGGGGCATTAGGGTCGCAACTGACCTAACTTTAGGGTCGCAACTGACCCGGGTTGCAAGTAAAACTTGGCAGCAGCAGCCTTCCATGGCTTCAAGTCCTGAGCACTGAGTCCTGTTTGACTCCAGAACCAGAGGTACTCCACAGCGTGGACTTGGGCCATCGTTGCTCTGGCTGTCGCAAGATGATATACCCCTTGTCAGGTGTGGAGCAACGTCGGGGTTGGAGCGAACATGTTTTCGCTTACCATGGTAAGAACTAACCCTTACCACTGACTACCATTACCAACCACCAACTACCACTAACCCCACCTCCCAATTATTCCACTGACCGCAACTCCCGATTCTTCCACTATCCATTACTCCCAATGATTGCACTAACTACCACTACCAACCAGTACCAACCACTAACTACCATAAACTACCATTACCAACCAACTAACTACCATTACAAAATTACTATTACCATGGTAAGCACTAACCCTTACCATTAACTACATCATCTATTCATCAATCATTACAATTATGAATCAATCATTAACTACACCACTAAAATACCATGAACTACCACCTCAACCACGTACTCAACCATAACTCAACCATTAACAAACTACCATTAACTACCATGAACTTGTAATATTGGTTGATCAACTAACCATTAATAACTAACCATTAACTAGTTGATAAAGTACACTACTAAAATACCATTAACAACTACCCTTAACTACCATTAAATTGTAGTATCAATACTATCAATACTGTTAACTTGCAATATTAGTACCATTCAACTAAACTACTAAAACGTCATTAACAACTAATATTAACAACTAGTATAGTACCATTAACAACTACCATTCATCCCATACCTCAACTCTTCGTCTCAACGCGGTCCACATTCGCCAAGTCGCCGCCAATAGCACACCACGAAGGCCACTGCAGGTGGCAGCCATGGTGGAGCCCAGGTTGGTCTTGATGTGAAGGACCTGGACACCGTTCCAAGGAATTCGCGCGAAACTGGGATGGTTTATTACTAGAAATTGGATGGTTAATGGAGGATAGCCAACCAACAAATTGCTGGGGGATAATGGCAGTTAACCAACCAACAATAATGGATGGTTTGTTACTAGAAATGTTTAATATTGAATGATTTGGGGGATCAACTCCCAGTTTTGAAGGCTTGGGTTGGGATTAACTAAGAAATTATCGTCAGGGTTGGTTTGGCAATCAACACTTGCGTGCCCATCAGTACATCTGAAGTGGAAGGCCTGTCATATAGACTCGTGATGTTGGATGATGGTTTACGCTTCTGAATCCACGTTCGACTGCCAGGAGGTCGCTGGTTTGAGGGAAATGACCCTAAGCAGTTTAAAACCAACCAATGGGCAGCTGGGAATGACGGGGAGGCAACGTCGTCTGCCAAATCTTGACACAAAGTTACCCAATCCTCGACAGGATCCAACATCTGGATGAAGTGGAACACTTCACCGGAGCTGGGGGAAGCCTTCGCAACTTGGGGGATGTAGCTCTTTGGATCAGCGGCTGCTTTTATTCATGCAAAATGTCTTGACGCTACGTCCTGAAGGGCAGACCCGGCCTCGTTCAGTTTAAACACAAGTAGGACTGGATAACGTCATTTTGGGGTAACTGATGCGGCTACTAATGTAAACAGATCTCGTTCAGTGAGGCGGACCCATCTCGTTCACAAGTTAACTATGGATGGGAGGAAAACAATAGCGCAAGCCCGCTACTTGGAACAAATTGAGAAAATAAAGGTCGTTGCTCACCGCAATGTTTCTTCCTGAATCTCTGATTGATACCACAGCCCATGATGGCGGCTGTTCGTGGCCACTGTCCCCAAAACCCTCTTACATTCTGTTCTCTCAAAAGTAGGATTAATGTAAATACACTAGTTTTTCTCGCATTTTTGGCACCATTTTTGGATGGCTGGGAGTACCCTCCCGCTGTGCACCAGCCTTTATCATCCCTTTTCTTGCGTCCGTTGGCATCCATCCTTCCACACACAGCTGCATTGCTAGCCACAATAAAGCTCACCACGGTCACCGCGTAGAAGCCTAAGAAGATCCGGATTTCAAAGGCCAGAAACGGCTGGTTGGTTTGCCAACAATAGGAGTGACCAACTGACCAACAAATCCAACAAGAGAAAGGACACCACATGCACCACAACACCAAAGGTGCTTGGGGGGCTGTGTTTGGCGGCCAATCCGCTTGGGAGATCTAGCTTCGATCGGCCTCCGGTTTGTGGCGTGTTGGGATCGATCCTCTGGTTGATCTCATGATTCCCGGGCACAGCGGATTTCAAAAAAAAATTGACTGACTTTCAGGTAGTAGCAACACTCAGGATCAACCCATTGGTCAGAGTTAACTGCAACTAATCAACCATTGGCTAGTTGCTTGATGATACCAGTTGGTGGTACTACTGGCTAGGGTAATCACCCAATTTTCGTTTGAAAATCAATCACTGGCATGCCATCCTTACGCCTCACCGGCAGACCACCGCGCCTGAGTCCACAAACCAATCCAACCTCGGCACAAGCCCTGGAGGCAACAGGAAGGGCAATCCTTAGCCAATTCAGCGCTGCACCCGTTGCTAGTTGTTGGTGGTGAAATTTGGCAAATACCAAGGTTACTGGCGGTGAATTGTGATTAAGGTAGCTGAACGTGCATACAGCAACCATGGTAATGAACCACAATATGGCAAACACAATAAAATGTTGCCAACAACCAAAAGCCAACAGCCAGCAACTACAACAAAAACATAGAGACACAACCAGCAACACCAACAAGAGCAACAGCAAAAGCACCAGCAGCAGCAGCATCAGCAGCAGCAACAGCAGCAGCAACAACAACAACAACAACAACAACAACTACAACAACAACAACAACAACAACAACAACAACAACAACAACAGCAACAACACATGAGCAGCAAATCAACGGATGGATGGCCAGAAAAAATGCAGTTGACGGGTGTTGAAACAACTCACCGACCCACCTCCAACATCCTGAGCGGGAAAACGTTCCACAAATCATGATAGTTTCTTATTGTGGATCAATGTTGTTCGTCATGCTTCAGAGCAGCCACCAACAATCATCAACAAAATATCAAAAAAACGATTTACTTGGTTGATGCATGGCAATGTCCACCATGGACAATGATACTCCCAGGTAATTTTTCGACCAACAAGGATGCCCAGCTGGCTTCTCACATACTGGGGCTGGCTGCCCCCATTTTCCAACTAGCGGCTGGTGCGATGCCAACGTTGCAACCATACACTCCAGGGGACAAAACCATGTCATACCATGGTTTGTGCCGATTTGCTTGAATCCACATACTTGGGGAAGAAATATACGTCAATAAAAATTGGAAATTTCATCTGGGATTCGTAAAATGGCGGCAGGCGCATACATATGCAATGTGCTGATTTAAAATCAGCATTCACAAGAATTTGCACTTGCATTGGAAGCCATTAAACCAATACAAGTAAAAGCGTTGATGTTCATGTACAGATGCTGATTGAATGCGTGTCCACCTGCTTCAGTGACGATCATAACCAACCTGCGGGAATTTCAGTGATGCAGCAATATTGTTTTCCATCCGCGCTGCGTTCAACAAACTGCTCACGTATGAACATTGATGGGGTTTCAAAGTGGTGAACAATGGCTGGCCCCGGACTAACCGACCAAGACGCCACAAATGACCAATGAAAAAGCTGACCTCGCCGCAAGCTCCGCACACTCAGCGAAGCGAGGGTTGTGCTCCTTGGGGCCAGAAAAGCTGCGCGCACCGGCGCCTAATTGCCTCAACTTATTCGCCTTTTAAGCGTGTGTTTATTTACAAATTACCCAAATAATGACAACGCAGGCAATCACGCCAACAAGATTACACCAATTAGTCTTTACACAGCAACGATGATCCTCCACCAAATTTTTAAACCAGCAAAGTGTCACCCTGCCGTGTCAGAGGCCCTGGCCATTTCCTACACCAGCAAATTCACCGCTCAATTTCCGCGGCCTTGTCTCTGCGGGCGGCCACCACGGGGTGGATCTTGCGATCCTTGCGGTAAGCCAGCGGTCGCCCTTCCAGAGGCCACGCACTTCCTGGCAACACGCAACGCAACGACGCAAGCAAGGAAGGACTGCCAAAACGTTTTGGCCTCGCACAATTCTTGCCACGCGCGCGCCCAGGAATTGAAGATTGCCGCCGTGATTCAATATTGGTATGCTTTCCAAGAAGGAAAAATGAAGGGTTTCAAACGCGACTCAAAACGAAACCCAACCCCGGTCAGCATAACAATCGCTCCATGGGCTTGGTTGTCTTGCCAGTCTCGCCGGTCTTACCGACAAGAGCAGCCCTGGCCGCTTCACTGCGCCTGCGCGGCCTTTAATTTTTTTGGCTTCGCAGCCTTTCCAGCCTTTGCGCCTGCCGCCGCCGCCGCGGTCGTCTTTGCGGTTGTCCCGCAACTGCCGTTCGAGGTCGCGCAGTTCCTGACAATACGCAACACAAGTTTACGCTAACTTTTGCCAGCAAGCTTTTGCGCAGCCAACTTTTGACACCAACAAATTTACGCTAACAAGCTGTTACAGCACCAAGTCTTTGCGCAAGCACGCTTGCGTTGCGCGCTACAAGTTTTTTACCCATCAAGTTTTTACGCAGCTAGGTTGCTACGCCGACAGTTTGCGCGAATAAGTTTTTACACCGCCGCGTTTGGGCACAACAAGTTTTCACGCCATGATTTGCTTGCACCACCAGGTTGTTACACCAATCAATTTGCGCCAGTAAACTGTCACGCCGCCACGCTTGCGCAAAGGAATTTCTTACACCATCAAGTTTTTACAACGGCAAATTTTCACGAAGAGCAGCCCTGGCCGTTCGCAAAAGCAGGCGATTTCCCCGCTCAAAGTGCTGCTCAGTTTCTTTTACCTTTACGGCCTTTGCGGCCTTTGCGGCCTTTGGGGCCGCCGCCGCTGCGGTCGCCCCCGCCGCCGTGGTCGCCGCGCCGCCGCGGCCGCGGCCGTGGCCGTTTTGGCGGTGGTCCCGCAGCTGGCGCTCCAGGCCGCGTAGCTCCTGACAAGACGCAAGACAAGGACGCAAGAAAGGAGGGACAAGGAAAATGCTTTGGCCTGGCGCACTTGCTGCCAAACACGCACCCAGGCATTGAAAATGGCAGCCAAAACGATGTTCTGGAATGCCTTCCAAGCAGGAACGATGAAAAATGTCAAACATGACCAAAACACAACCCAACCCCAGTCAGCATCACGATCGCTCCCTGGCCATCTCGGCCGTCGCCGTTTTGATCATCGTCTTCCATCGTCGCAGCCAGGACGAAAAACAAAAAGAACATGAAGAACAACATGATGCTCCAACAAAAGGAAATGAAAAGACTGATGAAGACTTGGACCTGGGAACTCCTTGAGTCAAAAATTATTGCCTCGAGGGGCAATAAGGCGCCTCTTCCAACTCTGAGGCCTGTAGATCCATACTGAGGCAGATCTTTGTTTGGCGCTTATTACTTTTCAGCTTTGGGAGCCTCAGCTCCAGCTTCCTTCTTTGGCTCCAGCAATCCATGTTCGGCTCCTCAGCTTCCTTTTTCTGAGCGAGGCGCCACCATCCCACTACAAGCTGCTGCCGGTTAAACCAGGGCTGCGGTATTGGATTCTCTTGGGCCTACTTAATTTCAAAATAGGAGCGTCCTACCCAGGAATTGAAGACGGCTGCCAAGACTAAGTACTCGTATGCCTTCCAAGCAGGAACCATGTAAAGTTTCAAACGCGACTAAAACAAAACCCAACCCCAGTCATCATGACAATCACTCCATTGGCCTGCCGGTCAGCTTGGTCATCTTGGCCATCATTGTCTTCCATCGCAGCAGCCAGCAAGAAAAACAAAAGGAACAACATGATAACCCAACAAAGGGAAAATAGCGAAGGAGACCTACTTTTCCCTTGACCCCACAAAAGCAAGGACCCAACAAAAACAACGGAAACCATGGCAAGGATCACCGCCCTTGATCGTTTCAAAAATGGAAAACACCTTGCTACTGCTACTCCCGCAAACATGCACAAACATGTTCGATTATATTTTCAAAATAAATACACATATAAATATATATTTCAACTTATTTTTATATATATATATATATATAAATTGAAAAATATATCAATATATATATATATATATATAAAAGCAAAAAAAATATAAATATAAATATAAATATTTATTTATTTCCAAGCTACAGCATAGAACATGGACGATCTACAGTAGGACAGATATACAATACATGTACAAAAAAAATCAATATATATATATATATATATATATTTAAATATCAATATATATAGATTTAAAAATAAAAAATATTAATATAGATCAAAAAATTTTTATGTATATACATGTGTCAATATGATATACACCTTTCTTTCTATCTTGCTACTTGGTTCTACTTCTACTACTATCGCTACTACCGCTACCAAAACCACTATTAGCGCCTATTTGCATCCCTACGCTCACCGCGGTAGCTCCAGCGACTATTTCTACTGTTCAATCTACCGCGAATCGAAAACAAGGCCACTCACTTGGAACAACAGAGCCAGCAAAACATAGGCATATGTGACTTTTGAAATTGTTTTTAAGGGCTTGCGACCTCTTCGGTGGCCCTTGCGCCCACCCTTGCGGTCGCCTTGATTGCCTTGGCCTGCGGCCTTCATTGCCATGGCCATCATTGCGGCGGCCTTCTTTGCGGTGCTCCCGCAATCATCTCTCCAGGCCCCGCAATCAAGAAACCCCCGGCCATCAGTGACTGCACGACGGGTACGTACAACCACGTTTTTGCACAACGACGTTTTTACACCAGCAAGCTTTGGCGCCAGAAAGCAACAACACCAACAACCCTGTGCGCCAACAACTTTTTACGCCACCAAGTTCCTATGCCAACAGGTTTACGCCAACAACTTTTCGCACCGCAATGCTTACACCAAGAGCTTGACTGCGGCCCTGGCCGCAACATTTGTCCACAAATCTTTAATGTCGGCGGGGCCCGCGGGCGGGGCGGCGGCCGCGGCCTTTCCCCTGCGGCGGCCTTTCCTGCTGCAGCCTTTCACTTTCATCATTGCGGTGCTCCCGCAACCGCCTTTCGAGGCCGCGGAGCTCCTGACATGCAACGGAAGGACATCGCTCGCCCAAAGAGGCCCAGGGGAACGATGGGAAGTCCTGATGCATTTCCTGCCACACCCTGACCCATGCATTAAAGAGCATGGCCAGGGTCAGGGAACGGTAGGTCTGCAAAAGGCAAGAAAACCGAAAATCATATATCCCCAACTGAAATCATATCCCCAACCGCCGGCATCAAAAGGCGCGGCTCTTGATCGCTGTCTTCATCCGCCGCCGAGCAGCACACACAAAACTGGGAAACAATCAAAAAGAATAAGAACATCCTGCAAAAGGTTGACGCAGGTGCGGCCCCGGCCGCAATATGTCTGCGCAAGGTGTTCACTTGCGGCGTCTGCGGCGGCCACGAAGCTGGCCGTGGCCGCCTTCATTCCCATCACCTTCGTCATTCCGGCAGCCTTCATTGCAATGGTGCTGGCGCAACCGTCTTTCCAGGCCTCGGAGCTCCTGACATGCAATGGAAGGACATCGCTCGAAAGGGACCCATGGGAAAGATGTAGTCCAACCGCAGGGATTAACGCGCGCGGCTGTCTATCTCCATCTTTAATGTCGGCGGCGCCTGCGGCGGCCGCGGCCTTTCCCCTCCGCCCTCTCCTGCTGCAGGATCTGCTGCTGCAGCCTCTTATTTTCGGCGTCGCGGTGCTGACGCCGCAGTCTCTCTAGGCCTCGCAGTTCCTGACCAAAGAGAAGTCGCTCGCCCAAAGAGACCCAGAAGAACAATGAAAAGTCCTGATGCATTTCCTGCCATACCCTGACCCATGCTGTAAAGAGCATGGCCAGGTTGAGCGAGCGGAAGGCCTGCAAAAAGCAAGAAAACCGAAAATCATATATCCCCAACTGAAATCAAAACCCCAACCGCCGGCATCAAAATGCGCGGCTCTTCATCACTCTCTTCATCAGCCGCCGAACACCACAAAAACAACTGGCAAACAATCAAAAAGAACAAGAACATCCTAACAAGAACACTGCAGAACACCAGAGAAATAAGAAACTGGTCCAAGTCAAAAGTCTTTCAGCCTGACACAAGATGAGAAGGAGCACACAGCTGGGAAACAATCAAGTGGTTTCACTCTAGACTCTTGACCAAACCAACACTAAACCTAATCGAAACCCATGGCAACCCTGAACGGACATGTTGAGAGAGAGAGAGAGAGAAAAAAAAAACAGTCAAACAACAGGTTTGCGCTACTAATCTCCAGTTCCCGCCCGAGTCACTCGCTGATGTTTTGCTCAATGGAAGCTGTGCCGTCCAAGCAGCGATTGAATGCTCACATTAGAATTGCCAAAGCAAGAAAACCAGCTTGCAAGCATGAAAAGTAAGCTCAATATCTTTTAAATGGCTCAAATTTGTTGACAATGGGGGGTTGTCCCTTCGAAGTGCAAACAACGCCATTCTCATAATAAAAATGCAGATCTGCATATCTATATGTGTAGCAACAAAGCATGACTGGCACGACTTGTCTGCCCTTCCAACAACCATATTACAAACTTTCCAAGGACTCACCCGGTCAGGGCAGCTTTGGGCATCTTCAAATCAGCAGCTCCATGGAACCAAATCCCATTGAACACGTGGCGAATTGGACCTCCACCACTCCAGTAATTGGAGGTGTTCATCAGCGGTGTGTGCAAGTCGCATCGAACATTATGAACCCCCAACCCACCTCACCGCCTGCCCCCCACACGCAGGTCAAGCCCAATGAAGGTTTACTCAAGTTTCTGGTGTGGTAGGGAAGTTCCATCATGATGGCACAACCAGCTCCACTTCTCTCGAGTGAAAGTGCCTGGCTTTGGTGCTTTGATCCCCACTCAATGGCCTATTCATTGCATTTCCAGCCATCATTTTCTGTATCGCCAAGGTTCGAACAAGAGGCACCTGCATTGCCCCCGCTGGGGCAGCCATGCTGGGGCTCAGGTTACCCACTGGGTACTGTCACAGCTGACTATCCCAATCCTATCACATCTAATCTTTATCTTTTCATTGGATGTTGTCCAGCAGGCATGATCCAAATATTTGTTTTCGATGTCGGAAAATTATGTAGTTCCTGCTACCAACCAACAAACATGCACATATCTTTCTGTAAGGAAACATGGTTTAAGCAAAGTATGTAATATATGCAATGTAAATATTTATGTAGAATCAGTATGTTCACAAACAACAAATGTCCATTTTGTTGGTTTACGAACAGAAGACAAGGATACAGGATACAGGATACATCTTAAATTCCAATGTTGAGTTCGTGAATCCGACACACCCATCCAATGCTGGACGTGTCGGTCCTAATCCCGGATGTGGACCACACAGTGGCTAGTTGTAGCTCGTACATTTTGGTGGTGGTTGGATGTTCACTGTGTGTGTGTGACCACTGACGCTGTCGAAGCCATCATCATCTTTGGAAGGCTGGGGCATCCCCATTAATCAACCCTCAATTGTGAGCCAAGCCTTCTATCCGCGAAAAAAGCACACCAACAAAGAAACCCAAAATCAAAGGCTCCTGAATCAAAGTTTGAGGTCAACCCAAAACCATTGTTTGGAACAAATAAATCATCGCCCCGGAAAAGCTGGATGAAAAATTGCAGTTATCACAAGCTATCCGAGAAATGTGGGCATGCAACATCCAGAGGGGCCTTCGCACATACGGGCGACAGCAACACTCGGTCCATTCTCGAATCTTCGGTCCAGCTTTCTCAGCCTGGCGATCCCAGCTAGCAGTGCCATGGCCACGGGGCCGGATCAACACACAGATCACTGGGCTGTGAAGCTGTTGCCTGCTAAAGTGATATGCTGGATGCTGGTTTCTTGAAATGGGGGTACTCCCAAATCATCACACATATATTCATCATTTGTAGTAGTAAACAAGGGGTTCCCAATTTTGAGCCGCATATAGTGAAGCCTACGAGAGACCACTCCGTGAGCAGCCAGCTCCAAGGGCCCGTTCTCAGATCCAGCGCACCTGCCGAACCAACGGATAGCTCTCTTCGCCCCGATTGATCTGCCTGCTTTCAACAGGGATCATAGCCTTGCAGGGTCCTCACAGGCACCACGAGAGCGTAACCAATTGGGGCAGTGGATTGATTGCATTCGTAGAGTTTTAGGCAACTAGCTGTCGAACTGCACAACTGACATAAATGAAGTATATTACTTGGATTCACTTGGTATAATTGACGATGTCACTTGCTTGGTATGACTGAAGTTGCTTGTGTGTGTGTGTGTCTGCTTGTATGTGCCAACGTAAACAAGTATGTATGGCCTGAAAATGTTGCAACATGTTGTAGCTATCTATCCATTGGTCTACCTATCTCTCTATCCTTGTATCTATCTATATGTACGCATACTTCCGTCTGCTCCTGGGACTCAGTTCACCAACACCCACACTGCGGCAGATACCTCTTCCGTGCCATCAGCAGTACCACGAAGAGATTCATGGCTGCGTTTCAAACATGATCAAACTGAAGCAATGCGATCAAGGAAAATTTGAACTTAAGTGTGACAGATTGTGCTGTAGTTGCCCTACGAGGATTGAGATAAAGCGAGGTCTGATGTCAGAAATGGTTTTCAAGGTTCCCAATTGTAAAGTAGTCTCATACCGCCTTCAGTGCATCATCAGTCTGGTAGCAACAGGAAGGTGTGAAAAAATAACAGCATTTCTGTAGTCTGCGCGGCTTCTGAAACCTTTCAGCGAACAAGCCTGAGTGACTGCTCATATCAATTTTTGGGATCTGCATCCGATTTTGCTGTTGGGCCAAAGGCCGACCGCTGTCTCCGCAAAAAAATGTCAGCTTCGCCATGATCCTTTCCCCGAGAAATGGGGGCTTTAGTGATGAGAAAGCTGTTCACCTCCAGCTGATTCGAACATCTCCTCTGTTCCCCGCGGTCAACCAAACAACGAAAACAAAGCGCTCCACCAATTCCATTCCACTCAGCCATTTCCGAATGAAGAAATCTCCAAAGCTTGCTAATTGTTTGTACCTAATTTGTCAAATCTGGTGATTTGGAAATTTGAGCATGATCCATGACCAGCTGGAATAGTTCACAGTAAATCCCTGTGGTGAAGCAGGGTGAGCTGGTGGCTGCTCGGCAGGAAGTGGCATCCCTGGCCTCATCGCCTTCCACAGAGGTACCTGAGCCAGAAGTTGGGTGCTGAGTTCGACTAGAGGTGCTGAAATTCACCATCAGTAGCCACCATCAGTAATGTTGGTTTCTGATTAGTGTAACCCCCTAAAGTAATGAAAATAGATGAAACCAACAGGTAGATACTCATCAGAAACCAACATTAGCCATTCATTTCAAACTCAGCTGAGAGCTGGTCGACTCTTTCTGCGGCTTCTCTTTTGAAACATTTCAGGTTCAAAATCTTGTGACAAAGACATGCCATTGTGGTGCGAGACCATACACTGAGAAGCAATGCAGAATGGATGTACTGTTTCATGATGTTTCTGTAGCTGGGGAGCTCAAATGCGCCAAAACCATCCAAAACCTACGCTTCTTTTTCAGTTGATTGACCTGAAGATGCTCTGAATATGCAGGAAGCATCCAATTGGACCCTGCATGAGTGGTATTTAACTGACACATGGCCAGGTCACAGGCACTTAAGCATCGGCCCCTTCCACCTTTGTAGATCTCACCAAGAGGTGCTTGGCAAGTATTGCCAGCTAACGAGCGATGACGAGCCATTTGTCAATCGCTATGATCTCAAGATCTATGGATCAATATAGTGCTTGTTATGTGCCGTCGTATCCACTCTATCATTTCATAAACGTTCGGATGCCATACCTGGCGTTTTTCTCAAAATAGAGGTACCCCCAAATCATCAAATATGAATCATCCACAGTCATAAACCAACCATTTTTGGGGGTTCCGCCATTTCCAAAAAAAGAAAAAAACATATCCATCCATATCCCATCAATAAACAAATCCCCTATCAATCCCTATGGGTATTTTCTATTGTTGTTAGGATGTAATAGGGGTAAGGGATTTTGTAAATTGTAAAAAAAATGGGGGTTCCCCTTTTAACCATTGTAATCCCATTGGTCGTTCTTACCTGTCTCTGAGACCGCGGCACATGGTTTCCAGGGTCTCCACAGCCAGTCTCCAACGCCCGGAGATGCCAGCAGCCTAAAGCGGTGTGGGACACTCGATGGCTTATGGTGGTTGATCATGGTGGTTGGCATATAAAGGTGGGCAAACCTTGTGGCTTATGGAACTGAATGGTTCTTTGGAGCGCTGTATAATGCGTTCACTCATATGATTTGATGAACTACAAACATTGATCAATCTGGAATTCACAGCGTATGATTAAAGTCCTTTCGAGCAACGGAATCTTGAGATTGTCGTTATGTCTTTGATGCTAAAGAAGAACCTCTTGGTGGAGCCAACGTACAGAACGATGATGCTCTGAATAACTTCCCTTTGAAGGCTAGCACTCCAGCGCCTTCACCAGGACGTTGTGCGCATGTCTGTTTGGCCTCGGAACATCCCAACAGGGGCGCTCAGGGTGGCTTCGAAGGGGAAGAATATCTTGGCAGAATTGCGAGTTTGCCCGGACGGAGGTATATATCCATAAATGGAGAACTTGGGACTATTCACCATGCAATACCGCCCATCAAATGGGAAAACCATGGTCACTTGTTGGTACTTGTGATTTGCGAGTCTTGCAATGTCAGAAATGCTCCAGAAAAACAAAGGAACATCAAAATCCACTAACCCCAATCATCGCTGATAAACGAATCCAATGCTTGACCAAAACCATCCTCAACAATGGTTAACAACTGGTTCGGGACCCACTGGTTCGTTTATCAGCGATGATTGTTACATCATTGTTCTTGACCCACTGGTTCGGGATGATCAGCCTCCGCTGGAAGCGACAACCCATGGAACCAAACGGGATCTCAGGTCCGGATCTTGGTGCGTCCCATGTCACCCAAAATCTGCCAGTGGATGAAGTGGTTCTGGCGAATGGAAATCCATGGAAATCCCAGGTCCATTCACCAGATTTAAGGCTCGTAACAACCAGCTGGTTGGATGGTGGCAAGATAGAAATTCTGCACCTGGTAAGTTTAATACCAGCCATCGATCATCAAATCCTCGGATCAAACTTCAATCAAGTTGGAGACCCCAAACGTTGGTTGCATACTGCCTGGGTCAAGCTTTCTGGCGTGGCAACCCCCCGCATGAACGATGAATGAACAGCTGGTTGGACCACGAATCTGCTCAGCTGGTGCCATCCTGGGAGAGCTACCAGCTGGTGATACCGAGCACTCCCAGGCACCACTGAAGCCTCGGCACGGAATCCCCAAGTGCTGCATCTCCTCGCAGAGACTCACGGCCAAAGGCCAGCGACCTGTCACCTCCTGGCAGAAGTCAAGGCTTGAAGGAAAATGGCGATGAACTACGATGCTTGATACTTGATGATTGATAACTGAGAACTGATGATTGATAACTGATACTTGATGATTGATGATTGATGACTGATGATTGATTATTGATGATCGTGAATGATGGTCCAGGATGCTTAAGGATGCTCAAGGATGATTAAGGATGATGACCGTAATGATCGTTGATAGAGGTAAGAGTGGCTACAGTAATACTCACGCTTAATCCAATAATTCGATGAACTGCTGATGATGATCAAGATCAATGTTGAATTGCCAACCCGCTTTCAGTCTTGACTCACTGCCAAAGTACGGAAACAAATATGAGATTCAAAAAAGTCGAAGCTCCAAAAGTCGAAGCAAGTCATAGCTCCACAACTGGATTTCTGCTCATTGGTTGTCGTGTCCACTCCTTGGTGGCACATGAAATGGCTGGTATTTCTTATGACTATAATAATGTCAAAGTTTGATACTGCATCATGGTAAGGGTCGATAGTGATGCAAGAATGGATTTTTGCCGTTGCTCAGTGACCGGTCATCACCACACCCGAACCGTCCCACAGCTGGGCGCACACAAGTTCGCATGGCAGCATTGAAGCCCAACACGTGGAGACGCACGGAGCCTTTGCCAATGCCTTACCGGCAGCGATGGAGGCGTGGTTCGAACGACGCCCATCTCACGTGAATCCATCTCAAGCAGCTCTCATTAGCACAGAGTTCAGCA
>VSDK01025210.1:437537-458113 GCA_009767595.1 Symbiodinium kawagutii
CAGCAGGAAGAGTCCTCTGATTTTGAAAAGGACAACTACTCATCGTGGGAGCAAAATCGGTCCATGTTGGTTCTTTCTTCGTGTTCGCAGCCACCCCAGGATGCCTCGTAGCAAGGCTAAAGCAGCTTGCCAATCCTTTCCAAGGGCTACAATGGCTCGGCGTTGTTTCCATTCCTCGCAGCGATGCCATGGAACCTTTCTGAAGATCCTGGATGGCTGATCATTGGATACGACGCTGGGACAGGGTCCCCAACGAAACGAATAGCAATTACGAAGAACTGAGCAGTACTCAATGCTGTGGATCATGTTGCGTCCCGGTATGCAGGAGCAGCCACCTAGTTTCAACGTATGAACTTCGTTGATTCATATGGATTCCAATGAAGGGTTGCGATAGTCTGTGACGGGGGTAGATCCTCCCTGGAAGAATCATCAAGGGCAACTGCTCGGCCAAACATAAATCGGTCAACTGCTCGAGAGTTGAGCAAAGTCTGGTGTTAGTTAAGGGGATAAGCATCTAAGGCAAGCCTGCTAACACGAGCCCATAACATTGCTTGGACACTGTCGCTTTGAAACGTGTCAAATGTGTTTTTGTTTTAAGAAGAAGTAATACAAAGTGAAAACACCACCACCACCACCACCACCACCAGCAACAACAAGAGCAACGACGACAACGACAACTTCAACGTCAACAACAACGACAACGACGACAAGCAAAGTCTTGGCACCAAATCTTGGCTCTCGGCACCATGTCACCAGCAACTTTCACCGACGCCAAGGCACATCGCGAAGATTCAGCACTCTGTCCAGGCGGAGCAACCTGGGGAGGGGGCATCCCATTCTTCTACATTGCACGCTTTGCACGTTGTTCTTGCAGTCATCGTTGCTTTGCCCTTGTGAATGTTTTTCTTCTTGCTGATTTTCTTGCTCGTCTTGTTCTTCTTGTTCTTCTTGTTGCTATTGCTCACTTGTTATTGTTGTTTTTGTTCTTATTCTTCTTGCTGCCGTTCGCCTTGTTTTGTTGAACATACAGGGAGAGGGTGCAAGGAACCAACTGTTGCTGGAGGTCACCACAGATCAAGCCTTTGTAAGAACTATCGGCCCTCTTTTGGTGTTGAAGTCATATTATGAAACAATGCTTGAGAAAACATAGCCCCCTTGCAAACACACTCCCTCAGTGAGCTAGCTTGTGAAGCTAGCAACTACACTTTGTGCCGAGCCAAACAACGTAGTGAAACAACGTGCGGTGAGACGAGGTGACAACTCAGTGGTGGAAGTGAGCTATGTGGGGACGGGGTTACTTAATATTAGTAGTTCACACCAACTTAATATACTACTTGGATACCACCCGTGCACCGTCCTGCCTACCTACTTGCTACGTAAACACCTGCAGTACTACTATATAATAGACTACGAATACACTGCTGCTATAATCAGCATGTACTAGCCGATTTACCTACTTACCTACGTACTACGATATCCTACCTATATACTACCTATTTGCTATCAATGTAATATCGATTTACTACCTACATACTAGCGGCACTACTTGTATAGTGCCTAATGCCTCATACGCTACTTGTCTACTACCACCCCGTTCCCACCTCCACACCCCACCAACACACCACGAGTGAGGGGAGGGATTCCAGAACCACAGAAGGGGGAGGTTGCACATATAAGAGATCAGGGGCCCTCGCAGCACTGGGCCATATATACAGCATAATGCACCTGCAGACAAGGGCAGTTGATGGCAATACCTGTAACAGCACTGGGGAGATCACCAGTAAGCGACCAACATCCTTAGGAGTGGATAAAACACTACTGGACACCTTGAGGGAAAGCAGCTTGAAACAAATGTTTTTGTTTCACATCTCTATGCCTAAATATCTCTGCAGGACTGGATCATAGTTTGTCACATTCATTGCTGGAAACCAATTCATGTCTAGTGGATCTGGTAGCTGAATGTGCTAGAAAACAAAAGAGTGGTCGATCTCCATTTATAAACCAACCCTAGTTTACCTGCTGAATAGCTTATGATCTACCATCAACTATGGGGGTTTATAGATCTACGGATCTAACATGAGCAAACCTCACCATCGATGTGTCACAAAGCCACAAATCACGGCAAGTTTGGAGTCTTTGATTCACGTGCCTTCGTCCAAAAGCCCAATGACTTCTATGGCTACTAGATTGCCCCCGCACCGTTCACAGTAACGCAACTATGCAGCCAAGTTCCTCCGGTGATTCTTCGATAAATGACTTCTAAAATGTAAGGAGGCACCCTGAAGTCAAAGCGAAAAGCACAACGGGCGCAGGCAAAAGTGGGCAGCAAATAACGAAAAAGGGAGATCTCAACAATGTCAATCAAAAGTATATCCCACAACCGTTTTTCATGGTCAACGTTTGTGAGGGATGCTGTGAACATCGCTGCAGCACCTCTTCAGTTGACTTACAAATGGCGTGGCAGGGCAGAATTCAATTTGCATTCTGTGACCGAAGAGAAGCACTTATCAAAATGCAGTATGACATGAATTCACCCATGAATACAAACGAGCAAAGAAACCCTACTTTCCAAAACACTGTTTGTTCGGACCCCGCTTTGATGATTTCTACAGTATGAGATTATGTGGGCAGCTTTACTCTTTGTCTGCAAGACCTGGAACCCGTGAAAAACACAAGGTGCACTTCTGCTTTTGGAGGGACAAAGCCCAGCTGGAAAAGAACGAGGCCTTGCCTTGTCATCTTCGAACTTCTGTTGTTGACCTCCCGCGCGGTGCATTGGCTGCAATAGCTCTTCAGGAAAGAAGAGGTTCACACACAAAGAAAACCAATGAAACAACTGCTGATAGAGTTACCGTATGACAAGAGTAAATATAAGTCCAAAAGTAGCAATCATGAAAATGATCAGTTTCTGCCTCCAATGATGATGATGATGATGATGATGATGATGATGATGATGACGATGATGATGATGATGATGATGATGATCATGATGATGATGATCATGATCATGATCATGATGATGATGATGATCATGATGACGATGACGATGACGATGAAGATGACGATGAAGATGAAGATGATGATGATGATGATGATGATGATGATGATGATGATGATGATGATGATGATGATGATGATGATGATGATGACGATGAAGATGATGATGATGATGATGATGATGATGATGATGATGATGATGATGATGATGATGATGATAATGATGCTGATGATGCTGATGGTGCTGGTGATGGTGATTGTGATGGTGATGGTGGTGCCGTATTCTGTTCGGTTTGCTTCATTGGATCCTTGCGACAGTCGTGTGAGCCCGCCCCATTCACCTCTTCCGTCACTTCTTCTCGACGAGAGAAGCCATGGAAGCTCAGACATCCAAGCCTGGTAGCCGATTCTGTTGACACAGCTGTCTGGACTAAGTGGCCCGCTTGATTGTCAACATTGACACAATGTCCCCCAAGATCAACTGAAACAGGATGGCTAAATAACCTGAGTTTTCCCGATGCGCTGCCTAATAACAACAATCTATTGGCTGGTCATAAACCAAATCAATGCTCCAGGTCTGGAAACATTGGAGTTTGACCCAAATGCATTAGTTGCAGTATTTTGTCATAAAGGCACCTAATGAGAAGTAATGCAAATCTGGTAATGGTAACCGATAACAAATATGACTTGACGACAGTGAATTTTTACCATTTCAAAGCCACTGACCTTCCAGCCCTTCCAGCTACTGATACCTTTGTTGCTTGACACCTCTTGAATCTGACTCAGTTTGTCTGCAATGTCTGAGGTGATGCCCTCTGTCTCTTCCGGTGAGGGCATCGGAACCTCATCCTTGGGACCCAACTATTCCCCAGTCCCTCAACCACTTCAAGATTCACACCTTTTCTCCCTCCATGGTGAAGCCAACCCCATGACCACGCCAGAGTCCTTGGGTGGGTGGCTCTTTCTAACCTGAAGAAAAACTATGGGCGCTAGCGGCTTCGCCATCCTCCACCCCTGGCACCTCTTCATCTTCGGTGCCGGTGCTGGCAGCATGAAACGGCGCTTTTAGCCGCCGCTGCGCCACCGAAAACACCAAGGCACTGAAGGCAAAAAAGAACCTGTAAACCATCCACAAACCATCCACTTACCATCCACAAACCATCAACATGTGCTGATTAAGATGCGATCATTCACAGGCCCAACAAATTCAAGGCATGCTGGTCAGTCTAAACATGTCTAAACCATCAACATCATGTCAACGCCTTGCAGCTGAGGATAACCTCTTACACAACATAGGAACATGTCTTTGTCAAGTCTTGCTGCTCCAAATTGCCTTGTCAAGCGCTGCAGGTTCAGATTTGGGCCTTGCTGCCGATCGGAGGCGGTAGCGATGCTGCGGTGTGAGCACCTACAGAATTTGATCATCTTGTTCTGCCATGAAAATTCATGAAAGGTGGATCAGGTGAAAATTCAACCTAGTCCGCCCTCGCCAACCTTAAAATCTCACAAGTCACAGAAAGTTTTGACTCGGACAGGGAGACCATGTCGCTCAGCCCATGTGGATCTTCCATGTTTCCTCGTTGGTTATGCTTTGACCACGAGGTGCGGTGCCGCTGACGACCAAGTCCGAACTCCCTCAAACCGCAGCTTGAGCTCTATTGGCTTCCAAGTCCTGACCAGGACATGTTTCAGAAAAGCTGTTCACGAATGTCACCCCAATTCGTGCCCTGCCAGCACACAGTTTCAACAATGGTAATTTTGATCTGGTTGCGATCAGATGCCCCTCCCGGCTTCAAGACTGAAAATTCCGCTGAGGTTTGGCAAATGTCCAACATAAAGAAGATATCCTAGCAGAACTAGGACCAAGAGAACGGCTGAGCATTTGGGTTTCTCAGAATTCACACCATGTGTCCACAAATCTCGCAACCCACACACCCCTCCAAAAACCCTCAAAAGGTTGTGACCCTCAGAATCTCTTGGGATGGTTTCCATTGCTTTGATGGGAAGATCAAGATGATGAGGGGAATCTGTACCTTCCAGTTTTACTCACTACCAAGTGGGTCATGTTTGCGCAATCCCCGGTGTCGAGCCTGGGACAGCATGAGAAGCCGCAAAGCATACTAATCAACTCATCAGAAGGGTAAGATTCTCTCTGGCACTCCGGATTTAACCTCCCCTATGTTTGCGCAAAAATAAAACTCAACAGAAGTACAGTAACACAAGTGACTTGCCAACAAAATGGTCATGTCATGACAGACTTCATCCCTTTGCAGCGAAATCTCCCGCCTTCAGGACCGCCTCTGCGGCCCGACGACCCGAGCGCATGGCCGAATCCAAGGTCGGCTCTGCGCAGTGGTCCCCACAGAGGTAGATGCCACACGCACTCCGCGGCTCCCGCGCCGACAGGTCACGGCTCGCCTGCGAAGGCTGATGGAACGGCAGGTGATACGCGCGGAGCAGCTGCCAGGACTGCAGCGATCGGCCGAACAAGGCCTCCAGCTCGCTGCGAAGCCACGCCTCCTCGACTTGCCCTTGCCCATCCCCACGCACCGTGACGGCAGCCAAGTCCCAGCCGCTGGGGGCATAGCTGGGTTGGACCAGAGATGGAAAGGCAACATCCACGAGCCTCGCTCCATCATCCAGCGACTTTTGCAACGTGCTGTTGAGGACGATCAACGGTTCTGTCACTGGCGGCGGTGAAGGTAGGGCAAAGTACCAAGTACTGCTGGAAGTGCCTTTGCAACTGCCTATCTCTGGAAAAAGCGTTGATGCAGATGGCAAATCAGCAGCCAAAACCACAGCATCAAAGCTTTTCCATTCCTTTCCCACACGCAGTTGCCGGGGCTGTAGTTCAGCCACAGGGCTCTGCAAGCTTACTGACAAACCTTGGCAGTTCAAGCAAAAAGTCATGCGTTGATCAGTGGTTCAATTCATAAACTATCCCTGAAGTTCAATGCTGACCTGGAGATGATTTAGATGATGCAATCCCACTGTTTGGGGAAAACCCAATCCATTGTTGTATCACAACGAAAATGTTCACTTGGTGATGTCAACATGGCCAAATCCCTGGCTAGGAACCCTCAGCCAGCTGATCTGGTATTGCTTGCATCCCTCGGTCAGGTAAAGAGGTTCGCCCTTCCGCCAACATCCGCAACACGAAGCGAAAGCAAGCAGAAGACTGACGAGCCAATGGAGTCACATAGATGGCTTCGAAGAAGGGTCTCAGGAATCGGTTGACCAACTCATCGGACAAGCCAAGCTTCCTCAAAAACTCCTCTGTGCTCAGCGAGAAGTTCCCTTCTTCCAAGGCAGTGTAAGGTCCCTCAAACAGGACCTGTTTTAAGCGCAGGACTAACAGCGCCAATAGATCTCCGATAGATGCGATGCCCGAGGTGAGCGTGCTGAAGATGTACTTGGGACTGCGGATGGGATCCGACACGATGCGAAGCTCCCCTGCGCCAAAGGCCAGAAACGCTCCGGGCGCAAAGCTGCGCAAGTTGAGCTTCCTTGGAAAGGTCCGAAGGTGGCGTTCTGAAGCAATGAGACACCAAATAAAAAGTAGAGACCAGCATGTGCTGCTACGTTTTAAGATGTTGTGTGCACATGCTTGTATGTAAATGTGCGAGATACATTGGAACTTTGGAAGAAGTGTTCTTCGTTCTACATACTTCTGCAAATGCGCACTAGCTATCTTTCTCATCTGTGCACAAATAGATTCAGATGAATGAATATCTCCCCAGCCTACATGAGGCCAGCCAAAGAGGAAAGCATAACAAAATGCCGACTTATCTACGGTCCACAAATTAATCTCAGTGAGGTACTAAGCATCTTCTACTCCTCACATTTACTTCTTTGGGGGTAGGACTTTCTTTTAGACAAAGTGCAAACCTACTCCACATTACCATAGTCGAGGGTTTATGAATGATGAATGGTCCTCTTTGGTTGTTTTTTGACTCATAAGCCATTACTTTCAGGGCAATTCTGCGGTACATGCGACTTGCAGGTTTGATGTAGATTCATTGAGACTTTATGCCGCAAGGCATCCCCGCAAGGCGGCATCCCAGGCACACAGCAGTAGCCAGAATCAAATTCTACATGACCAACGATGCAGTGCATCATGTTTGTCAAGAAAAATTGGAAGATTGTATAACCACTGCTTAAAACCAACTGTAGCGTCGGTGTGACACGCGATAAGGAAAAAATTGGGATCTAACGACAGAACTTGAGATAGAAGCACCCACATCTACTGTTGATGAGTTTGTCTATAAACTGTGAAACCGCTGCATCCTGCAAAGATGTGTTCATTTGACAACACAACCATTTCGTCACACAAATGATGGACCGTCGGATGCGCCCCCACCCAAATGCGGTTTCGAGAGAGTCTTTGTTTTACTACTCGAGTTAGACCTTTTCTAGGAGGAAACTGGGGCTTCCCTCATTTGTGGACACTCAAACTCTTATGCCTAAAAATTTGGGGTCACAAACAAACACGCTAAGGACTACTCGAACCGCCACTGAGATGAGTCACCGCAAATCCAATTGTCGTTTCACTTCCGGGTACGCTTCGATCAGAATCTGGAAGCCGCGATCAAGCAAAAAGGTGCCTGTGGCAAATGATGTCCCACTAGTTTCTCAAAAATAACTGGTTGATCATATGTATGCATACCTCATAGTTTTGATTACATGTATAAACAGGCCATTAGAAAAGCCAAAACAGGATGAAACAATGACAAAACAAATGCAAATGGATGGGGCGAGTACTTTGGCTGGTCAATGATTGGGGGTTTTGTTGGAAAATCAGTTGGGCATACCTAAAATCTCACGTCATGGCAGGTCTTGTACTCGTTGCTTGCTAGGTTTTCCGTTTTCCGTCATGGCTCGGAATGACCCCGAAACCACTGGATGAACCCGTGCTGACCAAATGACCAACCAAGTGGTTTTGAGCTCATGCTTGGGTCTCAGAAGTTGGTTGCCGGCTGAATTGTGGGTCATGGAGCAGCCGCAACTTCGAGAAGTGAAAGCATTGAACAAGGAAGGCACACGTCAAGATCTGTTGGTTTCTGGGGTTTGGCACTATCTTTTTGGCTACGTGTGTTTACATAGATCGATAGATAGATAGATAGATAGATTGATTGATTGATTGATTGATAGATTGATTGATTGATTGATAGGTACATAGATATATATATATATATATACTTGTATATATTCAGTAGACATATTTCCATGGTGCACAACGAATCGCCAATGTCGTGCCGTTTGGATTGCGGCAGGGCACAGGGCGCAGGGCCGCGCCGCGGCAAGGAGCTCAGGGCTGAATCACCATCACCCCTACTACAAGAGGGTTCATATACCTGGCAACCATAAATAAAAGGTATAGCAACCTAGGCTTCCTATACCTATAAATGATAAAGGGCTACCTGGCATTTTATAGGGATTCCTAAGGCTTCATAAATGTTCATAACCCATAGGAAGGCTTCCTATACCTCCCAAAATGCTCAGGAAGACACTTCCCCGGCAGTGGATGAGTCTCCAGCTGGAGACAGATCAGCTTCTAATTTTCGCGGTCACGAAAATGCGGATGTTTCTTCTTAGCCCGTATGTTATGCCATTTAACTATTCACACAAATCCGAACGTTTGATGCTATGCATGCAGCTTCAAGGTTGGCCCGCGCAACCCAAGGCATCCAAAGGGCTTCGGCAGGTGCAAACTGCACTGATTCGTCTGCTTTGGTTAAGCAGTAACAGTACTGGCTACACAATACCGTGACGGGGCACAATCTCTATCTAACAAGAGCCTTCCAGTCAACTGCAATCCCACTGTCCCAAGGAAATGCACGAAAACAATCTGACTACGGTGACTGGGAGTTGAAGCCGCAAATGGAACCCTTTTTGAATTGTCAATGGGCTTGCCCGTGCATGTCATTCGCATGCTACCCACTACCTACCAAATACCGCAACAACCATCACAAGTCAACTTTCGAAGATAGAACATATATAATTCAGCAAGTAGATAATGTGTGTTTGTGAACATCCGAGCAGCAGGACAAGTCACGAGGAAAAAGACTCTACTGGGTTAGCTTTATGTTTTAGAAGGCCAGACCGCCATGGAGGGCAAACCCTGAGCGGCTAAAGGCATATTTGTCCATATGGGTCTTGACGAGTGCAGTAGTTTCAATTGTAGTGCTGGTTAGTTCTGATTTCAACCCTTCAAACGGCTGTTTGCATGGTCTCTGTGATTCAATGTGGGCCGTACTCAGTTTTGCTGATGTGGCCGGTCATGATGGAGATGAGGATCATGATGCTTGTGATGATAATGGTGATAATAATGATGTTGGTAAGGTCCAGGACAGTTCACTCTGAACTTACTTGTTGCGACGAGGCCGTTTGTGTGCATGCCGTTTGTTGCCTTTCGATTTATTCTTGCTTGCCTTCTGGTTAGTGTTCCATGCCTCGTGCGTTTGAGAATTCTCCTCCAAATACTGAATACTGAGAAAACTTGCTGTTCAATCGTGTTTTCATTGTCCCAACCATCACCAATGATATGATTAATCTCAGTTCCCTTCCAGATTCATTGAAAGCTCCATGGGGTCATCACCATTGAACACCACGAGTCATCACCATCACTCACAGGAAGCTCAATGCCATAGGGTCACAACCATAACCATCACTCACAGGAAGCTCAATACCATGTCGCAACCAAGTCATATGGCTGTGGGTCAAAAGCATGTACGATTGGTTCCCCCACTATTAACCATTGTTTTCCCTGCTATTGTTGGTGGAAATCCTCCATTAGTTGGTTGATTAATATTGACCCATAGCCATATAGTTGGTATATATCATCTATAATTGCTAATGGTCATCCCCTATTATTAACCATCACTAACCATATATTTACCATACATGACATCTCCCATGGTCCGCATGACATCTCCCATCGCTCCTGGCAGCTCCACAACGTCGCTGCGCACGCGTCCCCCCACCGCGTCCGAGGCTTCGAAGACTTCCACGGAGACACCACGGCGCTGCAGCTGCCGGGCACAGACCAGGCCCGCCACGCCGGCACCCACCACCTGAGCCGGGGCAGGGGCACCACAAGTGACACGTGCAACGGAAACGGTGGGCTGATCCATGATGGTTTAACCCTAATAGTTTCACTTCAAATAGTTGGATCATTGGGATTGGATCATAATTGGCCAACGGTTTCCATAATTAATCATAATCGTTGGATCAATTAGCTTCATCGGGAAACAGTTGGCTGATTGGTGAACCCTTTTATCGTTTCGTGAAGCTCATATAATTGACCCATGAAAAACCATCATTCTTTAGCTAATTTCAGTTTCGTGAAGCTCATTGATCCATTTTAAAAAATGAAAAATGGAAAATGAAGCGATTTGATAATTGATCCTTGAAACCACTCTGCAACAGGCGAATTGATAAGAAATTCATGGCAAGTTCACTCGTAGGTTAAACCTTCACACCCAATGCAAGTTTCTCACACTCTCGTAAGCAAAGAGGTCCTGAGTACTGAAGACGGTCACAAAATGAATGAAAGTTGTTCACCGAAACATGATCTGGGAATTTCTGCAGGTGTTCAAGTGATTGAAATGTAATGTTCTGCTGGCAGAAAGGCATTGGAACCATCGCCATGCCTTGAGCCTACTGCTGGAAGTCCTCCCGAAAGGGAGGTCCACCTAAGAAATAAAGCTAGAACGATCAGTTTTTGGTGAACGATCAGATTTCCGGCATGGTTCCCCCCCCACATTAAAAACCCGCTCGCGTCGACTAAAATGGTATGCACCCAAATGATCTATCCAGCTCACACTTGCATTGTTGAACCCCCGCGCAGTAGGTCCAGTTGCTTGTTCAAGCTGATGACAAGAGGTCATGGTCAATGACTCATCCCAAGCCATATGCAGCCCCCAGTGGGTTCACACATCGCAAGATTTTCCACAACGCTTGTCAGTATGAGCCAGTTGAGATAGAGTTGCATTTGATGTTCTTACCGTACTACTTGGCTTCTTTACATGTGGCATTCTGATCCATGTTTGGATTTGATGGTGCCAGTTTGATATTTTGTCAATTTTGGGGGATGCCTAGACAGCTTCCGATCTTGTGCGCCAGTGCTCTGATTTTGAAAGCAGCATTGCACTGGTATGCTGGTGGAAAACGGTACGTTCAACTCAACTATATCAAAATCCCATGACGAGTTTCCGTTAAGTTCAGGCCGCTCCACGATCTCCCGAATGGAGATGACTTGGAAGCCCCATTCTAGGAGTAGATGGATGCATGTGATACAAACATCCGATTACATTACATGCATGAAATCACCTACCAACCATCTCTACAAACATAACATACAGACTTACCTGTCCAAAACATAATTATCTGTCTCAAACATGTGTGTGTGTGTGTGCGTCTCTGTGGGATTGTGAAGGGGTGAGTAGGGAATGTGCCAGCCTTGTTTATAATGTCATTCCAGTTTTTTCATATGAGACGAGCACCGCCAGACCTCCAGACCCTGAAGGTTCCCCACTCCTTGTTGGATATTCCCTAGGCCTCGATCAACAAACCCCTATGCCAACCAACCCATCAAACGAACTAACCAACGACCGTTTCGACTTCGTAGCCCATTTCGGTGGACGCAACCATCTGCAGACCCAAGGGTCTCCAACGCGCCATCCTCCAGCAGTCGGTTCCACATTTTTGGTCAATGGCTTCATAGCAGTTCTCAAGGACAGCGGCTTCACAGCTGACCTCCTTGTGGAACGCTGTCTGATTGCTGGAACCCAAGCAGGTGAAGAGCAGAGAGCCAGGCCAACCAAGCAAAGCAACTTGCTGAATGGCCGAAACTTACTACCAGGCATCTAGGGAATGTTGTTGAGAGGTTCTTCACAATAATGAAAGGCATCTAAAGGAATAAAAATGATGAACCAACAATGACCATATAATGTCAAGGCTGTGGTCCTGGACATGATATATTTACATCCAGCGTGTGTCTGCGTTGGATTGAATCATCACGTTCCAATGTATGGAAATCACACGGTCCATTCTACCGGAACATGCGTCTGGTAGAAGGCGTCAGGTCTCATCAACATGTCACAAATGCCAAAGCATTCAAATGAAAAATTACAGATCAAATGCTATCCTTGCTTTGTGACAAAAAACAACTGTCGTGTCAAGTTGGTAAGATTCATTTAACTGGAATGTTTGCAATGCTGTGCGCCATGTTCAAGGACTTTGAGGCTCAAAATCAAGAGCAATCAGCAGCAGAATCCCCAGCATTTTACATCACAACTGTTTCTACACCACAGGATCGGTTGCAACCATGCAAAGACTTGAGCGAATCGGAAGCTGACGCTGCAAATGCGTTTGGTAAATGTTTCCAAACTCAACGTCCAAGAGTCCCATGTAGGCAGTCAAAACTTGTAACAACCGGATGAGTCCGAAAATTCCACAGGTTACAGTAGTAGTGGCAAATGAATGGTAAAAAATTGATCAGTAATGGTTATCAACATGGAGCAATGGTTCAAACTGTCAGTTTTTCACAGACACAAACCGGCTTTTTGATTTGCAGCGTGTGCTTACCTCCCGTTCTCATTTGATGATGTGCTTCATTTTTTTTCTCAGTGTTGCCATATAATATATGGTCCCGTCCTGCGTCTGGGTACCCCGCCCCCATGGTATGGTGAACCCGTCTACCCCTCCCTCAACTTGCAATTGCATGCTATTTGACACACTTTGGAGCCTGATCCTCCTATTTGCACCTTGTTTTCTGCAGTTTGGAATCTTGACCTCCTATTTGCACGCTGTTTGCGGCATTTTGAGCTGACGTACTGCGTATACACCTGTATACTACCTACTACTACTCATACACATACTATCTTCACTTCACTCTTCACTTCACCCCTTGCACACGTGTCCATGTTCGGGGAGCAAGAGGCCGTATTCACGAACCTCCCTTTCAACTTGCACCATGCTGTCCCAGCATACCTTCCTATCTATCTACCTTCTTGCTACGTGCTTACTACCTACTTACTGCCTGCTTACTACCGCTTACTATCTATACGAGACCCGTTTTACTGCCTACGTACTTTGTGATACCACCCATGTTACTACCTATATTCTTTGTACTGATATACTATCTGCTACCTATATACTCCCTGTGTAGCATTCACCTGTATATTGCAGATAGCAGCAGCGGAGCTACATGGGATTTGACCCTTGTTGGTATTTGGTACTTAAGACTTATATTGCTTATACACTTTTATCTGCTACCTCTGTACTACCTTTGCAGTACCAAATATACACATACCATGTCCATCGCGGGGGTGGGGGAGACTGTGCCCTATATCTTAAGGTGGTTGTAGTCACTTCAGTTTTCGATCTTTAGAATTTTCCCTTGCTCTTTTTGATCTGCACCAAACCTATGGTTGTTTTTTTCCATGCCTGATTCCAATCCAACCACCCGTGACGTCACGCAAGCAGCTCATTTTCATGAAGTCCAGTCATGCACACCGGTGAAGTGGCCTTGATGAGACCACTGCACAAGGTTGGTAAGGGTGGGCCACCTGTTTTTTCCCAATAAAACAAAAAAACCGAGACATGTCATCTTGAGGTGCGCCCCCTTCGAAAAGAAAACAGTGGGTTGATTTTGTTCTGACAAAATTTAGGGCACAACAAATTCAGGCTGAAAAATGCACATATTGAACACTACGAGCAGCAGGGCACCAAAACAAACCAACTCAAATTATGAAAAAAACCACAAAACCAAGGAAACCAAAATACACAGCCAAAAACCGGCAGTTTGTGCAGTTTTGTGCAGATAAAAATCCGGCACATGAAAATGCCGTGGTCTGCAACAATAGCGCAATGTCGAATGTGCGCGTGCATGTCACTATGTTTTGGACGTTTGATTTTTGCTGCCAGCATGCGACAAGAGGAGGCATGTCGTTTCCACAAAATTACACCAGCATCGACCCAAGGTAACGGTCGCATTGCGCACAAGGACTTCCAGGATGGGTACCATAAACCTGTGCTTTGTGAATTGCATGGTTTGTTTACATAACATTTTCATATATGGCTATGGGTCAATATTAATCAACCAACTAATGGGGGATTTCCACCAACAATTATAGGGAAAACAATGGTTAATGGTCAGGGAACCAGGGGTACAGGGTTTTGACCCACAGCCATATCTTACGTTGTGTATTTTTGGAAGGACACAGGCGAGACAAAGGGGAGACAACAGGGAGACAAAGGCAAAACAAAGGGAGACAAGCATGACCAACGGCAGAGCAGCGGCAAACAAAGCGCTGATCCAGAGCCACAATAGAGACAAAGAGGAGAGAAAGGAAAACAAAGGGGAAACAAAGAGGACACAAAGGGTATACAAAGGGGAGACACAGAGGAGACAAAACCTACACAAACGCCAACAGGTCAAACATAAAGGGAGACAAACATGAGCAGCGGCAGGGCAGCGGCAAACAAAGCGCCGATCCAGAGCCACAAAGGAGACAAAGTGGATACAAAGGGAAACAAGCATGAGCAGCGGCAGAGCAGCGGCAAACAAAAGCGCCGATTGAAGGCCCTACCATAATGAAGTAAAACCCCCTTTTAGTTTGTCAGCTATCTCGGGAACAAAGGAAAAACAAAGGGGCGACAAAGGTACCATAAAGGGGGGACAAAGGGGACACAAGGGCAAAAAAAAACGAGAAAAACATGAGCAGCAGCAGAGCAGCGGCAAACAAAGCGCCGATCTAGAGCCACAAGGGAGACAAACGGGAAGCAAAACAAAGGCGAAACAAAGGGCGACAAGCATGAGCAGCAGCAGAGCAGCGGCAAACAAAGAGCCGATCCACAGCCACAAGGGAGACAAACGGGAAGCAAAACAAAGGCGAAACAAAGGGAGACAAGCATGAGCAGCGGCAGAGCACGGCAAACAAAGCGCCAATCCAGAGCCACAAAGAAGACAAAGGGGAGACAAAGGGGAGACAAAGGGAAGACAAAGGGGGGACAAAGGGAAGACAAAGGGGAGACCAGCATGAGCAGCAACAGAGCAGCGGCAAACAAAAGCGCCGACTCGAGGCCCTACCATAGAAAAGTAATAACCCCTTATAGCTTGTCAGCTTTCTGGGGAACAAGCAACACACAATTAGCAAACAACAACAACAACAACAACAACAACAACAACAACAACAACAACAACAACAACAACACCAACACCAACACCAACACCAACAACATCAACAACAACAACAACAACAACATCAAATCAGCTTTTGCAACACGATTTGCTCCTCAGGTGGACACCACGAATTCCCATGGACGACGTGTCAAACGCACATCCCTTGGAACAGGAAGACTATATGGGTGGGTGGACCAACTCAACATGCCATTGTCAAAGGTGTTTTTCCGACCAAGGCATTCCACAAGGCACGCCAGAAACCAAATTTTTGCAGAGTGATCAAGACATGCATGACAGTTATTCCGACTGGTTTGACAAGTCCGTTGGCGCGTGGCTCGCAAACAACACTCACAACGGTTGACCCCAGTGGAGTGACTGGTTTGTTTTAGGTTTGCCTTTCCCAAATTTTTGAGCGATTCAAAAAAATATCGTTTACATGTTTACCAACATCTTTTCCCCCCTTCAGCACCTTCAGCATCACCATCATCATCATCATCATCAGCAGCATCATCATCATCCCCGTCATCATCATCATCACCATCATCATCAGCATCATCATCACAGTCACCACCATTCTCATCATCATCATCCCCGTCATCATCATCATCATCATCATCGTCATCATCATCATCATCATCATCATCATCGTCATCATCATCATCATCATCATTTTCGTCAGTTTTCATTTGTTCGTTTCCATGCTTTTATCATTTTCATCGTTTCATGCGGTTCCATTTTTCCACTTTTTGTTTGTTTCAACATTTTCATTTTTCTATGTTTCAAATTTTTTGAATGTCTTCATTGGTCTTCTTTGTTCTACTTCATCGTGTCTTTTTGGCTGATATTTCATATTTTTTTAATTGCTTTGGTTTTCTTTCATGCGTTTATTTGTTTATTGTGGTTTTTGATCCATTGTTTTCATTTTGTTCACTGTCCTCTGTTTTTCCGTTTTCCTCATTTTTCTTCATCATCTCATGTTTTGTTTGCGCCTTTGCGTTTTTCCTGTCATTTTTTTCCTCATCTCTATTTTCTATTTTTTGTCTTCACGAGTTGTTTTTTTCCTTTTCTGTTTGTTCCGTTTTTGTGTTTTCCACAATTTTCACTTGAAAAATGTTTTTTCATCCTCCGGAAATGGCGCCATCATCTCGATCAATCATCACCGTCATCATCATCATCATCATCACCATCATCATCATCATCATCGTCATCACTGTCATCATCATCATCATCATCATCATCATCATCATCTGTAAAGAGACACCACCACCACCCTCGTCACAATGACAGCATCAGCAGCATCTTTGACATCAGCACTGGCATCATCAAGCAGAATCAAAATCAGCATCAGCATCGACACCAGTGGCAGCACGAGCGCTATCACCATCACCATCACCATCACCATCACCATCGCCATCACCATCACCATCAACACAAGCATCAGCATCCGCTTCGGTATCGGCACCGGCTTCTGCATCACCAATCAAACCAACAACATCACCAACATCACCAACATCACCAACATCACCAACAGCACCAACAGCACCAACATCACCACAATCACCAACACCACCAACACCACCAACATCACCGACATCACCGACATCACCAACATCACCAACATCATCAGCATCATCAGCATCATCGGCATCATCAACATCATCAGCATCATCTTCATTAAACCATCATCATCACCACGATCATCATCCTCATCATCATCATCATCATCGTCGTTTTCATCGTCGTCTGTTTCATCATCATCATCATCATCATCATCATCATCATCATCATCATCATCGGCATCATCACAACCACCGCCATCCTCATCATCATCATCATCATCATCCTCTTCCTCCTGCTCTGCCTCCTCCTCCTCATCATCATCATCGTCACCATCATCACCACCACCACCACCATCATCATCCTCGTCGCCATCCTCATCATCATCATCCTCTTCCTCCTGCTCTGCCTCCTCCTCCTCCTCATCATCATCATCGTCACCATCATCACCACCACCACCACCACCATCATCATCCTCGTCGTCATCATCATCATCATCGTCGACATCATCATCATCATCCTCATCATCATCATCATCACCATCCTCATCATGATCATCATCATCATCATCATCATCAAACATAATCATCACCATCATAATTTTTTGTCCGCTGCGGTCGGAAATCATCAAGAAAATGAATGAGCAGCCTAATGCCGAGGATCTCAATCGAAGGCAGCTCGAAAGACATCAACTCCAGTCAAACCAAGATGCCAGACTTGAGTATCGATTGCAAAAATTCAAAAAAAAATGAATAGCAAACCGAACCAATTTTTTTGTGCGAGAGCGCCGCTTTTTTGGCACGGTTGGCTGCAGTCGCGAGTAACAACTACAAAACGTTCAAGGATCCCAATCCAAGAGAAAATATTGACAATTGAGTCTGCTTGAGACTCTATGCAAATTACATAAAATTTGCAAAGGCCTAAGGGATTGGTGGCAGTGATTGTAGAAGACGCCGTCCCTGAAATATAAGATCAATGCGCTAAGACACATGGCCAGTCGGTTGCTAAAGAAAAAATCACTTAGAGATTTGAACGAAATTTAATTGAAATTGAAAAAAGGCCCATCGAACTTTGAACTTGATTCAAGGTCCAACGAAAATCAAAATTTGCGATTATGTCAAACGCAAAACTTCTCGATCAAAATGACCTTTATAGGTTAAGGCTCTTGTTTGTGCTCGTTGGTTTGCGTTTTTGTTTGTTTGTTTGTTTTCTGTTTGGCGTGCTGGTTTGGTTTGGTTGGCTGGTTGTGATCTTTGCCCTCAATAATCATTTTAGGTCAATTGAAGATCTTGCAATCTTTCTTTAGTAACTTGCATTCTGTGCGCAATAGGCACTACTGCGGAGGCCCTTCCATCTGTCCTCGGAAAACGCCTGCTTTGAAGCCTCCAAAACTGGAACCGTTCAAAATGCCTTCGAACAGGTTCGGAACATGGAATTCGACGCAGGGAGACCAACAAGAATATTCAACCCAAACCCGCGCCAAGAAAAATATTAGCTAATGAAACAGAGCACGATTTTGATTGAAAGTCGACAAGAAGACCCTTGAGAACCTCCATAGAATCACGAATATTCAGCCCAAACCCCCGCCAAGAAAAATATTAAATCCTAATGAAACAGAGCGCAAGAAGACTGAAAGTCGGTGAGGGGACCCTTGGGCACCCCCATAGAATTACGCATATTCAACCCAAACTTGCGCGAAGAAAAATGTTAAATCCAAATGAAATCCTAATGAAACTGAGGACACAAAGACTGAAAGTGAGCGAGGGGACGCTTGGGAACCCCCATAGAATTACGATGATGGATCAAAAATCTGCCCAGGGGACCCCGCGGGAACCCCCATAGAATTCCCTACATTCACCCTTTGGAAAAATAGAAAAGGTATTAAAGATGGCGGTCGCGCTGCTTCATATTAATTAAGAAAAGCCTGCGCCTGAACAGCATCAGAACGAAGCAATGGTTTCTCCAATAGAACTACCTACATTTCGTCCCCCCGACTCCGGCGGACTCCGCGACGACTCCGCAAGAAGAAGATGCAAAATGTGACCGAAACGCAGGCGAAACACACTTTTTCATATTGACGCCTGTGCGGAGTTCATGCGGAGTCGTGGTTTCCGAGTCGGTTTAGCAATAGAATTGCCCCAATGATCCGGTTTTAAAAATATACAACTATTGCTTGTCCGGACCCCACGCAACTCCACCAGTACAATTACATCTTGCGTTAGGAGTCTAGGGGGGAAAGGGGGGTTGCCACTTGGATGCCCGCACCCTCGCCAGTCCAATGATCAATCAAGTCTTGAAATGTTGGGATTTTGCATTTCTGCGCACAAATATTATACACTGCGATTTTCCCACAAGGTGGTCCGCGTATCAGGAGTGAAGAAGATGAAGAAGCACAAGCTCTCGAACAAGCACTCGCGCAATTACGCTACCAAAGCATCACCACACGGGCACCAGCGCCACAAAAACGCAAGCCCAACAAAATCACCAGCACAAGAAATCACCAACATAGCAACGTCACCAGCACAAATCGCCAGCGCGCTGCCACAAACAACACTGCAAAGTCACCAGCCCATCAAGCAGAGGAGCCCAAAGTCACCAGCGCAACCAAACTACAAGCGCCGCGATACTGCCGGTGCACTCCGTCACGTCTGCCGCAATCCCTCTATTTTTGCGCACCCAATTCCAGCTCCACAGGTCGGCAAACAAGTGTCTGTCACAGTTGCTCTGCCAGTGAAGTGACTTGATCCTGGCCTCAAGCGCAAATGCGCGGGTTATCCCAACCATGGTGCCTACGCCGAACAGGGAACGACCAGCCAACCAGCCAGGTAAACCAAACCAAGGTGCTATGCCGAACCGGGAACAGCCAAGCGCTCCGAAACCCTGGGTTCACCACCTATTGGTTAACCAAACCCCTCAACCATGATAACCAACTGTTTAATAACAATGTGAAATGACTTGATCCTGGCCTCAAGCGCAAATGCTCGGCAAAGCGACGGCTCTGTTGGCAAGATCTGCAGGTTGCTAGGCAAGGTGGCTCGACCCAATGATGAAACATGTCCAAAAAAAGAAAGAGCTGCCTCAAATACAAGCTGCTCTCTCACTCTAAACGTCCAAATTTGGCCATTGAAAGTTAAGGATATCCCGCAATGGAACGGCGCCCAAGAATCCCGAATACACAGCAACCCTAAATACAGGTTATCCCAACCATGGTGCCTATGCCGAACAGGGAACGACCATCCAACCAGCCAGGCAAACAAAACCAAGGCGCTATGCCGAACCGGGAACACCCAAGCGCTCCGAAACCCTGGGCTCAACATCTATTGGCTGCGACATGAAATGGTAGGCGGTCTGGGCAAAATCACTTCTTCCCCGCCCTTTTCCCACTCGTCGCAAGCAGGTCTTGCGTCACCCAGAAGAAAACAAACGGAGCTGGCACACAGCCGAGCAAATCCCCCACACCCCCTTTCTCAATGATGGCACTTTGGTTGGTTGTTGCATATCATCTTCTCAAAGAAGGATGTCACAAGATTCTAAAGGGAATATTTCCCAAGGTTCTTTCAAAAAATTTTCCAGGAAGCAGAGACAAGTTCAACATTGAAAAAGGGGCGCGGGGATTTCAGATGGCCATAGTTGTTTCTCAAACAATGCGCCTGCCACACTTCAACGCTTCAGATGGCCACAGTTGTTTCTTAAGCACTGCCCCTGCCAGACTTCAAACTTTGGGATGGCCATAGTTGTTTCTCAAGCACTGCCCCTGCCACACTTCAACGCTTGAGATGGCCATAGTTGTTTCTTCAGCACTGCCCCTGCCACACTTCAACGCTTCAGATGGCCA
>VSDK01025211.1:0-34902 GCA_009767595.1 Symbiodinium kawagutii
CCCTAAACCCTAAACCCTAAACCCTAAAACCCTAAACCCTAAACCCAGAGTATATGGGCTGGCAGGGGTTTATATTTACCCTTTTTGATGAAGGGTCTACAGGGGCTTCGGCGAAACCTTCAACCTGAAACCTTAAAACCTTAAACCTTAAACCCTTAAAACCTGAAACCTTAAAACCTTAAAACCCTTAAACCTTAAACCCTTAAAACTCAAAGCTTAAAACCTGAAACTTTAAAACCTTAAACCTTAAAACCTTGAACCTCAAACCTTAAAACCCTAAACTTTAAACCGTAGGGTTGAGCAAAGTCTTCGCCCCAGAGGCCTGATGCGAGATGGCAAGCTCAGAGGCCCAACGCGTGTGAGATGTATTTGCATTTTCTCATCCGGGTGACAACAAAAATAGCGCCGATTTCAAAGTGAAGGGTTTCGCGCTTCAACGCGAAACCCTAGTCCCCGCCAGCCAGCTCAGAGCCAAAATTAAAAAACATATTTGCCAGCAACAGAAAGGCAAAAATCAAACTTGCACAGTTTTGGGTTTAAGTCCTCTTTTCCGCGGGTGTCAACAGATGGCCCCATCGATGAACCCATTTGTTTGCTGACGTCACGATGAACATGCTTTTGTCAAGCGTGCCTGGCAACATGCAAGTTGGTAAAAACAAATCCAAAAGAACCGGAAGAATATGTGGTACTTCAAACATGTTGCTGGCATGCTGAAGTTTGAAGGAAACAAAGCCAATTTCAAAATGAAGGTTTTCGCGCCCCAACGCGAAACCCCAGTCGCCGCAAGCCAGCTCGGAGCCAAAATTAAAAATATATTTGCCAGCAACAGAAAAGCAAAAATCAAAGTTGCACAGTTTTGGGTTTAAATCCCTTTTTTTCCGCGGGCGTCAGCACATGACCCCATCGACGAACCTTTGTCTTTGCTGACATCACGATAAACATGCTTTTGTCAAGTATGCTTGGCGACATGCAAGTTGGAAAAAAAAAGCCCAAAACAACCGGAAGAATATGCGGTACTTCAAACATGTTGCTGGCATACTCAGCTCTAAGCAAGCAAAGCCAATTTCAAAATGAAGGTTTTCGCGCCCCAACGCGAAACCCCAGTCGCCGCAAGCCAGCTCAGAGCCAAAATTAAAAACATATTTGCCAGCAACAGAAACGCAAAAATCAAAGTTGCGCAGTTCTGGGTTTAAGTCCCCTTTCGCACCCCAACGCGAAACCCCAGTCGCCGCAAGCCAGCTCAGAGCCAAAATTAAAGACATATTTGCCAGCAACAGAAACGCAAAAATCAAAGTTGCACAGTTTTGGGTTTAAACCCTTTTTTCCAGGATGGTCAGCCCATGCGCCCATCGATGGGCCCTGCTGTTTACTGACGTCATGATGGATGTGCTTTTTTCAAGCATGCCTGGCAATATGCAATTTGAAAAAAAAATCCGTGAAAAAGATGAGTGCTTGCGCGCACGGAAAAAGACTGGTCGAATTTAATGTTTCAAACTGGCGCTTGCATTGGCTTGTGTTTAGCTTTTTCCACGGAAGTCTCTTTACGGATCTAGTTTGAAAGGTCCGACACAGATCTTTCTAAAGCAGCTTCTGGGCAGCAAGGTTTTCAAAGGGAAGCCTCTTTACGGATCTAGTTTGAAAGGTTCAACAAAGATCCTTCTGAAGCAGCTCCTCGGCAGCAAGGTCTTCAAAGGGAATTCTCTTTACGGATCTTATTTGAAAGGTCCAACACGGATCCTTCTGAAGCGGCTTCTCGGCAGCAAGGTTTTCAAAAGGGAAGTTTCTTTACGTATCTAATTTGAAGGGTTCAGCACGGATCTTTCCAAAGCAGCTTCTCGGCAGCAAGGTTTTCAAAGGGAATTCTCTTTACGGATCCAATTTGAAAGGTTTAACAAAGATCCTTCTGAAGCAGCTCCTCGGCAGCAAGGTCTTAAAAGGGAAGTCTCTTTACGGATCTAATTTGAAAGGTTCAACACGGATCTTTCTGAAGCAGCATCTCGGCAGCAAGGTTTTAAAAAGGGAAGTCTCTTTACGGATCTAATTTGAAAGGTCCAACATGGATCCTTCTGAAGTGGCTTCTCGGCAGCAAGGTTTTCAAAGGGAAGTCTCTTTACGGATCCAATTTGAAAGGTCCAGCATGGATCTTTCTAAAGCAGCTTCTCGGCAGCAAGGTTTCAAAAGGGAAGTCTCTTGACGGATCTAATTTGAAGGGTCCAACATGGATCCTTCTGAAGCGGCTTCTCGGCAGCAAGGTTTTCAAAAGGGATTTTTTTTTACGGATCTAATTTGAAAGGTCCAACACGGATCTTTCTAAAGCAGCTTCTCGGCAGCAAGGTTTCAAAAGGGAAGTCTCTTGACGGATCTAATTTGAAGGGTCCAACATGGATCCTTCTGAAGCGGCTTCTCGGCGGCAAGGTTTTCAAAAGGGAAGTCTCTTTACGGATCTAATTTGAAAGGTCCAACACGGATCTTTCTAAAGCAGCTTCTCGGCAGCAAGGTTTCAAAAGGGAATTCTCTTTACGGATCTAATTTGAAAGGTCCAACACAGATCTTTCTGAAGCAGCTTCTCGGCAGCAAGGTTTTAAAAGGGAATTCTCTTTACGGATCTAATTTGAAGGGTCCAACATGGATCCTTCTGAAGCGGCTTCTCAGCAGCAAGGTTTTCAAAAGGGAAGTCTCTTTACGGATCTAATTTGAAAGGTCCAACACGGATCTTTTCAAAGCAGCTTCTCGGCAGCAAGGTTTTAAAAGGGAAGTCTCTTTACGGATCTAATTTTAAAAGGTCCAGCACAGATCTTTCTAAAGCAGCTTCTCGGCAGCAAGGTTTTAAAAGGGAATTCTCTTTACGGATCTAATTTGAAAGGTTCAACACGGATCTTTCTGAAGCAGCTTCTCGGCAGCAAGGTTTTAAAAGGGAATTTTTTTTTACGGATCTAATTTGAAAGGTCCAACACGGATCTTTCTGAAGCAGCTCCTCGGCAGCAAGGTTTTAAAAGGTAAATTCATTTTACAGATCTAATTTGAAAGGTCCGACGCGGATCTTTCTGAAAATCGGTTTCGTGTTCAATTGGGGATGGACGTGTGGAACGTTTGGAAGAAAGATAAAGCGTACAGCACGGCTTCCACCTGATGATTGTTTTCAGCGCGGATCTTTTCAAAGCAGCTTCTCGGCAGCAAGGTTTCAAAAGGGAATTCTCTTTACGGATCTAATTTGAAGGGTCCAACATGGTTCCTTCAGAAGCAGCTTCTCGGCAGCAAGGTTTTAAAAGGGAAGTCTCTTTACGGATCTAATTTGAAGGGTCTAGCACGGATCTTTCCAAAGCAGCTTCTCGGCAGCAAGGTTTTAAAAGGGAATTCTCTTTACGGATCTAATTTGAAAGGTTCAGCATGGATCTTTCTAAAGCAGCTTCTCGGCAGCAAGGTTTTCAAAGGGAATTCTCTTTACGGATCTAATTTGAAGGGTCCAACATGGATCCTTCTGAAGCGGCTTCTCGGCAGCAAGGTTTTCAAAAGGGAATTCTCTTTACGGATCTAATTTGAAAGGTCCAGCACGGATCTTTCTAAAGCAGCTTCTCGGCAGCAAGGTTTTCAAAGGGAATTCTCTTTACGGATCTTATTTGAAAGGTCCAGCCCGGATCTGTCTAAAGCAGCTTCTCGGCAGCAAGATTTTCAAAAGGGAAGTCTCTTTACGGATCTAATTTGAAAAGTCCAACATGGATCCTTCTGAAGCGGCTTCTCGGCAGCAAGGTTTTCAAAAGGGAAGTCTCTTTACGGATCTAATTTGAAAGGTCCAACACGGATCTTTCTAAAGCAGCTTCTCGGCAGCAAGATTTTCAAAAGGGAAGTCTCTTTACGGATCTAATTTGAAAAGTCCAACATGGATCCTTCTGAAGCGGCTTCTCGGTGGCTTCTCGGCAGCAAGGTTTTCAAAAGGGAAGTCTCTTTACGGATCTAATTTGAAAGGTCCAACATGGATCCTTCTGAAGCGGCTTCTCGGCAGCAAGGTTTTCAAAGGGAAGTCTCTTTACGGATCTAATTTGCAAGGTCCAAGATGGATCCTTCAGAAGCAGCTTCTCGGCAGCAAGGTTTTAAAAGGGAAGTCTCTTTACGGATCTAATTTGAAAGGTTCAACAAAGATCCTTCTGAAGCAGCTCCTCGGCAGCAAGGTCTTCAAAGGGAATTCTCTTTACGGATCTAATTTGAAAGGTCCAACACGGATCCTTCTGAAGCGGCTTCTCGGCAGCAAGGTTTTCAAAAGGGAAGTCTCTTTACGGATCTAATTTGAAAGGTCCAACACGGATCTTTCTAAAGCAGCTTCTCGGCAGCAAGGTTTTCAAAGGGAATTCTCTTTACGGATCTAATTTGAAAGGTTCAGCATGGATCTTTCTAAAGCAGCTTCTCGGCAGCAAGGTTTTCAAAGGGAAGTCTCTTTACGGATCTAATTTGAAGGGTCCAACATGGATCCTTCTGAAGCGGCTTCTTGTCAGCAAGGTTTTCAAAAGGGAAGTCTCTTTACGGATCTAATTTGAAAGGTCCAACACGGATCCTTCTAAAGCAGCTTCTCGGCAGCAAGGTTTTAAAAGGGAAGTCTCTTTACGGATCTAATTTGAAAGGTTCAACGCGGATCTTTCTGAAGCAGCTTCTCGGCAGCAAGGTTTTCAAAAGGGATTTTTTTTTACGGATCTAATTTGAAAGGTCCAACACGGATCTTTCTGAAGCAGCTCCTCGGCAGCAAGGTTTTAAAAGGTAAATTCATTTTACAGATCTAATTTGAAAGGTCCGACGCGGATCTTTCTGAAAATCGGTTTCGTGTTCAATTGGGGATGGACGTGTGGAACGTTTGGAAGAAAGATAAAGCGTACAGCACGGCTTCCACCTGATGATTGTTTTGGGTGTTCTGATCATGGGGATTCACAACTGCACAGCGAAAGGTGGCCTAGTGTAGAGATGGAAGAGCCCGTATTCATACAGAATTGGTTTTAATGTGATATTGTCTCTGTCTGAAGCCGTTGGTATCAAGCATCAGCAATCTCGTCCTTGGTCCAGCGACCGACGTTTTCGTACATGGCAATGATACAGGTTCACAAACCCCACAACACAACACCAGGGATCACAACACATAGCCAAATCATATTTTTCCTCTGGGCCGCCTGTCTTTGCCATGGTTTTCGTTTTGCAGTGCGATCTACAATTTTCAGCGCCGGGGGAGGATATTGGTTTCTGGCTTCTGTACACCACGTTGGCAGGCCCGTTCTGGAACATGGTTTGTGAATGTCAATGAAATAGAACACCGTCTTCTAATTGTGTATGTGTGCGACGGTTTGCTTTGTGATGCTTCCAGCGGCCCGCCCTGACAGGAGATCTGCTTGGGCGTGTGTTCGTGCTTTTCCCGGATGCGTCAGAAAGAATGACGTTGCCATGCATCGCCTGGAGCGAGATCGAACTTCTGGGCAAGGAATGCGCCATCCGGTGGGGCTTGGTGCCAGGGTGGCAGCATCCAGTTTCTGTGGCGCTGACTGGCCTACACCGGCCTATTCATCCACAAGTGGTCTTCATGGACCCGGCCTGGGCGTTTCGCATGTGCGGCAAGAAGCCTCTACGCGCCCATGCCGAGCACTGGTTTGAGATGTGCTTGGCCAAGTTGCGGGCGGCATGAAAAGAGCAGCCGGAAGAGGGAAAAAAAGAAAACATTTCTCCGTGGCCGCCAGGGCCGTTTCACACCGCGATAGGCCTCCTGGGGAACCCGCGGTATACAAATAGGTAGCGAACCGTTCGGCCTACCTCCTGGGTGCGGTTTGGAAATGGCCACCCGCAAACCCAAAACATATTGGGAAGGCTGGATGTCGTTATATCAGCGCCGTCAAATCAAGCAGTCTACATGGCAGACCCTTCTGAGGCAGCTCCTCGGCAGCAAGGTTTTTAAAGGGAAGCCTCTTTACGGATCTAATTTGACAGGTCCAACACGCATCTTTCTGAAGCAGCTCCTCGGCAGAATGTTTTAAAAGGGAAGTCTCTTTACGGATCTAATTTGAAAGGTCCAGCACGGATCTTTCTAAAGCAGCTTCTCGGCAGCAAGGTTTTAAAAGGGAAGTCTCTTTACGGATCTAATTTCAAAGGTCCAACGCGGATCTTTATGAAGCAGCTTCTCGGCAGCAAGGTTTCAAAAGGGGAATTCGCTTTACCATCGATTGGGCCAAAGTTAGAGAAGCCCGTAGGCCCTCCGCCCGCTGCCAGGAATGCTGCCAAATCATGTCCATGGATGCCTTCACCGCTGAAAGCTGGGAGCTGATCCGCGCAAACCTGAAGGCTACATGCAGAACTTGCAAAAATAGCGGACGGACCCCGAAGCGACCTCGGCAACTCCCTGCCGAGAGCCTCCAGAAGTATGAGTGCGTTGGGTGTAACACGAAAATGATCGCGGAAGCCTTCCCCCGAGCACAGCTCGTGCAGAAGAATGCCGACACGTTGCGGCGCTGCTTGAAATGTGTACAAGTAAGCAGGGGCCCGATGCAATGCTGCCGGTGTCAAGAAACCAAAGAGCCGACCGAGTTCGAGCCGCAGATGGTCACCATGCCTGCTACTGGCATCATTTGCCTTGCCTGCCAAGAAGCATTCCGACAGCAAAAGGTCAGACAGTGGCAAGGCTACTTTGTTTGTCGTGGTGCTACGTGTGGAAAAGTGTTTCCGAATGCAGCAGCCGAGGCAGGCAAAGAGCGGTGCATGAACTGTTCCACAAGATCAGAAAGAAAGGTCGGCGAACTGACCTGCCGCAACCAAAGCTGCAAGCGGAAGTGGGTGGAGGAACGGCCGGCGAATGAACAGCCGTCGGCAAAAGTCCAGCGGCCGCCCAGATATTGCCCGGTCTGCCGTCGAAATTGAAGACCTGTGGCCCGCTTTGAGTACAGACAAACTTCGGACGCTTGATTGGCGAGCTAGCCAAAAAAATCCCTCTGCACGTGGCGCAGTTGGAGGTCGCTCCCAGTGGGCATTCGGATTTCAATTGATGCCGGCGCGCGCAAATGAGATTCATGTCATGCCTCTAGGTACCAGTTTCGCAGCTTGAACCAGGCAATTTTGCATAATATTCAATGGGGTAACGAACAAATTTTCCATACTTACATACAACTCCTTATTTTGGCAGTTAAAAACTACTTGTTTGTGCATTTGGGACACTTTGGGCGCCAGAACGCGCCGCACATCAGCAAATCGCCTCGACGCCGCAGCCACGTACGTTTCTCAAAGGGAGTACAATAGCATCATCAGCCATGACTGCCCTTGCAAAATCGAAAGCTCGATTCACAAATGGTGATCTAGAGGGGGTCGCGCCCCCACCCGATTGGAGGCTTTGCTTGACCGAAAGATTTCCATCATTACAACGGCCTCTCAAGATCAGTTGCCCATGTATAGGACTGGGCAATGCTGGCCGTGCCCTGAAAATGCTGGGGGTCAAGTACCAGTTGGTCAACAGCTGCGACCTGCTTCCTCAGCTCCGAGAAGCCTTGATGCAATTGGAGGGCTCGTTGCAAGGAATCTCCCTCGGAAAGATTGACGGTGACGTCCACAACTTCCAGTTCAGGGACCTGGACATCTCCACCGACATGCTCATAGCTGGGCCTCCATGCCCCCCTTTCGCTTCGAACGGCAATCGACGGCCAGAAGGTGCGACTTGGGATAAAAATAAAATGAAGTTTCCCTGTTACGATAATAAATACCGGTACCCTATTCGTGCCGGGCTGCTGCACGTTGCCAGCCGTGGCCATTTCAGGCGACGACAGGACCAATGTCTTCTACACATGCCTCCTGTGGGTGGTATTCCTGGCGAAGAACGGAGAGTTGAAGTATGTGCTACTGGAAAATGTCGCGGGTGCGCAGTCGAAACTGAACAGGAGCGCGCATTCCTTCATGGAGATCTGTCTCTTGTTCCTGCGAGAGCATCTCCCTTTCTTCACCTGGAGGGTGGACAAGCTCAACAGCAAAGACTATTTGCTACCTCAGTCAAGAACAAGGGTATTTCTTCAGGGGCTCAGAGACATGGTCTTTTACGCCGGGGTTTTCGTTCTAATCTTTTGACGTGTGGAACTTCATCCTTCAGTTTTCATTAGTTTGAATGCTTTTGATTTCGCCGCGTCATTTCCACATGGTTTGCATGCTCAAGCCCACCAACACGGGTTGGAAAAATGATGAAAGGGCACCAACTCAGGAACCGACATTTTGGAGAAGAATGGCATAACGGAAGTACCAGCTCCTTTGAAGCCATTTGGGCAGCAATCTATCCGGGCAATGTTGAAGAAGAACCTTCCTCCCACACCTCGAAAATCACTGACAGAGAACATGCGCAACAATTTACTTGGGTACGAGAAATTGGTGAAGAAGCGGCTCAAGGAGGGCAGCCTTTCTCCTAGCAGCATTGTGGTATGTGAGCTGGGCAGAGGCTTTGGGAAACCCTACAGGCCTTGCATGTCGGTCGACATCAGCCGATGCCTCAGAACTGGCCTGAGGCACCTCTTCATTCTGTCGGCCGGCGACATTCACAAACCAGACAAAGAGCGGGAGTTTTGCAGGTGGATGTTACCATATGAGCGACCTGGTCTGCAAGGGTGTCAGCCGGCAGTGGCCACCACACTTCGCGGAGACCATTTGATCCAAGCTTGTGGAAATGCATACCCTGTGAACCTCATTGCCGCATGCTTGGTCCCAATTTTGCATGCCCTTGCAGACTCCTCCTGTTTGAAGCTTTCTGAAGCCGCCCCAGAACCTCAGATGGTCCAGCCGTGTGAGGGGGCCCTGGGCTTACCAGATTGCCGCAGTTTTTTTCAAGATGGGTTGCGAATAAAAGTGAGCCCGAAACATAGGAAGCACCCCGCGAAAAAACCTGGTATAAAATGCGCCCCGAAAAAACCAATGCCAATGACTATGAAATACAATTTGAAAACGCCAAGGGCCGTCTTCAAAAAACCAGCGGCTAACAAGCAGCAAAATGTTTAAGGAAAGGTTACCCGACCAAATTGGACAGATATGGTCGCCTGCACAGAGCCTTGACAGCGAATAAGCATGATTCATGCTGCGCGAGCAAGAGAAAGACATTGACCAGCTGCTTTCTGAAAGTCTTCAATGTCAGCGCCTCCCGCCGTTTGCTTTGCTCATGACTCCCCGGACATAAGATTAATAGAGACTTGCCCTGAGCGGCGCGGCAAGACCATTTGCTTCGCAGCCTCTTGACGGTTTATAGCCCCTGTGCCGCCGCGCTGTTTCTACCGCGGAGTTTCGGCCAAAGAAGTTTCCGTTGACAGCCCTAGTTGCCAGGAACTTGATCCAGCCATGGTTTTCTATCATGAGGACGTGGACTACCTGATGCTTCCATGCCCTTGGCCTCGCGCAAAAAAAGATCAAGAAAAGCTGCTGCGCGGGCTCCGCAAGTGGCAGTCTCATCCAAATATTGTGCACAGACTGAACACATATTCCTATTCTCTGGTTGATGTTTTCAACCTGGATGCGGGACATGGCCCTCGCTGGTTTCATGTCTGGAGCAGTCCTTGGAGTGATATGTACATTGTACTCAAGCAGGTGCCTGCCTCACATGTAATAGTGAGCTGCGTCCTTACCACCGCAGATCAGCGCATCCATGCAGAATTCGCTACGTTGGGCGGCCGGGTCTTCGCATCCAAAGACTTCCCTGTCGCCGCCCTTAATCCTGAAGAGCCCTTGCTGCTGCATCACTTGGAGTGGACCGCGCACGACCAGGCCCTGGAACAAAACCTGTTGGAATCGCAGCTGCAGAAGATGGAAGTTGTAATCTCAGGAGTACCGCGTATCCTCCCTTCCGGCTTGGTACTGTGGGACCAGAACGTCATTGAGAAACGGGCATTTGAAACGAAACTTCGTGGGCTTCGGTCATTGGCCAACGTTTCTGACTCTGTGCTGGCTGCCTTGGATTTCTTTAATCGTGATGCTTCTTCTGACATCGACAAGGACTCGTCCGGCATGGATGAGGACCCGTCGAGCATGGGCGACGAACAGTCTGAAATGGAATGAATGAGGCCGTGCAGATGGAAACGCAGCCGCGCTGTCCGGGCCGCATGGAAATAAGCCACCGCCCAGCCACCCGGCATTTGTCGCGCAGGCTCGGGTGTGCAGAGGCGGTGGCTTTGAGTAGATAAATGTTTCTTACTGCTTTGTTTTGGACAGAAAGCAGTGTGAGCATGCCCCGCGTGTGCGCTCGACTTAGATACAATGGAAGCGCCTTGGTGAAAAGCGGCTATTGAATGGACATCGGGGCTGTTGTCCTTGCACGTTCCGCTCATGGATGGACAGGTTTGTATAATGCTGACCCCCGAGGGCACCCGTCATTCCAAGCCACAACAAATATTCAAGGATCTCAGCAAGTTCCCCCCATCACAAATTTACTTACATGATCAAACCAATGCCGGTTTCACATTCGTAAAGCCTGCCGCATTTTTTCAGCGATGATCCTTGTTGGACTTGTCATACCTTCTTTGTGTCCTGAAGCCATGGCGGCCCATTACTTGGATGTGGACCATTTGTTTGTGAAAGGCCCTTGGCCGAGAACACAGGCGGACCAAGAGCACCTGTTGCGCGGGCTCCGCGGGTGGGATTTTGATGCAGAAATTGATCAATACCTGAACGCCAATTGTTATCAAAAGCTTGCCGCCTTCAACCTGGACGCCGGACACGGCCCACGTTGGTTTGATGTCTGGGGGCATCCGCGAGAAAGAAAAGTGGTTGTACTCAAGCAACCGGCTGCCACGCGCCTGCTTGTACAATGCGAGCTTACCACAGCAGAGCACCACATCCACGCTGAATTCGCTACATTGAGCGGCCGAATCTTCGCGTCAAAAGATTTTTCCATGAAATCTATTATTCAGAACGGGCCCTTGCTGCTATATGACGTGGAAGAGGCCGCCAGGGAGCAAGCGCTGGAACAAAACCTGATGGAGTCGAAGCTTCAGCAGATGGAAATGGTCATCTCAGGAGCGCGCCGGGTCCTACCTTCCAGCTTGATTTTGTGGCGCAACAACACCTTTGACAAACGGGCATTTGAAGCGAAACTTAGTCAGCTTCGGTCATTGGCCAACGCTTCTGACTCTGAGCTGGCTGCCTTGGATTTCTTTGATGGTGATACTTCTTCTGACATCGACGAAGACTCGTCCGGCATGGATGACGACCCGTCGAGCATGGGCGACGAACAGTCTGAAATGGAATGAGGCCACACAGATGGAAACACAGGCGTGTTGTCCGGGCCGCATGGACTAAGCCACCGCCCAGCCACCCGGCATTTGTCGCGCAGGCTCGGGCGTGCAGAGGCGGTGGCTTTGTGTAGATAAATGTTTCTTACTGCTTTGTTTTGGACAGAAAGCAGCGTGAGCGTGTCCCGCGTGGGCAATTCATTTAGATACGATGGAAGCACCTTGGTGAAAAGCGGCTGTTGAATGGAGAGCGCGGCTGTTTTCCTTGAACATTTTCTTCCTGGAATATGCCAGTAGCAATCAAAAGACCGCAGACCCCCTGTGTCATCCCAAGCCGGCCAAACAGCCTCATGCACAGAGAGCTGAGGGTTCAAAGGGTACCAATCATGCTTGCGTGCAAGCCATTTTTTTCGCTCAAGCCACAAAGCAGCGTTGGCATTGCACTAGTTAAGCATGGCATCCCCCTCCGCTCTTGAGATGGCAATCCTTGAAAATATCTTCGACGAAACGTCAGTGAAAGAATGCCTGGCTGACGCTCGGAGCTGGAATCCAATGGGTGCTGGGCTTTGCCGAGCAAGCTTCGAAGAGGCGTGCTCTACTTGCGCGGGCGGCTTACTGAATGAAAATGATGAAGACGGAGATGGTGACTTCTGTCTGTGGATGGGCGGCCGCTTTTTTCAGTGCCACCTGGAGAAGCAGCTCCCGGACCGCATCTTATGCTACAAGTTGCGAGAAGAGGATCCCGCGATGCCCCCACGACTTCAAGCATGGACTTTCGAGGAGAAATCGAGATTGGCAGTTCGTCAAATCCCCTCAGCTTTGATTCTGACCTGCAGCTTTTCCAAATGTGAGAATGGCAACAGCGAAACAAAAATTACCACCCTTACCGGCCAGACACTTTCGCAATGCGCCTTTGGGGTGACATGGCCCGATGGGACATTGTTACCAGATAGATCGCAAGACCTTGTGGCAAGCGCTGTTCTGGCGGCCGCGTCTCAAAACCATGTAAAAAGTCGCAACCAGCGAGTTTGCCTCCTATTGGAGGGGCATGCGACCCTACTAGGAGAAATGATTGCGCGCGACTGTTGCCATCAACCCTGGGACAGGCAGATATGTGATTAAAGAGCGGCAGAAAAAAAGCAAAGCGGCCCGAAAAAACCAAACTACTGTAAGATGCATTTGTACTTCTATCCATCTCACATCTGGCAAGAACGGCGCTTTCTTGTCTGTAAGAAAACCCTCAAACGAATTCACAGCAAGAGCTTCAACGGGCCTGAACAAATATAGTTCTAGGCGGTTTGCTTTGGACACCACCGCCATTAGCCCCACCAATATCAAACTTGCTTTGATTCATCATTGTGTGTATGGGTGTATTTTGGCTCAAAGCATCACTGCATATGTCGGCAAATCTCGATCACAAACAGGCTTTGCATAGGAACAAATTTTGTTTCGGAAGCTTTGCTAGCTGTCCAGTTCAGCGCTGGGGCCTTTCGCTATCCTGACGGAACTTTCGCGCTATGAGCTCGCAATCCTCTACGGGTGGCCTATCTGCAGCCTGCCTGGTCCAGCGTGCTGGGTGGAATGGGAGGCGTGGCGGGCGCAAAAAACCCCATTAAAATTATAAATAAAACTATGTTTATATATTTAAAAATAAAATATTTTTTGATAAATTTAAGAAAATAATAAACAAAATAATATTTTTTTTTGAAATTAAAATATTTCAAAAAAAATTAAAATAAATCTAAATATATATTTTTTTTAAAGAAAAAATAAATTAAAAAAATAAAACAATATAATTATTTGAATTTTAAATAAACATAAATTGATTTAAAATTCTATATTTTTAGAATTAAAAACATTGAAAAATTATTATTATAGAAAAAAAAAACCATTTTTAAAATCAAACCAAAAAACATATTTTTTTTTTTAAATTTTTTTTTTTTTAAAAAAATAAAATATATATAATAATAAAATATCAATTTTTATATCAATTAAGAAAATAAATTTTAAAAAATACGAATAAAAATTTTAAAATATTTTTGTTTCCGTTAAAAAAAATTATGATTTTTTAAATTTTAATTTTTTTTAAAAAAATATTAAATAGAAAAAATTCATTTAAAATAAAAAATATTTAAATTAAAAAATACCATTTTGAAAAAAATATAAATATTGTTTTACTTTTTTTTTTTAAAATATATTTTAGATAAAAATTTTTTTATTAAATAAATTTATGTTTGAATTTAATTTAAAAATATAAAATTATTTATTTTTTTAAAAAATATTTTAAAATTAAAAATTAGTATTTTATTGAAAATATGCTTTTAAAAAACAAAATATATTTTAACCAATTAAATAAAATAAATATTTTAAGTTTAAAAAAACAAAATTTATATTATTAAAAAAAAATATTATATATTTTTTTATTTAAAAACAATTTTTTTAAGTTATATAATTTTTAGTAAAATTAAATTTTCTAAAATTAAAAACTATTTTTTAAAATAACATTTAAAAAAATTAAAACTAGGGTATTTATATTTAATTCTTTTTTTATTTAATAAGGTGTTTTTTCATTTATTTTCAAATAAATTAAAAATAAAATAGTTTATTTTTCTCATTATAAAAAATAATTTTAATTTTTTTAAAGTAATTTTTTTATAAACAAAAATAGTATTTAAATTTGGTTTAATTTTTACGAAAAAAATAAAATAAAATATATTTAAAGATATAAATTATTAAGGTAATGGTAAATTTAAACCTTAAATATATTAAATTAGATTTTTTAAATTTATTTTTTTTAATTTAAAGAATAAGAATTAATTTAGCAAAATGTCCCATTTAGGGCCCAACCCCCTGGTGGAGCACCAAACTTAAACTTAAATAATCAAAGTTAACTTAGCAAACTTAAAGGGCAAAAATTAACTTAGCAAACAAAAAATCAAAGTTAACCTAGCAAACTTAAAGAGCAAACATTAACTTACTAAAATGTCCCGCTTAGGGCCCGACCCCCTGATGGAGCGCCAAACTTACATAATCAAAGTTCACTTAGAAAATTTAAAGGGCAAAAATTAACTTAGCAAAATGTCCCGCTTGGGGCCTGACCCCCCCTGATGAGGCGCCAAGCAGCACGCCAAACTTAAAGGACAAAAAAATCCTCTTATCAAACTTAAATGACAAAATGTGACTTAGCAAAATGTCCCGCTTAGGGCCCGACCCCCTGATGGAGTGAATCAATCGGTAAAAATTGTAAAATTGTAAAAATTCATTTAGCACAAACATGAACTTAGCAAAGGTTCCCGCTTAGGGCCCGACCCCTAATGGCATTGCAAATTCTTCTAAGAAAAACATTGCCTAGCAAAATGTCCCGCTTGGGGCCCGGCCCCCCTGAAGCAGCGCCAAATTAAATACCAATAAATACCAACCTAGTCGACTTAACTTAATACCAACCTAGTCGACTTAACTTAACTGCATTGGCAAAAACGAATTTAGCACCAACCTAATCGACTTAACTTAACTGCATTGGCAAAAATGAACTTAGCAAAATTTACCGCTTAGGGCGCGACCCCCTAAAAAAAGATTTTTGGAGAAGGATTGACTTGGGCGCCACCTGTGTTGGCGAACCCTAAACTTTTAGGCCTTGCGGCAGTGAGGCGCCAACTCAGTTAAAGTTGGAAAGCAGGTGATGCATTAAGTTTGTTCAATCGAGGTTTGTGATCTAACAGCAATCTTATTTATGTAAATTGTCTCGGCGATGGTTCTAATAAGTATTTAAATTATTTGAAATAGGTAAATTTCATTGGGAAAATACAATCAAAATACGATTAATTTAATTCATTCAGGGTGGACATGAAAATAATTTAAATTATTGAAACTCTGTCGCGAAAATACAATTTAACCTGGAATAATTTAAATAATTTATTTTAATTACCGGTAATTTGAATTAACAACTTGCCTTTTGCTTAAATATGAAATAAAAGTTTCTGATTAAAATTAAGAAATACAAGTTGGGTATGGCCAAAAATTGTGGATCACTATTTTATTAAAGCCAATTTAGATAATAGTACATATGATCCAGGTATGGCCATTATTTTCCTTCATATTTTTATTAAAGCCAATTTATTTTAAATACCATTTATGTAAATTATCTTGGGAACGGTTCTAATAAGTATTCAAATTATTTAAAAAAAATAAATTTCATTTGGAAAATACAATCAAAATACATTTAATTTAATTTATTCAGGGTGGATATAAAAATAATTTAGATTATTGAAACTCTGTCGCGAAAATACAATTTAACTTGGAATAATTTAAATAATTTAATTTAATTACCGGTAATTTGAATTAACAATTTGCCTTTGGCTTAAATATGAAATATAAGTTTCTGACTTAAATTAATAAATACAAGTTGGGTATGGCCAAAGATTTTTGGATCACTATTTTATTAAAGCCAATTTAGATAATAAAAAATGCCTTTCATGTATGGCTATTTTTCTTTGATATTTTCATAGGAGCCAAATTACCATAAATAACATTATTCAGGTATGGTCATTATTTTAATTTGGTATTTTCATGAAAAGCTAATCTAATTTAAATACAATTTTGGTATGGACAACATTCTAGTATCTTTTTTTGATAAAATCAATTAAAGCTTGAAACATTCGGCTCAAGTGTGATATCGCAAGGTTATATTCCACCAAAAAACAAGCTAAGAATAATCCAATGCAGGTGGTTGCTTCTATTTCGGGAACGCCTGGGACATGGTTGAACGTGGTCATCCCGCAGGGGTGCATGGTGCTAACAGCTTCCCAGTAGTGTTGCCAAGTTGGGTGTTTTTAAAGAACTTGCGCGAAATGTGAAAGGCTTATAGCAATTGAAAGAATTTCGGAATTGTTTTGGGAAGGTACTGGAGAAAAATTGCCAAGTGCGAAAAGCTAATCGTGTGCTCGCGCCTGTGGCATGCGTCGAGAAATCATGGTGAATGCAAGGGTATGCCCGATGGGTTTTGGTTATTGGAAGACAAGCGCAACATGATTACCAAGAAGATACACCTGGGCTGCAAATGGAAACATTTTTTCAATTGGGGACGCACGTGTCAGCAATAGACCGCGAGGAATGCGGTTTTGACTTGGTGGAAAATTGTTTGCGTGCGCTGGGTAGCGGTATTGGCTGAGGACTTGGTGGGCATATCGGTGGTGGCAATTGTATTAGTATCTTTTTTTGATAAAATCAATTAAAGCTTGAAACATTCGGCTCAAGTGTGATAGCGCAAGGTCATATTCCACCAAAAAACAAGCTAAGAATAATCCAATGCAGGTGGTTGCTTCTATTTCGGGAACGCCTGGGACATGGTTGAACGTGGTCATCCCGCAGGGGTGCATGGTGCTAACAGCTTCCCAGTAGTGTTGCCAAGTTGGGTGTTTTTTAAGAACTTGCGCGAAATGTGAAAGGCTTATAGCAATTGAAAGAATTTCGGAATTGTTTTGGGAAGGTACTGGAGAAAAATTGCCAAGTGTGAAAAGCTAATCGTGTGCTCGCGCCTGTGGCATGCGTCGAGAAATCATGGTGAATGCAAGGGTATGCCCGGTGGCTTTTGGTTATTGGAAAACAAACGCAATATGATTACCAAGAAGATACACCTGGGCTGCAAATGGAAACATTTTTTCAATTGGGGACGCACGTGTCAGCCATAGACCGCGAGGAATGCGGTTTTGACTTGGTGGAAAATTGTTTGCGTGCGCTGGGCTGCGGTATTGGCTGAGGACTTGGTGGGCATATCGGTGGTGGCAATTGTAGAGTAATGATGCCATGAGCGGGCCATCGATAACAGACTTGCAGCAACGGTGTGCCGTAGCGCTACCAATGACATGTACAATGGCATGCCAGCGCTGGAGGCGACCAGAAAAATATCATTAGGCGCAACCGGTGCAGGCAAGCTGTTAGTGATAAACAAAAAAAGGTGAAGCGGTATGCGGGGGGAGATTGCGATAACAGCGCGGCGGAAGAGTTTGAAGACAAGCGTCCTTTCCTGTGGCCAGCGGGGTCTCAGGCAAGTCGCGGCTGTATTGCCTTCGAGGAGAAGCGTCATGGGTATCTGGTTTGCGGCGCGCATGCAATATATTACCCGAAAAGGAAATTCAATGTAGGCCTAAGATGGTCCGGGTAGAGGGCAAGGCTGTCAACGGCTGATCTTTGAGTTCGTTGCTTGCAGACCGTTTTGGCTACATCGCATGTCGCGAAAAGTTTGTTGCGTCTGGGCTTGATCTTGTTCTTTTCCTGCGGGCCGCATGGAATCTATCGACCAGAAACAGCAGCGCCTGTTGCAAAATGCATCTGGCAAGCGTCTGCGCCGGATGTATATCTACTTGAGGGCTTGCGCGTTCAATATATTACCCGAAAAGGAAATTCAATGTAGGCCTAAGATGGTCCGGGTAGAGGGCAAGGCTGTCAACGGCTGATCTTTGAGTTCGTTGCTTGCAGACCGTTTTGGCTACATCGCATGGCGCAAAAAGTTTGTTGCGTCTGGGCTTGATCTTGTTCTTTTTCTGTGAGCAGCATGGAATCTATCGACCAGAAACAGCAGCGCCTGTTGCAAAATGTATCTGGCAAGCGTCTGCGCCGGATGTATATCTACTTGAGGGCTTGCGCGCCTCGGCGTATTGCTTGAGGTTGCCGGGGCGTCCAGTATGCCGATCTGTTGTTAAGGATTCTGAAGCTGTGCATACTTTGGCGAAAAAGATTGCCAAAGAACTTCTACATCGTTGTGATACACGAGAGTGTATTGACGAACATACCGCTGCCGAGGTCACGGATAAGACGGCTTTGTGAATTGATACCTGACCTTTAGCGCCGGATCGTTTGCAGGACCCAAGGCCAATGGAAACAATAGGGCGTGCAATGACGCCCAAGCCTGATGTCCACGCCTTCATACGTTGTTGCGCTTCATTGCTTGGGCTGCGATGTGGTTCAGGAGGCGCAAAGCGTATCCTTGAGCGATGCGGCCCCCGTGTCGCGGCGAGCCATACTTTGGCGAAAAAGATTGCCAAAGAACTTCTACATCGTTGTGATACACGAGAGTGTATTGACGAACATACCGCTGCCGAGGTCACGGATAAGACAGCTTTGTGAATTGATACCTGACCTTTAGCGCCGGATCGTTTGCAGGACCCAAGGCCAATGGAAACAATAGGGCGTGCAATGACGCCCAAGCCTGATGTCCACGCCTTCATACGTTGTTGCGCTTCATTGCTTGGGCTGCGATGTGGTTCAGGAGGCGCAAAGCGTATCCTTGAGCGATGCGGCCCCCGTGTCGCGGCGAGCTGGTTGCACTGGTAAGCGCTCCCGGTCAGGGCATCCAGGACAGCGTTCGGTGATGAAGAAGGTGTTGCGGTTCCCGCCTCCAGGCGGTTGGCCAAACAAGCAGGCAGCGCTGCTGTGATCATATGTTCGCAGGGTGTTGCAACAGTTGTTAGAGCATAGCAGATCGTTTCGGACATGAAGCAACATTGAGGCGTTGAGTGAGTATCCCAGCATCGTCGCGAGTCTTTGAACATTCATTCCTATGGTATGCCGTTTGATGTGTGCATGTTTTACCTGCTTGCCTGTGAGTTCTGACGGGCGATAGTTGGCGCTGCGCGTTGAGCTTGATAATCGTTGTTGAAACCGCGGTTTCTTCCATGTCTTGCTTCGCGCCTGCTCTGACCTCGTATGCGCATGAGGCGAGTGCTGATTTGCTGCCCCGCATCGGTTTCATCCTTGCCGGGATGACTTTGACAGGCAAACGCCGCGCACGCTTGGGGAGTTGCACCGTTGTGGAAAGTCAATTGGCTGGTGAAATCTCGGGTTGGCGTCACGCTGTGGCGAACGGCGTATCTTCCCTTGCCATGGGCTTGTCGCTTGTGTGACAAGTTGTTCTTGCTGTTCTTGCAGCAGTCGCTGGGCGCGGCGGCGGAAAAGATTGTCGGTTTCTTCCATGTCTTGCTTCGCGCCTGCTCTGACCTCGTATGCGCATGAGGCGAGTGCTGATTTGCTGCCCCGCATGGGTTTCATCCTTGCCGGGATGATTTTGGCAGGCAAACGCCGCGCATGCTTGGGGAGTTGCGCCGTTGTGGAAAGTCAATTGGCTGGTGAAATCTCGGGTTGGCGTCACGCTGTGGCGAACGGCGTATCTTCCCTTGCCATGGGCTTGTCGCTTGTGTGACAAGTTGTTTTTGCTGTTCTTGCAGCAGTCGCTGGGCGCGGCGGCGGAAAAGATTGTCGTCAGCAACGCAAACGAAATGCCATTGTTTCAATTTCTGTCGGAGCGCTGTCGGAGTCGGCGAGCCAAATTTCAAAATGGATGTTTGATGATCAGTGATCTGGAACTGACACAGCCGATTTTTTCCACTTGGGATTCATTGGCCGATGACATCCCGATAGTTCTGGAAGTGTTGCCCAAGAAACCCAAGCAGTATCCGCCTGTGCGAAAGGCAGTGATCTTGCCAGAGGATCCCTTGCAGATGCAACTGCCGGTGGATCAATGCTGCAGGTTGACTTTCGTGGCGTCGCTGACCGGTTGTGAATTGGGGTCTGTGACCGTTGCGCTGCCATGGGTATGTGATGTCAAGGTCTTGTCAGCGCAACTTGGTTGTAACACGGGGCTCTATTTTTGCTCCTTGGACGATGGGCAAAGCTTTCAGCATGTATCGCAGTTGCAGTTGTCCGGGAAGAAGCAAGCAAGTGAGGGCCAGCTGTCCACTGTCGCCATCTTGTGCGTGCAAAAAGCATTGGTCAACATGACCCCGTATGTGGCCAGCTCCGTTACTGCGCGGGGATACATCGTGAACCGCTGTGGTTGGCGGAGACCGTACAACGAGTTTGCAGCCCTTGCAGACAGCGCAATGGTGCAACAGGGCTTTCCGGCCAAACTGGCGCAAGTGATATTGCAGGCGTATGCGCAAGATTGCCGCATCAAAGAAGGGCGGGCGGCGCGGCGAGGCAGGAGTTGGCAAGGCTGTTGGCATGCTTTGATCACTAGCCACTTGGTGGACACAGAGAAGGAGGCCATGATACTGGTGCGACAATGGTGCGATCGGCACGAAGCTCTGCTGAGCGACCTAGCAGCGGAAATCGAGCGCTGTTGGACACCATGTAGCACTTACTTTGCTTGACGCCTCTGTCGGCGGTGGTGCTTGCTATGGCCCATGAGCCGTGTCGGCGCGTTGGCGTCGGGCTGGTGTCAAGAGCGATGTTGAGGCCATGGATGCTGACGAGCGATGCTTTTGCTCGTGTTTCCATATTGGCTGGGGTGGTGTTTAGCTGCGTGGGTTGCCAACGGTTGTCAAGCTTGCGATTAAGGTCACGGTATCGTATTTTGAACGATATCAGAGCCAGGTAGGACGGTTGCGGCGGCAATTGTGTGACATTTGCGCTCCGATGTGTTGACAATGATGCTACTGCCGATCATGTTAAGATCAATAAACTGGTGTGGGCCACTGCGATCGCAGCAGTTGTGAAACTAGCTGATACAGTGGCAAATGCGTTTGCGACGCGTTGAAGTAAGGGTTGTAATACCCAAGGTTGCCCCAAGTGATGTAGGCTACAGCAATGGCATCGACCGTGAGGAAAGGACGGCCGTAGAATATGAGATGGTGGACCTGAGGCTAGAAGGACAAGCGGTGCCGTCAAAGGACGAACGTCCATTGTGACATAGAAACAATTGTAGAAGCAGTTGCGCGCAGATTGATTTTGAAGCGAAGTTTGATCGTACTTTGTGATTCGAAAGGAGTGCAGCATTCACGTCTTGATTGCAAGTCATTGGTTAATTGTCGGTTTCCTTGTTTTGCTTGTGTTTGCTGCGCGCCAAGTGTGCATACATGGCCTCGCCTGCGCCGTGTCCCGAGTCGAGCGGGGAAACCGCTCATAGTGGATCGGGCACGCTGCAGCCGCAAGTGGGGGATCGGATCATGGTCCTTCGCCAGCCGTGGCTGGGGTATGTTCTCGATGGTCGCAAAACGATGGAAGTGCGCAGTCGCCGTTTTCGGCCAGGAACAGTGTGGTTGGGCAGCGAAGGGCGCATTCACGGTCAAGCTCGCATCGCAGAAGTCGTCAGCCTATCAGAAGATGAGTTCAGAGCCCGTGAAGCGGAACACCACTGGCCGGCGGAAAACGAACTTCCGTACAAGAGGCTGTTCGGGCTGATGTTGGCAGATGTGCGGGCGCTGGAGACGCCTTTGCCTTATTGGAGGCCAGGGTGTGCCATCGGCTGGAATGTGTTCCGCACCGAAGCAGATGATCTGCCGGTGAAGGGAATCAGCCATATTGGCGCAAGCAAGAAGCGGAAGAGGCAGCGTGGGACAAAACAACCGCCTGAGAAAGGGGGGAGCCCTGCTGCCACCGTCCAAGCAGAAGGCCAAGAGACAGGGCGTGCGCATGGTGGCGATGCTGCCGCGCCGGTACAGGTACCAGACAACCAGACGAAAGCGTCGGGTAGAGTGGGCGAGATCAAAACAGAAGGCCAAGATTCACGGCCGGTCCCTGGCGGCATGGTCGTTGCAGTGCCCGCGCGGCTACCGTCGAATGCAAAGGATGTGGCAGATGGTGGAGTTAGAGTCAAAGATGAGGAAGCCGAACGCGCAGGGCCGAATAGCGCTGCAGCGGTGTAGGCAAATTCCGGCAGCTAGACAGGCTTGCAGCAGAATTGCGTTTTGAAAAAGGGCACGTGTGCATAGGTTGCCCGCTGAGTGCGCAGTTTCGTTTGCTGCGGACACAAGTGCCGATGCCGCTTGCAGAGCAGGTTTTGCGGGAGCTGTGGATGTTCAAAAAGGCAAGCGCGCAGCCAGGGGCCATGAAACATGGCGGCATGCGTGATGAAAACAGCTGGGATGCCGGGGATGAACTTAAATAGCAGCGTTGTTGCCCAGTAGTGCCTAGGGTTAGCAGCATGGTTTTCAATTGCTCCGCAGCTGTGTGGGAAAACAAAAATCGCGACGTGTGCCCCGCCAGAATCTTTTCTTCGCAAATCAACATGCCGGGAAAACGAATGAACATGGCTGCCGGGCTGAAAGCACAGGGAACGAAGAGAAGGGCCGTTCGCGCAGACGAGGCTGAGGGATCCGGACCGTTAGTTGCCTGCGTGCGTCCGTGGGGTCGCGCTGCTTGGGTTTTTCAAGGACGGACTGGGTGTGGTTGATGCGCCAAGTATTCGGTCTTGGCCTTTAGGGAAGCATGCATGTTGCGAAATGATATGTTTTGTAAAGTTGCGGGGTCTGCAGAGCAAGGGTTTGTTGCAGGAGCCACGACAAATACCAACCTTTTTCAAGTCCAGCTTGCGGGAAGCCACCAGAAGGCCTTCGCCTACCAGGTTTTGACGCTTGCAGGCGAAGCCTTACAAGAGTATCCAGATGTGCGTGTGCGCAACTTGAGAGACTTGGAGGCGGTATTACAGCTTCGCTTGGTGATCGGTACTCCGCCCAAAACCGGCACGTCAGATCCGGACGGCGTGGGCATTGTTGACTGGCAACTTGCCATTTACAGTGGTGCTGGAGGCGTGGAGGCGGCCCTCAATTTCATTCACTACATCCTAGAGTTCAAAGTGCGGAAGGGTTATATCACCCGCATGCCAGCGTTGGCAGCTCGCCTGCTGCTGCAGGACGCGCCCGTTTTGCCAGCTCCATGGCAGGCGGTGACTGACGACAGCGTTGTGATACCCAAGGCCTTCGCAGCACTCCCGCCCAAGGGCCGCCGCCACGTGCTGTCCCAATTGGATCCCCAGGAGCGGGAGAATGATGCCTCCGAGCAAGAGACCTACATGCTGACCTTTTATGGGGGGGTCTACCCATTTAAAGATCGTTTGGATGGATACCGCGTGCCTGGTGCATTGCTACCTACGGGCAACGACAAGCAGGAATATGTGCGATACTTGGAGTGCAGCCTTGATGCCGAGTCACAGGAGCGGGTACGTGCGGTGTTGGGCACGGCGCTGCTCGGAGTGCCTCTATATTTCATCAAGTACAGAGGTGGCGCCTGTAATAGGTTCTGGATTTATGGAACAATCACAATGCCGCAACATCTCCAGAAAAGATGGCTTTGGCATAGTGGCTGCTGCGTGCATGCAAGTTGATTCTGGGAACCGGGGTGTTTTCATGTGTACATTGCGATCGCAAGAAGCCCAGCAATCAAGCGGCGCAGCCCGCAAATTCTTTCAGGTGCCAGAGCATGGTTGCCAAACACAAGTGCACAAACACATTGAAGTAGTTTTTTGAACCGGTCATAGACACAGCGACGGCATATACGCGGCCGGTTAAATTCACAACCGCCCGTTTGGCTCTATATAGCGTGAAGTTGCTACACGAAAGGCAATTGAGTTTCTACCGGTTTCTATTCTGTTGCTGTGCTTTTTGCTCGCCGCAGCGCGGAAGGTGTGATGATTGATCCACAGGCATGCGCAAAACCAGTCGCCGCACAGCAGGAGAATTATATGTTTTCAAATTTGCAGGTGAATTGGCAAGTCGCAGGAGTGGGCGGCGACGGCGATTGCCTGTTTCATGCCCTGGCCTACGGCGATGATTGCGATGGCCAAGCGTTACGTTTTGACGTGGCTAATTTCTTGGATACACATGCAGAGGGCGAAGTAGGCTTTGAAGAAGAAATGCGAAAAGAGGCCGCTAAGCTCCGGGCTGGTGCGTGGGGAGGACACACTGCCGTCGTTGCGTTCAGCCACATGAAGCAGAAGCGGATCATGGTGCACACGCGGCGAGTTGCCGACGGTGCCGCTGCAATTGGGGTGGAGGAAATGAGCCACGCGTCCGTGCATGGTAAAGAGGATGTTTGCGTGTCACACATCTTCTACAACGGTGAAGATCACTACGATGCTTTGGTCCAAGTCTGTTTGGAAAATGCTCGGCCGCAACCAGACGTAGCCGAAGTTGGGATAGCAGCGAGGATTCAGCCGCGTAGCGCGTCCAAGAGCTCAACGCGACGAGCGGTCATAAAACATACCCTGAATAAAAAAGCGAAGTCAGCCACACAGGAGTCGAAACCCAGGCAGAAGCAAATGATTGCGGTCGCAAAACACGACCCGCCGCGGCCAATAAACGCGGGCGCAAAGGCCGTGCTCCCCACCCAGCCACAGTCGAATGGACAAAGAAAACGAGGTATATTCAAAAGGAGCATTCATCGGTGAAAGCTGGCGCAAACGTTCCGTCCTTTGTTGCATGTGTTGCTCCTTTGAACATATCCACTGGCAGCCAATATTACTTGCGTTGAGTCGCTTCATGTTGTTCCTGCAGGAGTTGACAACAGGGCGGTCGCGAAGTTCGTTTTCTATACCCCCCGATGCGGCGCCGGACAATGTCTGCTGCCCTGGGCACAAATGGCCACATGCGTTCTGCCTTCTCCAAGATTGTGGAGAAAAAGCGCCGCGCGAAAGCGAAGCTTTGCAAGAACAAGTGCTCATGGAACCACATGTGTCCAAGTTGCAACCGCTGCGTGAAAGGCGATGCTCGTGAAGCCGTATATTTGGCTGCAGCTAGGCAGCGATACAGTGCATGGCGGCGCCCGAAGCTCCCAAGCTTCTGGGAGAAGCTCTTATGTTCGCGACAGAAAAGCTGTTACAGCTATCGCTGGCGCAAGGGGGGAAGCAACTTGTGAAATTGATTGAGAGCACGATCATGTTGCGTTAAGAAGTGTGATGTGAGCGGATGATACTTGTAGGCAAGCGATGCTGTTTGCGGGATGAGTTTCATTCGGTGCCCCCCCCAAAAAAAATTGGCGAGCGTGAGATTTTGTAAGGATGCGTGTTGGTTCATGTGAGGGATGTGGGTTACAAAGTCGTTATTCTCAATAAAAGCACCAACATAACCGTTCGGCTTCGTTGTAGTGATGCAGGACCAGCTTCGTTTGTGGTTGCAGTGGCCCGTTCAATATCTGAACCTGTTACAAATCTCTTGACGGTGAAAATGTTTTCTTCTGATGGTGTGCTTTTGACGGCGGCCGCGGCCCGTGTGTTGGAGGGCTGGGCCTTGCGGGTTGTCCAATTTCCGCTTCCGCAAGAACAAGCGGAAGCAGAAGCACTGCCGCCGCTGTTGGATCTCAGCGCGCTATTTTCCAATTTGTTCGCGAGCGTGGGGCAAAAAGAACGAAAGGCGCTCAGCTACCACGGCTTTGTACGGGTGCCCAGACGATTGCGCCCCGTGTACCATACCACGCCCATGCCTTGTGCAGATGAAAGCGTTTGGTTTGGGCGTGATCCCGGAAATGCCGTGTATGCGCGCATCTTTGATTTCTTAACCCCGGTTGATGGCCTGGGCCAGCTGACAGACGAGCTTAAGGGAGATCTCGTGGAAGGCGTGCTGGGTGCAGCCTATGCGGTGTTGGACAAAGGTGAAACCGCCAGCGTTTGGCTCCAGCAGTCCTTGCGGGCAGCCCGTCTCTTGATTGAAGACCTGGTAGAAGTGGAAGAGGAGTTGTATCTTCATTTTCTTCCGGGCTCTCAGCTGCTCCAGATCAAGATGGATGGGCGTGTGACAGTAACGCAAAAGATATGTCCGCGGTGCTGCGGTGCTATTTTCGGGCGTTGGTCTTACAAAACTTGGGCTGGCGCAGTGACAGCTCTGGGGCAACATAGCTGTAAAGCTTGATCGCAGGCGAACATGCAGCCATGGTTGCAGAGAAGCTCGAACTATAACCAGGGATATGTTCAGTTTTGTCGCTCAAGCAACATAATTATAGGGCTTTGAAGACCGCCAAAGCACATACCTACATGAACATGTTTTATGGAGAACACATTCTTGTTAAAAATATGCGACTGCGTGCGAATTGGACCCAGGTCAATGTAGCGCATCAACTCAATGCATAAAGGAGCACCTGGACATAGTTGATCTAGAGAAGTTGCGTGCCTGACAGGTGTTCGAACAATCCCAAAGGCGCTGTTTGCGTACCGAGTCAAGCTAGCAAAAATGGTTTGCGCCAAGAAATTACAAAAAGCGATTAGGGTAAAGGTATGTTCCAACTTCAACAAAACACAATATCAGCAACACTAGGGGGCGCCTGAGGTCCATGCTGATCGCCAATTGACCAAACGCTCTATGTTATCGAGCAGGGTTACATGGGCGTCGTTTCCTGCAGAGACCTGAAAAGTTTTGGGGACGGCGCGCGCAAAGCTTTTGCGATCGGTTGTTCTGGGAGAGAGGCTATGCCCTCCACCCCGTCAAGTGAAAATAGGGGCAAGAGACGCTTGCTAGTCATGGACGCTCATGGCGCTTCTGGTTTGCCGCTGAATTCCAACCTGCAGCTCGCGTGTGCTTTTAAGAAACGCATGCAGATCTTCAATAAAAAAGCGATGAGAGCGATCAAGTTTCCCAGAAGGCGCGGCCGATTGTCGAACCCAGCATGGTCGCTTCTGGCACGGTAGCCGGAACCTTAAATACGTTAAGGAGCATGGGCAAGGTGTGTTGATATTGCGCTCGTTCGTTGAGCGTTGTGAGATGCGACCCGTGAGGGCAAATCTTAAATATCAAAAACGAGATTTTCAAAAAAAAAACATAGTAACTATTTTTGATGCTGAAGACATGCCCACGATGTGTTTTGGACCGTCGTGTCTGCGTAAGATTTCGGCTCGCCTCGGGTTCCTGCGCGGCTTGATTATTGACCAGACCATGTCAATACTCCCTTCATCCGGCCATCGATTCCGGGAGGCAGATTTGCAGGGCGTGCCCCAACCGCCAGACTGGTTGAAATATATGCACCGGTTGGAGTCGTTCTCCCGTCCACTCAAGGTTTGTATGCCTTGCATTGGGCTGAACAATGGTGGCAGAGCTTTGAAGCGTATGGGAATCCCATATGAGCTGGTGGGGGGTTCATGTGACGTGCTGACGCACTTGCGAGATGCGCTGGTCGAACTTGAGAATGGCGCGAATGGTTTCGCCCTGGGAAAGGAAGAAGGGGACGTACTCTCCCTGAGGACAGTTGATCTTCCCACGGAAGTTGATATCCTTCTGAGCGGACCGCCGTGCCCGCCGTTTGCGTCAAATGGGAAGAAGAACCCGGTCGCCGACGAACGGACGGATGTATTCTACAAGGTTGTTTCAATGATTATCTTTTTCATCCGTCGAGCTGGGTTACTTTATTGCCTGCTGGAAAATGTTTCCAATTGCGATGCCAAGCTCAACGGCGGTGATTCGTTCATGCAGATCTTGATGGCTTTTTTTGCTGCGGAAGCACCTCAGTTTGTCTGGCGCTTGGATTCCATGAACGCCATGGGCTATGGGTTGGCTCACTCGCGCAATCGGGTCATTTTGCAGGGCTTGAGAAACTCGTTGATGCAACAGTAAATATTTTTCTGCCAGTTAATATCGGATGCATTCACAGATGGCTAAGGTAAATTATATCCATAATATAGTCTAGATGTGCGTACGCGTGTGTGTCGTGAATGAGCAAGACTGCAACCATTTCAGGACGAGACGTTGCTTCTCGAGCGCCGCCTCCGTTGCCTGCCTTTGATCCTCTGCCGTTGAAGCAGTTCTTGAAACAGGGATTGCCAGCGACGCCGCGAGATAGTTTGTCAAAAGCCATGCAGAAAAATCTGAGGGATTATGAGCAGGTGATCCGAGAGAAAAAGCAGGCCGGCGCCATTCAGCCAAATAGTCTGGCCGTTTGCGAGCCGTCCCGGGCATTCGGGAAGAAGTACAGCCCGAACATGATCGTGAACGCGACCCCATGCTTGACAACGCAACTGCGATACCTTTTTGTTCTGTCTTGTGATGACATCGACAAAGAAGACGGCCAACGAGAATTTTTTAGGTGGCTTATGCCATACGAAAGGTTGTCGCTACAAGGCGTAGCTCCAGATGTGGCTTTGCTGATGAGGGCCAGTGATATCGTGCACGCCACTGGAAATGCATATCCTGTACCCCTCGTTGCAGCTTGCCTCTCGCCTGCTTTGAAAGCCATCCAGGCTCGCTTCCTTGAGCTTGATCCATGGCATGAAAGAGCTCCTCTGGTGGATGGGGACCTACCGGACGTACATGCTTTTTTTAAATGCCGTCTTGCGGCTCCGAAAACACAGAAAGGAAGCTATGTAAAGGAACAAGTCAATACAATAGCAGCCCCGAACAAATCGATTATGAGAAAAAGCGGTGGTCGAAAGAAGACGGTGAGAAAACCGACTTGTCGTGACAAGGCAGGCGCGATTAAGAACCGTTCAACGAGTTCCGCTATGAAAGCGGATGTAAGACATCGCTGAAAAGTGTTTGGAACGAGTATGGGACGTCGCAGGTACAAAAGCAGAACCATAAAGAACAAAAGTTCAGAGCCGAATGAGCTGTCTCGAATCATGACGATATATTTGTTGGTTCAAGTTTTAGATGGCCGAATGACGGCGCCTAATGTTTTATATCGCGACAAACGACTGTGTGGTCTTGGGAGCGTCAAATCTCCAAATCTAGATTTGAAGCGGCTTTGGTTGATGCTTGATGTGAACAAAAAGTTTCACAGTAACAGCGCAACAATATCATGTCATCATTGACAGGCACAGAGGTTCGGATCACCCCATCCGGCGGGCAGTTCAATTCCTTCAGATCATGCGCAGGGAAGCGGATAGGGCGTGCAAGTGCAGCGCCAGAGCCTTGTTCGCCAGACAGCGTGCTTGCAAAAGGAGCGACCGAACAAGTTGCGTGAAGCAATTGGTGAAGCAGCTTCGGTTTGTTGTTTGGGCGATGCAGGGATGTGACAGTCAGTTGAACATGGCTCGCAACATCGCCCATGATTGAAGACGCAAGTCAGGGAGCCAGTGTTTGCGCCGCGTCTTCTTCCTTTGGCCACTGCGCGTGCTATTTGATGCGTTGCTTTTTCGCCTTGCTGTGTTGTTTCCTTGCCAACGCCGCCAAGTGTTCCAGGCGCGGGTCCGGGGTAAAGCCGCGACGTGGCCAGTTGAACCGCAATGGGTGGTGACAGGAGCAGCTGCGTAAACTGGCCGCGTCAGGGAGCTGCAAACAAGGCGGCGTCTTTTGACCTTCCTGTTCCCGGGTCGGTTGCGCCTGTGTGTCCAACATCGACGCTGATGGTCATATGTTTCCATTTCACGGTGTGCCTGGCCAAGTGTGGCGGCAAGACGCTGCGACGCTAGCGCCGGAATGAGCTCTCAATTTGCCGATTGCGGCCAGGGCCGCGCGCAAAAGATTATTAGACAAGGGGCTAAAATTAATATTTAAGCGCCCTACGAATAGGGCGTTCAGATTCGGGTTCTTCAGCGCGACGGATGGCCTGCAGCGTGATTTGATTGGTTCTGGATCGCTGTGTCGCAGCACACGTGCCCGTGTATTTCGAAAGTCTTGGGACATCAGCTTAGTTTTGGGGTAAATGGCGGGGCTGCCAAATTCATAGTTTAGTTTTGAGTATATGGTGGGGCTGCCTAATTCATGTCCAGAAGCATGAACAATTTTGCTTGCATCAACATTTCATGCCTCTGACTGATAGCGCGTCGCCGCAGCATTGTGTCCAAGAACGTTGCTCCTTCGCTCAAAGTCCTTGCCGGGCGGCCAGAAATTTTGGCAGCTGGTCTGTTTTTTGTTGCGAGCGCAGTGATGAAGCCAATGATTGCCAAAGCGATCCAGTGTTGTATTGCGTGCGTAGCGCGCGTGGAGGTAATTTGTCACTGACAAAGCCCCGGAGGATGTCTCTTGCTTGGGATTAATCATGTCCAGGCCGCGCTGGATCAAATCGCTGCGTCCCCGAAATCACAGGTTTGCTTGGCACCTCGTACAGCGATGTCGAAATGATCGAGCGTGGGCTGCCAACCGAGGATTGTGGAAGGCGGCTCGTTCAAAAAGAAATGGCTTGGTGCGACATCCAATTTGAGAATTTGGCGCGTAGGGTCGCGCAGGCCCATGTTCTTTGTTTGACCCAGCAGCAAGCGAACCGACGTCTGTTGCGCGTGGCAGTTGACCCGAAAAAGGCAAAGAAAAATCTCGGTTAAGGCACAAAGGAAACTTCAAAGAAAGCTGGTCAGATGGGAAATACAGAATGCGTTGCTGGAGATTTCATATGGGTCTTAGTATGGCCAGCGCTGTGCTAAGGTTGCCCCATGCGGCAAGAAATTGAGGTTGCGTTGCAAACTGCGATGTGCGAGTCCGTGCAAAAAGAATTGCCAGAGCACAGCGCTGGGAGTGGGCGCCATTTATGCAAGCTTACCGTGCTGATGGCTTTGATTGCCTGCGATGTCAACAAAGTTAGCAATTCGCGCAGCGGCAAGAATGCAAGCATTTGGCGCCTCGATGTTCATGAAGGCGATGCTTCCTCCCACTGCTGATATTGTGACTATGCCCTTCCAAATACTCTGGCCACAAATGCCGGGGCACCTGTGCGGCTGGGTGCTAGTCAAGGCAGCGATGGTCTGCTGCGCCTCATATAAAGAAGCGCAGGCACTGGTGGCTACGCTTCGTGTTGCTTGGCGCGAGATCGTTTGGGCTGCGCGATATTTGCAACTAGCTCCTTTGCACTTCCCGGGCTTCAGTCGTCAAGATCGGTTTTACTTGTATGCCATCGAGAAAACATGCAGCCCGTTATCTGCGGCGCAGCAAAGCCCAGCGGGCAAAGAACTTGTTTGTGAGGACGCCGGCAGTGGCGGTTGCTCGGGAACACCGACCCCCTTGTTGGACATTTTGTGGCGTATGAGTACGTGTTGTGGTCAACATGAGTCGTTCAAACAATTATTTGCCCTGCTGAAAAACAGCGCAGCTCAGCTGATACTACCCCACCGCATGCCGGAGGCAGAAACGAAAATACTACCACCACCTTCCGGATTTTTAGGGCCAGGGCTAGCTGTATTTTTGCGCCGTCGTTCGCTACCAGCGGCCATATGGCTCCATTATGGCAAATCGCCGCATCCCACCTTTAACGCAGCACGTTGGCGAGATGATGTGGGGATGACGCCTTGAAGCATTTTCAATGCGTTGATGGCGACCAGGATCGCTTACCGGACGGCTTTAGATATCGACAACCGATGCTGAAGCAAGGCATATACATGGAGCATCAAGAATCGAGTTCCCAATATGTTATTCGTATCCCACACATAGCAGTCCGACCTGCGCGGGGATCAGCGCGCATGATTTTCAAGGCGGCGCAAATTTAACATCTCGACTGTTTCTTAATTCATGATATTGTTGCACGGTTGCTTTGAAAAACAAAGCAAATATTGCAATCAGTCACATCGCCAATCCATCGCATCACCAGCCCGTCACATCACCAGCCCGTCACATCATCAATCCACGACAGAGCCAATGCGTTGCGCCACCAGTGCATTTCATCAGTGCTCGGTAACGCGCATTTTGCTGCTTTAGAAGCATGTTTAACTGTTTAACCCTATCTTTGCCACCCATAGCCTTTTGCTGAATCAGTGTTGGGTCCACCCATTGCCTTGTGCTTGCCTGCAGCTGAAAGCTTGTGTGCTTGTGTGCTTGTGTGTTGGAGCTGTAGAAAGAAAGCAGGTTTGTTTCTGCAGCCAAAAAAGAACACAGATTGCGTAAAGTTTGCCCCGCCCTCCCAACCCCATGTCAGGCCCAGGGCCTGGTTCCCTTTGCTAAGGGGCTGCTGCCTGGCTGGTCAGTTGCTGTGATGCCGCTGGCCAGTCCAGGCTTGTGTGCAGTTGGTCATTGTGAAAAGCGTGTTGCTGCTTGTTGTGTTGCTAGGCTAGGGGTTGGCTTAGGAGGGTTAGCGCTAATCAAGCACGCTACCAATAATTTACGTCGCTAAGGATGCATCTTGGATCTTGACTTTGTGTGGCAGGCGTGGCGCTTTGGGCGCATTGATGTTGTTGCAAATCCCACAAGCGGAGGAAGTTGCAGTGTTGATCATTAGGTTTGGTTCGAAGCCTTGCGTGTTCTAAAAAAACCGCGTCGCAAGACGTCGAAAAAATCAGGTTCCGACTTGGACACATCCAAGATGTTCTCGCTTTAGTTCGGCTTGGTTCCGGTTGCTTCCGGTTGGTTCCGGCCTGTTGGAGCTTGTGATGGTTGCCGAGCGCTGGACATGCCAAAGATGCCGCCTTCACTCGGCAGTTGCGGCGAGCGGTGCATGTGGGGCTGTTGCAGTATCGCTTTCCCAATGGCGCGGTTGCGCCGTGTTGGAACATGTTGCTTTTCAAACATCATCATTGTGAACTACGCTATCCCCATTGCACGCGTTCCGCCTTTTGCTCGCGTTTTGATGGTTGCGATTCATGTTTTGCCGGTGCTCGCCCAGCCAGACCCTGTAGGCCCAGATGTCGCCCCAAAAAAAGCATGAATACTCTTGAAAACTTTCGCCCCCGCCTCGTGCGGGTACTGCTCGCACCACCGCATCAACATACTTTGGGGAAGTTGAATTTCAAATCGACGAGCAGTAGTTGGAGCCGTGACAGCATTATTCTGTAACCGACTGACCCAGACGGCAAAGCTTTGTTGCTGCGACGATCTTTTTTTGTTGTGTCCACGAGCAGCAATGAAACAACGCAGCCCAACCGTTGCAAAGGTGGCCCGGTGCTGCGTTGCTTATATCAAACGCGTAGAGGCGAAATACCAGTCCTTTCGCGGAACCGTGAGCTTGTTGAGTCTGGGATTGTTGCAGGCTGCCCTGGATCAAGTTGAGGCATCGCCGAAATCACGAGTGCGCGGCGCCCGTTGAAGTTGCAACTAAAATGGTTGCGCTGCTGTGCTTTCAGGAGTGTGGAATGCGGTTTGTCCAGAAAAAGGTGCTTTGGTGTGAGAGGCAATTGCAAAGTCTAACGCGTATCGCCGCGCAGGTCCTGTTTCCGAAATTTTGACATAAGCAGTAAGACCCCCGGGCAGTTGTTATGTGTGGCAGATAAACGAGAAAAGGCCTTGCAAAAGCTTTGCCAAAGCGAATGTGAAAGTTAAGAAAATGCTGATGAGATGGGAAGCCCAGCATGAATTGATAGAAATGCTGTATTGAGTTGCAGCCTCAGAGTTGCGGAAATGCCCCGGGAGGCAGCGAATAGCAGTGTGGCGCGATGCGTAGGAATACCAACGCAGGGCCAATCAGCGGATATTGGTCTCGAACCCGGCGCGCATGCTTGGTGATGCTGCGGTCATCGGCCATTTAATTTTCAAAAGGTGACAATGTAATTATTATCTTGTGTTGAGCCAAGCGTTGCTCATCGCTCGACGGGGCTTGGACATTGCTTTTGCTACCGAGCTTGTAAAGAAGGATCAGCCTTGACCATTGTTTGCGTGGCCCGTGGGGTGGTAAGCTACGCCCGCAATATCATGAGTGTGACCTGCTCCCTTGTTCGTAGTGTTGCTGCCGCTGCGCTGCCTTTTGGAGTGCTTTGCAAAGTGCTGCCAGAACTGTTGAGTGGGTGGGTCCTCTTTAAGATTGCCCGCCTTTCGCGTACCGCTTTGGCTGAAGTCCATGCGGAGCTGAAGTCAACGCATGACGCATTGTGTGAGCTGCTAACCTTAGTTGACTACCTTGGAAACGCGCCGTTGCAGTTCCCCGGCTTTGCCCCCACCGATGGTCTACGTTTTCGCGCTTACCCTGTGGTCCACTGGGAACCGCCCCATCACCAAGCCCTGGGGGAGCAAGTTGCGCGGATCATGGGGAACAGCTTCAACTATTACGCTGGCAAGGGCAATGATCTGAGCGATTGGACCGCAGCCCCTGCGAAATCTGCTGGGCAATCTCCGCTGAGCATCTTCCGAAGTATCAATCCGAGACTTGACGGTCAAGCTGACTGGAGGAAGTCATTGGATATACTTTCCAAAGGCTGCGCAGATTTCTTGTATTCGCCATTCGTAGAAGATGCTGATTTGGAAGAGGAAGTTGGCCCTGTGCATTGTACTGGGCCGGGGCTTGTCGTTGCGCTGCGATATAAGTCATTGTCCATGGCATTCTGTGTGCGTTACACGAAAGCCACGTACATGAACCGAATCTTTTGGCCGTGGGTTACTTCACTCACGGGCTGAAGACAACGCTGATCAATTCAGGCTGCAAAAGCTGGTCAATGCTTTGTGTTCTGACGCGTCAAGACACAGGAAAAAATGCGCGATGATCCACATCACATGGCCGCGTGTCGGGGTTGATCAATAACGCAATGGTTTTGTAAGTCACGGCAGCTGGTACATCAGCTTTGGGCTTTGAATGCCCCATGTGATGCAGCGCAGCCTTGCAAGGTTCGAACAGCATTGCGACCATGTGAGAGGTTTTGGTTGAAGCGTGAAGGTGTATTGTTCGTATAATTTAAATTTTAATTTTAAACCCCATGTCATTCTTCTGCCTTGTATAAGCAGTTTCCCAGTGTCATAGGGGCATGTCGGAACAACGCAGCCAATCTGCGCGGCCATGGGAGCGTTGCGACGATCCTGCGCAACCACGCAGTGTTGGCAGTCTGGACGGGTCAGTTCGTCGGTGGAAAAGCATTGGCCGCGCCGTCCGAGACCACAGACAGGACACACGAGCCGCAACCGCGTGTCGCGGTAGACAGATGGAGGCCAGCGGAAAGAAAACCAGGATCAAATGTGTATGTGGTATGCGTCGCATTGATTGATGCTTGCGGCGTCTGTAATTTGTTCTAACTGCGCGGGTCGGCTTTTTTGGGCAGGCACAAAGATCAGCAGCGATCGATGTGATCGATGACTGGTTGCTGCGGGTGAAGAAATTGGACAGCGCCTGGCAGTTTCAGTTCGCGTTGCTTGCGGTGTGTAATTTTGGGGCGGCGTTCGGTCGGAAGAGG
>VSDK01025211.1:34949-48365 GCA_009767595.1 Symbiodinium kawagutii
CGGAACCAATATTTTTGTTGGCAGCTCTTGGCGTGTCCGCTTGTCACAGTCAGGGACTTGGGCGGACGTGCCATGCAGCCCGCCTTCGCCGCTGACGCGCTGCGTGAACAACCGGTGCGATTCCAAGCGCCCAAGCATTCGACCAGCGGGCGGCAAGTTTTCGTCGATGAAACCAGTCCGGGCGCCTACATATTTCAGCGGATATGTTTGCAACGTGCGCCAGTGCGTTGATAATGTGCGAAGCTGTTTGTGTAATCAAGTATTTGGGTACACAGGTGTTTGCGTGTGTGCGGTTGCGTTTCGTTGCTTGCTCAGGCCTGGTACCTGCTGGCCTGCTTGCAAGGCTAGAACAGCGGTTGCGCAGCGCGAAGCTGACAGCGGACGCATGGGCAGCTGACGGTTCGCAAGCCGCGTGCGCATCGCAAAAGTTTCATGATGGGGGCATCGCGGCTTCATGCGCCGCGGTAGATGCGGGAAGAAAATGGTTCTGGGCAAACTTCGGGGTGGTGGTAGAATCGCAAGAACGCGGAAGGGGCCGACATATGACTTTCGTCGCTCATGATGACATCGAACGCCAGATCAGCGAGAGTCTCTCCGGGAAATATTTGTTGGTGGCAGAGGTTCGGCTACGCAAGACCATCGCAGTAGACCTCGCTTTCAGCGAGATCGTTCAAACAACATCGCGTTGCGCCAGGGAGTGCCTCGGATGCATGCAATTTCAGAATGCCCGCAACCTTTTCTATGACTTGTTTGAGCACGGGTAGTTTTCTGGCTGAGGCAATCAATTGATGTTGATGTTGCGGGCGCTACCGCGCTATTCGATGTCTTTCCTCTGGCGGCGATCGACCTGCCTACAGCCTCGCCGGAACATACTGAGGAGGGCGCGAGGGAGAATCGTTTCTTGCGGAAAAGTGTGAGCGCGCGCTGTTGGTTCTGGCCTTTGGGGCGCTCGCAAGATATCAAAGAGCGGGGCGTTTGCCCAGCACTGACCCGCTGCGACCACGGGTGCGTGAACGATGGGCGCCAAATCAAAGCGTTGCAGATTGGACCCGCAGAGATGTCTTCATTGTTTGCTTGCAAGGCGACCGAGACTGGCTATCCTGATCCATCTAAGACCCCTGCTACAGCGCGGCTAGCGTGGACTGCGAGTAAGCAAATAGATCCAAGCATGGGCACTGTGATAGCCAGGCGGGCCCGAAGCTGCTCTGACCTATTGATCGCCTGCTTCCCTCACAATGAGCCTAATGGCAATTTGCATCGACCGCGACACTAATTAAGAGATGGGTGTGCTAAGGTCTATGGAGACGTACTGCTGGCTAGAATCAATCCTGATAATTCATCATGCGCGTAAATATTGAAATATATATATATAGATATCTATATATATATATACATGTCTACAAATCTGTAAACATTGCTAATATTGATAAGACATTTGAATTTCAATACTGTATTAAATGCTTATATGTTTAATAAAGATAAATATTTAAAGATGTAGACATATTTATTTATATTTTTGTTGATATATTACAATACACATGGCTATTGGCTTCAAATTTCAGCATCCATATTTGCAAATTAATGCAAGGCGCGTGTAGCGCGCAGCTCACTTACAGGATTGCGCAGCCACATTGCGCGCGAGGAAAAAAATAATACGGGCATAGCGTTGGGAATGCGCATTGCCGTGTGGATCAAAGGAGGGGCTAGTGCATGTCTAAATTGGGCCGTTTCTGAATGCTTCAATGTTTCTTGTGCGGTCATATGGTGATATACGCGAGTGCCGGGCGCAACGCTTGAGGCTCAAGTTGTATTGTTATTCCGCGAGCCCCGCTGCTGCAATTGAGCAGGGCATACCGCATGGCAGATTCGTGGAAGAATTCGCCGGCAAGCGATGCCAATGACTTTCTGCGCTGCTTGTTGCCAGGAAGCAGTCAGCACAGTCGCCGTCCTATAGCTGAAGACTCAGCTTTGGAAGCGGAAGTTTACAGGTTTGTGTGCGCGGTGATGCACCCTGATTCACATTTGCGCTGGGGTTACATCTCAGCTTGGCAACGTGATCTGCAAGCGCGCTGCTGGAAGTATGATTTCACCTGCCCTTTCTGGTATTTTGTGATCTATGGCTTGGATTTGGGACTTCATGTAGAGGCAGGGCGTGTTGATTTGAACCGCAGCGACTGTGACCATCATGGGCGCATGCCCGCACAGGTTGAAGTGTTCATACGGGTGCTGCTGGAACAGTCATGGGCGCCAGAACTCCTGCACAAGTGGCAATTGCGATTGCGAGCAATGACTCGCAACTTGTGGTTGCCCTGTCGCTTGTGGTTTGAAGCGATCCATGACATTGACTTCACCGCTGAGCCCGTGCGCGTGCAGGCTACCATAGCAGCCTGGCAGCGCATTGTAAAAGACAACGCGCCTAGGAACAATTGATCAGTGGTAGATTGGCGCATGAAATTCGGATAGTCATGCCGGACGAGTTCGCGCGCGTGATATTTAAGGTTCCCTTGATGAAAAAATGGCGCTCAGATGTTTGCGAAGCCTACCGACATGAACCAGAACAGTTGTCAGTGGTAAAAACACCTAAAGCACAGGGTCTGGTAAATTTGAGCGGCGTGTGTATAATGGTGATGCGGAATGAAATTGGTGCAGCGACTGGTATTTGTTAGATCAGCGTGACTGTGAAGAGGCGCTACAATAAGTTGGCTTGACCATTTGCTTTTGTTTGTGTTGTACTGCCGCATCATCAGCGCCAGTTCTGAAAGGCGATGCAAGTCAAGACTTGCGATTGCGCCGTGCTTCGCTTGACCATTGGTCTACCAAGCGGCAAACGAATTGAAATGGGCCAGGCCAAGCTTAAATGGCTTCGGCTGCCTTTGCTGGCTTGTCTTGGGACGGTGCAGTTCATGAAACAGGCAATTTGAAGTGCGCCAGGCCAAGCATAAATGGCTGGGGGTGCCTCTACTGGACAGTTTTCCAATTGCTTTCTGCCATTGCAGTGTATGAAGCAAGCTGGTTGAAATATGTCAAGCTTAAATGGCTTCGTATGCCTTTGCTGGGTTGTCTTGGGACGGTGTAGTGTAGTTCATAAAACAGGCAACCTGAAGTGCGCCAGGCCAAGCATAAATGACTTGGGGTGCCTCTGTTGGGCGGTTTCCCAATTGCTTTCTGCCATGGCAGTGTATGAAGCAAGCTGGTTGAAATGTGTCAGGTCAAGCTTGAATGGCTTCGTATGCCCTTGCTGGGTTGTCTTGGGGTGTTGCAGTTCATGAAACGAGCAGCCTGAAACGCGCCAGGACAAGCACAAATCCCTTCGGGTGCCCTCTTTGCCGGGCGGTTTCCCAAGTGCATGCGGCTGCAATTTGGGATGCGATTCATGAAACGAGCTGCCTGAAACGCGCCAGGACAAGCACAAATGCCTTCGGGTGCCCTCTTTGCCGGGCCGTTTCCGAAGTGCATGTGACTGCAATTTGAGATGCAATTCATGAAACCGGCTGCCTGAAACGCGCCAGGCCAAGCATAAGTGCCTTCGGGTGCCCTCCTTGCCGAGCCGTTCCCCAAGTGCATGCAGCTGCAATTTGGGATGCAGTCACTGCGTGGGGCTACGAGATGGCTTGCTGTGCATTCTTCATGGCTAGTTGAGCTCTTTCATGGCTACTCATGTGGCTGCAACTTGCGATGCAGTTCATGAAACGAACTGCCTGAAACGCGCCAGGACAAGCACAAATGCCTTCGGGTGACCCCGTTTCCCAAGTGCATGCGGCTGCAATTTGGGATGCAGTTCATGAAACGAGCTGCCCGAAACGCGCCAGGCCAAGCATAATTGCTTTCGGGTGTCCTCTTTGCCGGGCTGTTTCCGAAGTACATGCGGCTGTAATTTGAGATGCAATTCATGAAGCCGGCTGCCCGAAACGCGCCAGGACAAGCACAAATGCCTTCGGGTGCCCTCTTTGCCGGGCCGTTTCCGAAGTGCATGTGACTGCAATTTGAGATGCAATTCATGAAACCGGCTGCCTGAAACGCGCCAGGCCAAGCATAAGTGCCTTCGGGTGCCCTCCTTGCCGAGCCGTTCCCCAAGTGCATGCAGCTGCAATTTGGGATGCAGTCACTGCGTGGGGCTACGAGATGGCTTGCTGTGCATTCTTCATGGCTAGTTGAGCTCTTTCATGGCTACTTGGTTGCGGGTCCATCGCGAGTTGATAGCTGCTTGATTAGTTCCCGGCATTGTTTGATGGTAATCCGATTGCTGTTTGCGATTTGGTGGTACTTGTTGGTTGCCTGGTCACTACTTGAAGCTATGAAATGGCTTTTTGTGGCTTTTTCATGGCTAGTTGAGCTCCTTGAGGGGTATTTGATGGCCATTTGATCGCCGATGGATGGCTGCTTGATCAATTCCTGGCACTGATTGATGGCAATGTGATGCAAAAAGCGATTTGGTGGCCATTTGTTAGTTGCGTGGTCACTACTCAGGGATATGAGATGGTTTTTTGCGGCTTTTTTCATGGCTATTGGAACTGCTTGATGGGGAGTTGCTGGCCGATTGATGGCTGATTGATGGGTGCTTGATATGTTTGGCCGATTGATGGCTGTTTGCTGGCTATCTTATCGCGGTTTAACGACCAATTGCCGGCTGTGCGATCACTACCTAGGGCTATGAGATGGCTTGCTGTGCCTTCTTCATGGCTAATTGAGCTGCTTGGTGGCTATTTGATGGATATTCAATCGCTAATTAATTGCTGCTTGATGAGGTCCCGGCATTGCTTGATGGCAAGTTGATTGCTACCTGCGATTTGGTAACAGCGTGTTGATTGCCTGGTCACTACTTGGGGCTATGAGGTGGCCTTTTGCGGCTTTTTTTTCATGGCTATTGGAACTGCTTGATGGCGAGTTGCTGGCCGATTGATGGCTGATTGATGGGTGCTTAATATGTTTGGCCGATTGATGGCTGTTTGCTGGCTATCTTATCGCGGTTTAACGACCAATTGCCGGCTGTGCGATCACTACCTGGGGCTATGAGATGGCTTGCTGTGGCCTGTTCATGGCTAATTGAGCTCCTTGACGGGAATTGATGGCTATGGATGTTGGCTGAACAATGTTAAAATGTAAGGTTTTGGGCGACTTTGAAAAGAAACGTGTCAAAAGCCTTGCTTTTTTAGAAATTTGGCACGAAGAACCTGCAAAAACCCAAAGTCATGGTTTTTGATGCCTGGTCAAGAACGGCCCCAAGGGGGGACCCTTACCTGCCATCATGACGCATCTTGATGGGGAGAGATCGGCAGGATAAGCCATCATGATGCATTATCTTGGTAAAAACATCCTGCAAGTAAGGCCCACAGGAAACTTTATTTAGATTATTCCATCGGTGGTCCGGTGGTTGGATTTAAGTCCGGACGATTACCCGGAGAATAATTAAAAGTAATCCAGATGAAATTGAAAAAAATATCGTGCAAGTAAGGCCCACAGGAAACTTCATTTAGATTATTCCATCGGTGGTTGGATTTAAGTCCGGACGATTACCCGGAGAATAATCAAAAAGTAATCCAGATGAAATTGAAAAAATATCGTGCAAGTAAGGCTCGCAAGAATTTTTGCTTAGATTATTCCATCGGTGGTTGGATCTAAATCCGGGGCTTTGGCCTAAAAGCAATTTAAATGTTTTGGCCCAAAAAGTGACGGCGATGGTCGCCCTAAGCCAGATGTTTTCGAGGTCGCCCTAAGCCAGATGTGAAATGTTAACTTTTTTCAAAAATTTTCACACTTAAGTGTAAAAAATTTTAAAGTTAACATTTTCGCGCAAAGAGTTAAGTGTAAACGATTTTGCATTTAAGTTTTTGGCGAAAAAGTTAACTCTTTGGCCTTAAAACTTAAGAAAACATCTGGCTTAGGGCGTGCTCCTACTATAACCGATAGGTTGTAGCTTTTTGCCTCTGATCCTCCAATCAGTAAACTGAGTTGTCGAAAACCCTAAACCCTAAACCCTAAACCCTAAACCCTAAACTTTTAAGGCTTGCGCCATCGTGCGCCACCGCAGGTGTCCTCCAATTCTTCGAAAGAGAAGGTTTGACCATAAGTTATTGATTTGAGTTGAACTATCTACATACATATAAGTCTCAAACTCAAACTGTTTATACCCCTAGAACATGAAACCCTAAACCTTAAAGATCTAAACTTCTAGGATAGTAAACCCTAAATTGATGTATAGCTAAAAGCCTCAAACTACAAACTCTAAGATAGATTAAAGCCTAAAACCCTCAAATAGGTCTTGTAAAACATCATTTTGGAAAATAATTTAACAAGGTGGGCAAATGAGCATATATACCATACATTGGATTGCCTGGGGAATGAGTCTTGTCGTATGTCACGGCTCTTCTTGGAGAATGAGTCATGTCGTATGTCACGGCTCTTTTTGGGAGAATGGGTCATGTCGTATGTCACGGCTCTTCTTGGAGAATGAGTCACGTCCTATGTCACGGCTCTTTTTGGGAGAATGAGTCATGTCGTATGTCACGGCTCTTCTTGGAGAATGAGTCATGTCGTATGTCACGGCTCTTTTTGGGAGAATGGGTCATGTCGTATGTCACGGCTCTTCTTGGAGAATGAGTCATGTCGTATGTCACGGCTCTTCTTGGACAATGAGTCATGTCGTATGTCATCCGAACTTGAATTCCACATTCGGGCCAAGGAAAAACATACAACACATCCAACCATCCAAACTTGAACTCCAAATTCGGGCCAAACCATCCAAACTTGAATTCCAAATTCGGGCCAAGGAAACACATGCAACACGTCAACCATCCAAACTTGAACTCCGAATCCGGGCCAAACCATCCAAGCTTGAATTCCAATTTCGGGCCAAGGAAACACATGCAACACATGATTCAAAGCCATCTCCATCGATATGATCAGCGCTTGGTGATTCAAAGCCATCTCCATCGATATGATCAGCACTTGGTGATTCAAAGCCATCTCCATCGATATGATCAGCACTTGGTGATTCAAAGCCATCTCCATCGATATGATCAGCACTTGGTGATTCAAAGCCAGCTTCATTGATATGATCAGCACTTGGTGATTCAAAGCCATCTCCATCGATATGATCAGCACTTGGTGATTCAAAGCCATCTTCATTGATATGATCAGCACTTGGTGATTCAAAGCCATCTCCGGACAGTTGGAAAAAGAAAATCTCCACGGAAGGTTTTTGGACAGTTGGAAAAAGAAAATCTCCACGAAAGGTTTTTGGACAGTTGGAAAAAGAAAGTCTCAAACTATAAACTCTAAGATGCATTAAACCCTAAAACCCTCAAACCTTAAACTTCGAAACTTTCAACCTTAAAACCTTAAATCTTAAACCTCAAAGCTTACCGTGTAAAAAAAATTCGGTATTATAAGCAAAAGCACCATTTATGGCTTCATGATTCGGTTTGAACGTTTACATCATAGAAATATTAGCTTGCAATACCCCATTGCTAGTTGAGTTGTTTCAGGCAGAATTCCGGTATTATAAGCAAAAGCACCATTTATGACTTTTGGACCTGATTTAAACTTTTGCATCTTCAGTAGCCAATTTTGCAAAAAGCATCTTCAAGTGTGACGTGCGGGAAACCGTGGCTCATCCAATAGTCTACTTGGCAAAAGCATCTTCAAGTGTGACGTGCGGGAAACCGAGGCTCATCCAATAGTCAACTTGGCAAAAGCATCTTCAAGTGTGACGTGCGGGAAACCGTGGCTCATCCAATAGTCAACTTGGCAAAAGCATCTTTAAGTGTGACGCACCACTTGCACACAGCATTCCTTCAATATAGTCTTTCCGTTTGGTGCTTTGCAGGGCTTAGTTGCCCAAAGCCTTGCACACAACATTCCTTCAACATAGCTTTTCCAGTTTGATGCTTTGCAGGGCTTAGTTGCCCAAAGCCTTGCATGAAACATTCTTTCAACATAGCTTTTCCAGCTTGATGCTTTGCAGGGCTTAGTTGCCCAAAGCCTTGCACACAACATTCCTTCAACATAACTTTTCCAGTTTGATGTTTTGCAGGGCTTAGTTGCCCAAAGCCTTGCACACAACATTCTTTCAACATAGCTTTTCCAGCTTGATGCTTTGCAGGGCTTAGTTGCCCAAAGCCTTGCACAAAACATTCCTTCAACATAGCTTTTCCAGTTTGATGCTTTGCAGGGCTTAGTTGCCCAAAGCCTTGCATGAAACATTCTTTCAACATAGCTTTGCCAGTTTGATGTTTTGCAGGGCTTAGTTGCCCAAACACTTGCACACAGCATTCCTTCAATATAGTTTTTCCGTTTGATGTTTTGCAGGGCTTAGTTGCCCAAAGCCTTGCGCACAACATTCCTTCAAGATAGCTTTTCCAGTTTGATTCTTTGCAGGGCTTAGTTGCCCAAAGCCTTGCATGAAACATTCTTTCAACATATAAGTAGTTTCCATTTGTATGAAAAGAATTCAAACGCGTGACAGCCAGGAGATATCAGGAGATAATGTCAAACATGAGCATCGAATTCAAATGCGTAACGGCCAGGAGATATCAGGAGATCGTGTCAACCATGAGCATCGTATCAGGATCAATTTTCTGGGTAAAGAGAGAACCGCAGGATCACTTTTCTGTATAAAGAGAGAACCGCAGGATCACTTTTCTGTGTCAAGAGAATACCGCAAGATCACTTTTCTGTGTCAAGAGAGAACCGCAGGATCACTTTTCTGGGTAAAGAGAGAACCGCAGGATCACTTTTCTGTGTCAAGAGAATACCGCAGGATCACTCTTCTGGGTAAAGAGAGAACCGCAGGATCACTCTGCTGTGTCAAGAGAGAACCGCAGGATCACTTTTCTGGGTAAAGAGAGAACCGCAGGATCACTTTTCTGTATAAAGAGAGAACCGCAGGATCAATTTTCTGTGTAAAGAGAGATTCGCAGGATCACTTTTCTGTGTAAAGAGAAAACCGCAGGATCACTCTGCTGTGTCAAGAGAGAACCGCGGGATCACTTTTCTGTGAAAACAGAGAACCGCAGGATCAATGTTCTCTGCAAACAGAGACCCGCAGGATCAATTTTCTGTGTAAAGAGAGAACCGCAGGATCACTTTTCTGTGTCAAGAGAATACCGCAGGATCACTCTTCTGCGTACAGAGAATACCGCAGGATCACTTTTCTGTGCAAACAGAAAACCGCAGGATCACTTTTCTTTGAAAACAGAGAACCGCAGGATCGCTTTTCTGTGCAAACAGAGAACCGCAGGATCAATTTTCTGTGTAAAGAGAATACCGCAGGATCACTCTTCTGTGCGAACAAAGAACCGCAGGATCACTTTTCTGTGTAAAGAGAGAACCGCAGGATCACTCTGCTGTGTCAAGAGAGAACCGCAGGATCACTTTTCTGGGTGAAGAGAGAACCGCAGGATCACTCTTCTGTGCAAACAGACAACCGCAGGATCACTTTTCTGTGCAAACAGACAACCGCAGGATCACTTTTCTGTGCACACAGAGAACCGCAGGATCACTTGTCTGTGTAAAGAGAGATTCGCAAGATCATTTTTCTGTGTAAAGAGAATACCGCAGGATCACTTTTCTGTGAAAACAGAGAACCGCAGGATCGCTTTTCTGTGCAAACAGAGAACCGCAGGATCAATTTTCTGTGTAAAGAGAATACCGCAGGATCACTTTTCTGTGTCAAGAGAGAACCGCAGGATCACTTTTCTGTGTCAAGAGAATACCGCAGGATCACTTTTCTGTGTAAAGAGAGAACCGCAGGATCGCTTTTCTGTGTAAAGAGAGATTCGCAAGATCACTTTTCTGTGTAAAGAGAATACCGCAGGATCACTCTTCTGGGTAAAGCGGGACCCGCAGGATCACTTTTCTGTGTAAAGAGAATACCGCAGGATCACTTTTCTGTGTAAACAGAGAACCGCAGGATCACGCTTCTGTGTAAAAAGAGAACCGCAGGATGCAGGAGGGGACTTTCATTTGAAGAATTCCACGTTGATGCAGAGAGGGAACTTTTTTTGAAGATTTCCAAGTTGATGCAGGGAGGGGACTTTCATTTGAAGATTTCCAAGTTGATGTAGCCAGGGGACTTTCATTTGAAGACTTCCAAGTTGATGCAGGGCTTTCATTTATAGATCTGACAGCTGCAACACCATCCATGCATGCCATTGTTGACACAAATGGAGAGGGGACAGCTGCAACACCATCCATGCATGCCATTGTTGATACAAACGGAGAGGGGACAGCTGCAACACCATCCATGCATGCCACCGATGACACAAATGGAGAGGGGACAGCTGCAATCCATGCATGCCATTGTTGACACAAATGGAGAGGGAAGACACCGAAAAACATGACCCTTGACCCTAGACCCTGTTTTTGCACGATTTTATGTCTATGTGCCGTTTGTAAATGTACCTACATCTTGCCAACTGCAACAAGATACAAAACTATGCTAAATAGATCAGTATGTGTCACAGTGTTACACATTGCAAAGCTTGCTCAAAAGAAGGGCAAGAGCAAATCTTAAAATGAAGGTTTTCGCGCGCTAACGGCAAACCCCAGGTAAGCCAATTTAAAATCGAAGATTCAAAAAGACACCGAAAAACATGACCCTTGACCCTAGACCCTGTTTTTGCGCGATTTCATGTTTATGTAACGGTTGTAAATGTACCTACATCTTGCCAACTGCAACAAGATACAAAACTATGCTAAATAGATCAGTATGTGTCACAGTGTTACACATTGCAAAGCTTGCTCAAAAGAAGGGCAAGAGCAAATCTTAAAATGAAGGTTTTCGCGCGCTAACGGCAAACCCCAGGTATTTGGACAAGACGAACTTGAAAAGTAAAGCAAAAAGCTGAAATCAGCAACGAAAAAGCATCTATATATGAAGGAGATTCCCTATCCGGCAAGGGATCTCTTGAGAGGAAAGCTGGGGAGCCGGTTTTGGACAAGACGAACTTGAAAAGTAAAGCAAAAAGCTGAAATCAGCAACGAAAAAGCATCTATATATGAAGGAGATTCCCTATCCGGCAAGGGATCTCTTGAGAGGAAAGCTGGGGAGCCGGTTTTGGACAAGACGAACTTGAAAAGTAAAGCAAAAAGCTGAAATCAGCAACGAAAAAGCATCTATATATGAAGGAGATTCCCTATCCGGCAAGGGATCTCTTGAGAGGAAAGCTGGGGAGCCGGTTTTGGACAAGACGAACTTGAAAAGTAAAGCAAAAAGCTGAAATCAGCAACGAAAAAGCATCTATATATGAAGGAGATTCCCTATCCGGCAAGGGATCTCTTGAGAGGAAAGCTGGGGAGCCGGTTTTGGACAAGACGAACTTGAAAAGTAAAGCAAAAAGCTGAAATCAGCAACGAAAAAGCATCTATATATAAAGGAGATTCCCTATCCGGCAAGGGATCTCTTGAGAGGAAAGCTGGGGAGCCGGTTTTGGACAAGACGAACTTGAAAAGTAAAGCAAAAAGCTGAAATCAGCAACGAAAAAGCATCTATATATGAAGGAGATTCCCTATCCGGCAAGGGATCTCTTGAGAGGAAAGCTGGGGAGCCGGTTTTGGACAAGACGAACTTGAAAAGTAAAGCAAAAAGCTGAAATCAGCAACGAAAAAGCATCTATATATAAAGGAGATTCCCTATCCGGCAAGGGATCTCTTGAGAGGAAAGCTGGGGAGCCGGTTTTGGACAAGACGAACTTGAAAAGTAAAGCAAAAAGCTGAAATCAGCAACGAAAAAGCATCTATATATAAAGGAGATTCCCTATCCGGCAAGGGATCTCTTGAGAGGAAAGCTGGGGAGCCGGTTTTGGACAAGACGAACTTGAAAAGTAAAGCAAAAAGCTGAAATCAGCAACGAAAAAGCATCTATATATGAAGGAGATTCCCTATCCGGCAAGGGATCTCTTGAGAGGAAAGCTGGGGGGCCGGTTTTGGGCAAGACGAACTTGAAAAGTAAAGCAAAAAGCTGAAATCAGCAACGAAAAAGCATCTATATGTAAAGGAGATTCCTTCTCCGGCAAGGGATCTCTTGAGAGGAAAGCTGGGGAGCCGGTTTTGGACAAGACGAACTTGAAAAGGAATGGAAAAAGCTGAAATCAGCAACGAAAAAGCATCTATATGTAAAGGAGATTCCTTCTCCGGCAAGGGATCTCTTGAGAGGAAAGCTGGGGAGCCGGTTTTGGACAAGACGAACTTGAAAAGTAAAGCAAAAAGCTGAAATCAGCAACGAAAAAGCATCTATATATAAAGGAGATTCCCTATCCGGCAAGGGATCTCTTGAGAGGAAAGCTGGGGAGCTGGTTTTGGACAAGACGAACTTGAAAAGTAAAGCAAAAAGCTGAAATCAGCAACGAAAAAACATTTATATATAAAGGAGATTCCCTATCCGGCAAGGGGTCTCTTGAGAGGAAAGCTGGGGAGCCGGTTTTGGACAAGACGAACTTGAAAAGTAAAGCAAAAAGCTGAAATCAGCAACGAAAAAGCATTTATATATAAAGGAGATTCCCTATCCGGCAAGGGATCTCTTGAGAGGAAAGCTGGGGAGCCGGTTTTGGACAAGACGAACTTGAAAAGGAAAGCAAAAAGCTGAAATCAGCAACGAAAAAGCATCTATATATAAAGGAGATTCCCTATCCGGCAAGGGATCTCTTGAGAGGAAAGCTGGGGAGCCGGTTTTGGACAAGACGAACTTGAAAAGTAAAGCAAAAAGCTGAAATCAGCAACGAAAAAGCATCTATATATAAAGGAGATTCCCTATCCGGCAAGGGATCTCTTGAGAGGAAAGCTGGGGAGCCGGTTTTGGACAAGACGAACTTGAAAAGTAAAGCAAAAAGCTGAAATCAGCAAACAAAAAGCAACTATATATAAAGGAGATTCCCTCTCCGGCAAGGGATCTCTTGAGAGGAAAGCTGGGGAGCCGGTTTTGGACAAGACGAACTTGAAAAGTAAAGCAAAAAGCTGAAATCAGCAACGAAAAAAAGCATCTATATATAGAGGAGATTCTCTATCCGGCAAGTGATCTCTTGAGAGGAAAGCTGGGGAGCCGGTTTTGGACAAGACGAACTTGAAAAGTAAAGCAAAAAGCTGAAATCAGCAACGAAAAAAGCATCTATATATAAAGGAGATTCCCTATCCGGCAAGGGATCTCTTGAGAGGAAAGCTGGGGAGCCGGTTTTGGACAAGACGAACTTGGCAAGTAAAGGAAAAAGCTGAAATCAGCAACGAAAAAAGCATCTATATATAAAGGAGATTCCCTATCCGGCAAGGGATCTCTTGAGAGGAAAGCTGGGGAGCCGGTTTTGGACAAGACGAACTTGAAAATTGAAGCAAAAAGCTGAAATCAGCAACGAAAAAGCATCTATACATAAAGGAGGTGCCCTATCCGGCAAGGGATCTCTTGAGAGGAAAGCTGGGGAGCCGGTT